>JASVER010000127.1:6066-81066 GCA_030449065.1 Oceanodroma leucorhoa | reverse complement strand
ATTAGCTAATGCAATTTTTATTTTTTTTTCATTTTTAATTAAAAATGCACACACATATCAGACTGGATGTACTTAAGTTTAAATTATTTAAAAGCCAAGCCACAAAGTACTGAAAACACAAAAATTCAAATTCAGACCTTCTTTGTCAGTCTTTGAAGAAAACAAAGTTTTCTTTGTTTTCTTGCTAAAAATCTAATTATGCAATTGCAACCTCAGCTACAAGCTTCTTCTCACCCTTAAGTCTAGTTCTCCCACTGCTTATTAGGAAACCTAGGACTCTACTACACACAACATTGTCAAAAAAGGAGGGAGTCAATATCAGAAAATTCAGCAGAGAAATGGCTCAAGAGGAGACAGGAAAAAAATCATAACTATACTGTGTAATGCTTTGTCTTTTTTAAAGAATTAATTTAACCGTGGAATGCCAAAATGCAAAATTTCACTGGAAACAAAAATAAAAATAAAGACATAAGGAAAGAAAGAAAAAAATCTTCTGGAACACTTGCTCAAACCCAGGTTGTAAGGTTCAAGACTGAAACCCAAGTACATAAGGATATTCTTGTGGCTAAATTCAGATATTGGATTAAGGCTTGAATCGAGTTCAAAATCTGGCTCCMCCACAATTTACATGTGGGAAATTATGGCCTGATTTTCAAAAAATATCCCAGTGCTTAAAGAAGTACCTGGACACATTGGCTGTGTGACTGCCATTGGATTTTGTGAGATTATATGCTTACGCTGGTTAGGTACTTCTGCAAATTTTACCAGTGCTTGKTTGTATATGTACTTATGCAGAGAGCATCTGTGTTTGAGCTTGGATGAGGAATGTGTTTTTGAACCAAATCTCCTGAATGTCCCCTCACCATGCATCTGCCTGCATCCTGGAGCACTCCCTGACCACATGAACAAGGCCTCTTTCAGATGAAACTAAGCTGCAAGACATGCTCCAGGAGGGCACCCGATGCAGTCTAAATGCAAATAGGATTTCAGCCCATGGGACTCTGTCCGAACTAAAAATCCATCAAATRTGTATAGTACAGACATGAAGTCCTCAGCACAAACTGTTTCACTCCACAAGTACTAGTCTACACTACTTGTTACCATAACATCATATCCATTTCTGTAACAGGACTTAAAAGCCTAACGAAGGATCRCAGTTTAGGAAGCCATGGCATACAAAATCTAAAGCCAGACAGGATCCTCTGTCCCTCTTTCCCAATAGGTTTGTTTGGTAGGTACTCCCAGAGCATGACTAACGTACACCAAGTTTGGACTGCCCAAAATACATTGGTGGTTGTTTCTTTCTTCCAAAACAGCAGGAAAGGAGATGTCCTTCTTTCTACTCTAAAGAAGTGGTTGAAGCAATAACCCAGGAGGTGAAATCCTTCTTTGCGTGGTTCAAATCCTCAACCCTCCCATCCATATTTTGTGTTCTAGATACCAACCTGTAGGTATAGGCTTCAGCCATCTTTTCTGTTGTATGTATTCCACTGTACGGAATATGGCTGAAGAATATTGAAAAGAAAGAGGAAGAAAGGAAAAAACCCATAAGTTCAAAGAGCGGCATTTGATTAATGACAAAGGGAGACTTAGGTCCTTACTTTGCTTTCTGGCCTGTTTATGCATTTTATATGAGACATTCACTGGGTAAGTAATRCATCAAAAACTATCAGTGAGTTTCACAAACTCCTCTCCCCTTCAACAAAGGGGGGCTGTGTGAAGTAGCGATATCAAACCACTTTTCTCTCTCCTTTACTGCTCTGGTGAATCTTGAATAAATTTCAGCAATAGCCTGCAACTTAATAGAAGTATAACATAATCCTGTAGGATTTAAGCAACTTTTCTGGGAGACAGAGGCTATTTGTTTGAATTCCAGGAGTAGGAGTCAAGATGTGGTGCCCCGTGCCATACAGAATGCATCAAGCCCTTGCATTGGGTTTCTACTATTATCTTTCCTCCTGCTGTGATGAGAAGAAAGCAAGTGCCCTTATTGCTTTTAGAAGAATGGGGATAGAGGCATAYCTTCAGGGGATTCTGGTAAGTGAGAAGTTTATAGCAACACCTCAAGAAGAGGAGGCTCTAAGTTTTCTCATTATTTCTTATTAGCATACCTGCCCTCAGAGTACGCTGGGTTTCTTGGACTGCCTTTCCTTGGTGTCTAAACTTCAGTGTGTGTTCAGAGGCACAGCCACCAGCAACCTTTTGAATCTTTCGAAATACTGAAGTAGCTCTTCCTCCCTGTCCCCGACAAAAATGGTGATGCTGCTAGTTTCTGGAGCAACTGGTCAGGAAGGCAACCTCACCATTCTTCTGAAATCTGCAACTTCATAGTGAGTCGTAYCTCAGCTAGTGAGCTGAGGTCCAAACCAGGGAGGAATCAGAGGACTAGCTATCCTTCTTACTCCTCCCCCTAGCACCACCAAAATTTCCAGTATAATGTGCTAGGACCCCAAGCTGGGAGTACAGTTGTCCTCTTTCAGCTTTTTACRGACAGAAGAGGGAGGACTACCTCCTGGTAGGACAGGAAGAGTCCCAGCTCCCCGTGGCTGGATAGGAGATGCCACCCRAACTGCGCTATCCCCTTTCAGAAGGAAGAACGATGGATAAGCAGAGGCAGAAGCACAGAAGTTCAGACAGAGCCAGAGCACACACAACACCATGGAGCATGTYGGTAGCTTTGCCAAAATAATACAGTTTTCTTGGTGCCAGGTAATTTGGGATTCATGTGTCCACTTATAACTGCTGTACTGCTGTGGTCCTGATATACTGGTCACCTGTAGTGGGCACCTTAAAGGTAGAAAGATTAATCTTTTTAATCTTGCAGCTCAGCACTGCCCCTCCTGAGGCCTGCATGTGATATTGMCAAAACGTGCGATGCCCAAAGCATGCCAGAACCAGAGAATAACTCAGTTAAAGGGGTCTATACCAAGCCTTTCCTGGCCTTCACGTCCTGTCCAAGCTGTCGAAACCCTTGCCTTCCCTGTTCTACTTCATTTAYGAGAGGGAAAATCAGCACTCTCTTCCTACCCTCTGAAACAGGTAGCACCAGGRATTAGGGAGCCAGAATGGGACCTTTAAATAGGCTAATGCAAGGAKCTGCCACAAGGGAGCTCCAAAAACCCCGAAGCATGAGGGGCTGACGAGCACCTTTGGCCGCATGTAACAGAGCAGTCCTGAGAGGYTGAAGCATTTGGATCCCTGCGCTGCCTGGGCGCAAGAGGCTGGCCAGAAAAGACGTTGCACTGCTTCTCTCACCTATACGTCTGATGATACCTTCGTCAAAGATATCACAAGTAAGTGGATGCTGCATACTTAGAGCCTCCTCAATATTAGCTCGGGATGCAGCTAGGAGGGACAGGGATACCCAGAAACAGACGTACTCAGGATCCCAGTTTAAACACAGCCTTTGTTTACACCACCACAGATTATAAACAAGTATTTCAATTTCTGGCTGAAAGGTTGTTTGGTGGCAGCTTTCTTTGGAAGCATGTCACACTTAGAAGAGCTGCAAGTCKCTCCCTTGTTAACTCAGCGTACTTCCAATTTATTCTTCATCAACTGCTGCATCCCTAAATATTTTCTTTTAATATACCATCTCAGAATTTACACAGCGAGCTTCCCCATGCTGCATAGCTGAGAGGAAGTGCATACTGTGATGATTGCAGCTCGTCCATGATGAAAAATATCTATCATTATGTGCTGCCCCCCAGTTCTTGTGTACAATTATAATAGCTACACTTTGGTGCAATCAAAATGCTTTTTATAAAGAACTTCCATATAATCAAGAACAGAAAAAAAAAAAGGTATCTGTACAAAAACACTGCCAAGGACTTAATCCTGTTAGAAACTGCCAGGCTGTTGAGGAGTGTTCTCTGCACATCTGAGCTCTTTGCCAATGGAGAGCCCTCAGTAGGCATCAGAAAGCACTCTGCACCTAGAATAACAACGCCACAGACCGGTACATCGCTGAGACTTCCTGGCAGCTCAGCAGGTTAAATCACATCTGCCTGTTTAGGACACATGCTCTGGCAAAGGCCAGAGTTACAAGCATAGAAGGTAGGAATGCACATTGAAGCAACGAGAAAATGAATATGGCAAAGTATTAAAGTTTGAAATGTCTACAAGGGTCTTTAATTAATTTTACTATGGACAAAAACATTACTGAAAGAAGACAGCAGAAAAAGGTAACTCTGAAACCCATCAAACTGAGTGGAAAAAGGGGACCTGTGTGCCTAAGCCAAATCCCACTGAATCTACATGACTCTGAAATGGCTTTGGCTCAAYCAGCTGGGAGATGCTGCTCTCCTACTGCACCCTTTTATAAAACTGTCTGTTGGACTACACACGGGCTCCACACAGAATAAAATTGTGGGMGTCACACTGCTTTCTCCTGCCTCACAAAACTGCTGTTTTAAGTATAAACACATTCTATTGAAAATATAAAGGCTATTCTTCGCCAATTTTTTAAAAATCCAAAATAATTCAACATGAATTTGCAAAATATCCCAAGCAACATGAATCTGCTTTTTGTGCATAAAAAGTTTTGTCAAAAAAAAAAAAAAAAAAGATCACATGCAGCTCTAGAGCATATCTCGAAGTTAAAAAAAAAGGGGGGTTTCAAACAGGACCGGAATGAAATTTCATGAACACGCTCTCTTTCTCTCTCTCTTTCCTCGCCCACAGCATTTAAAGGCAGCAGGGGCATTGTGACAACACAGACAGCTAATTGCAAGGAAATGGATGTCTGATGCCATTAACACTACCCACTTTCCTTGGACATTTAAAATAAAAACAAAACATGCCACTAGGCACACAGTTCTCTCCCTGGGGTGGAGATGAGAGAGCGCCTGAACTACATGTGATAGATGTTAAGTCAGATTGCTTAATGCACTACTGGAGGGAGCTAGGTACACCTAAATGAGGATAGTATTTGAACCTATATAAGACAGAACAGAATACTTGCATCCTGCAGAGTATATATTCAGTCTTAATTTTAGGAAACAACTATAAAACTCCATCATTTGAACCACTGAAGTTGTCATTTAAGTATTCTAAGTAATTACAAATAATATTATCTCTAAAGAAAAATGACAAATAACCTACCGTACTTAGGCCATACACAGGAAATTCTTCATATGAACTAGTACAAGTAACAGAGAAATAGAAATAAGCCTTTGTGGCAAAAAAAAAAAAAAAATTGTCTGAAAAGTAAGCATTTGTCCTAGACCTGAAAGTTGGAAAAGGAATGCCTGATGATCACTCATTTAGCATTACTAGCAGGGGAAATGATACAAAGCTGTTCCTTATTTCATTGGATGTTCATACATAGGCATTACTCAAATGCACAGTCAGATGAAGAATAAGAAGAGAAAAAAAAATTAAAATGACTGAAAAAATTGCTCGAAATCTCAGGAATGCTTGCTCCCATCTAATCATAAATGATGGATATAAAGTACTTTAAAATTCAATGAATGTATTTGTTTTGAAAATACACCTGCAAAATACCATCTTAGTCCAATTTTGAACAGCCATATACTAAACCTCAAAAAACCTTTGGAAATACCAATGGATTATGAATTATAGTGACACTGTTACAATTATTGAACTTACCTGACTAACGTCTGCAGCATTACTAGCTTTCAGATTGAAATAATACCTTCATTTAACTTACCTTCTTGTTTTAACACAGCACGCATTGTTTTAAATACTTATTTTTCACACATGACCTTGACTAGATTAAACTGTATTATTTTGAATAACTCATTTCCCCTCTATTTTAGTTAAGAAAAACAGCTTGACCGTATTATTGCTAGAAGTCAGAATTTGAGGTTATAATATAAAAACACAGCAGATCATATTGGTATTGAATGAGAATTTTGCCAATAAGATGCTCTACAATTCACTACATTGCCTTATTTAGAGGAAAATCAAGTAGCGACTATTTACAATTTGGGCTACAACCTGAATTCACTGAAATCAGTGGGAGATTTTCCTATTAATTTTGGTAGCAGCAGGATTTGACCATTAATGTAATAAAACAGGTGGTGTAAAAAAAATCCCAGCTCCAATCACTACTGGATTAGCAGTCTGCAATTAATTTGTACTGTCTCAAGTTGCTGGATAAAATTAAACACCTACAAATCTAGTTATGAAACATGTATAAAGTTAAAACAGATAATAATTAAAAGTCTGACCTAACAAGATATTAAATTACTGTTTGATGTATAAACAAATCTTAATAAGTAGCCATTAATTTAACACAGTGATTGCCTAGAAAAAGTAGATAATATTTTTATAGCCCAAGTTTTTTTCTGTTTAACTCCGTACTTATGTTGTGCCTTTTGTAGCATATCTCTGAAATGATCTCAGCAGTAAATTGCTTGTGCTTGTCTGTTGATTGCGATGTGAAGAGGCTGGTTGGGCCAGCAGCTGAAGGACTCTATTTATATACCTGGCTGGTTAGATTAAATGGACCTGCAGGAGGAACCAGCCGCACCAGAGCTTCTTCAATGGCTTCCATCTTGACCTTGAATCTGACCTTTGCTATGGTCCACTTCCATCTCCATAAAAATGAGCTAAAGGCTAGATTGTCATCTATTTGCTCTTTTATGTTTCCCCAGGTTTGATGATATATTCCTAGAGCTGACTAAAACAGATTAATTATCACACTTTGGTGTGAATCATAGGAAAAGAGTTTGCAGTGCACAAGTGAATAGTTGTATGCAACTCCTCACAATGCTGAACTGACATTGTTATTCAAATCAGAAAATGCTGATTACTAGGGTAACAGAGGGAAAGAGGTTCCCACCACAGAATGAAATGAAAGGTCAGACAGCTTAAGGGGATCAAACAAATAAAATATGCAAGATAAGCAATTTCAGTACTTGCATGGCTCTGATCTCGAACCGAGGCTCTTCCATCTGCATCCACGCTCGTTGTGAAGGTAGCATATACAACAAATGACCAATTCACTGGTTTAGATACCTTACTTACTGGAAGTGATAATGGGAATTCCACTGCTTATGGATGCCAGTGTTTTCCAAATTTATCAAAGTGGGGACTTGATTTATCAATGAGTATTCCCTTTTGACTCTCTTAAATTTAATTCAATAAAATGTCAACAGGTCTTAGTATCTATGTCTCAAGTAATTATATTTTGTCTGTAAGAGATATTTTTATTTAATGAGACTTGTTATTGCTAGAGAGAGGTAAAAAAACATGGTATAAATTTCAGATAAATTCTGTAAAGGAAATGTAACATATCAGCCTTGTGTCTGAGTAGATTATTTCTCATTTATGTTAAACATAATTTTTTAGAATTGTGATTTTTCTGGGTACAGCCACTATAGACAGAATTGTACAGCCTCATCCCTTTTCTGAGCTATGCACATCTGTTAATGAACTAGTTTGGGTGCCAGACTGTGTTTGAAGGTTCAATGAGAACCCATTATTTTAATATGCTGACTAGGATTGCTCCATCCTGGTACTCTTGGATTACAAGACAGCCTCAGAGGAGGAAAGGAAGGCATGGGACTGAATCCCTTCACAGAGAAGGTCAGGAGCACTGAAGGTGAGGTGAGAGCATCACCACTTTCAGCCCACCCCTCCTTTGACTAAACCCCCTGCAAATCCCCAGCAGGTCGGCAGCAGAGCGAGAGGCCCTGTGCTGCCCTGCAGCCTACACAGAAAACACCATTGCCTCCTTGCAGAGGCTCTATTTCCCTTTTGGGAGGACAAGACCAAAAAATGAAATTTGCTTCTCCCTGTATTTGGCATGTACTGCTAAGTTGCTGTAACTTTCCTATTTCCTCAATCCACTTCCCTTTTGTAGTTTGCTTCCCTCACTTATGCATTTCCATGTATAATTTACACAAAAGCTTTTTAGGACCTGGTCTTCTGTGAGGGCTCTGTATCACCTTTTCAGCCTCCAACTATTAACCTTACTACATACTGCACAATCACCTAGATGCCTCAGCTAGGATTCAGTCCCTCACAGCCAGCCTCTTCAACTTTAGCTGCTCGTTTGGTCCTCTCTCGTGCAGGCTGGAAAGAAAGTTTCAGCAAAGGTCTTGTCCCAAATCTCAATTAGTAGAAACCCACCGGCAACCTGCTGTCTTAAGAGATCACTCCATTTTTGAGGAAAGACTCCTAATCCGTAGGCTCTGCCTCATTTCCTATCCTTGTTTGTGACAATTGCACAATGAAACGAAAGTCCTGCGTAGTAGCAGCCAGCACCTATGGTATACTGAAGGGTATCAAATTATTTGAATTTCTATGCAAAGCTGTGTGATCACCATTTACCATACTGAAGGGGAGGGCGTGATGGCAAGTTTAAGACAGCTCAGTTGGTGGAAATGGGCTGATTCACCACCAGAGTATCACAGCTTTAAGGTAAAACCCCCCGGTCAGTCCTATTTACCATGCAGTAATTTAGTTAGCAGAGCAGATCTGTTCAACTTGTAAGCTAGTTTCATTTTGCACCTACTCTAAAAGCAGGGCAGCTACTTAATGAGGAGAAGGTCTTCTCATGAGCTTTAAGTGGACTTTTTTAAGCCTGGAGTGACCAGCACTTGCAGTATTTCTGTTCTCAAAAAGTTTTTGTTGTGGTCATCCCATGTCAATGAGATGCAGTGGCTGTAAAAGTCAGCCTGGTAACTTTTGATTAGCCTTAGAAATACCACGATCAACTTTCTTACTGTCTGCAGATCTGAATACCATGGATATGAACCTAAAGCTTTTGGTATCTTTTCTCAACATTTAAGAAACGTGGGACTAACTGACTAGCTTGACTTGTTTATTGTAGTCATAACAAATCATTAAAACACCAGGTTCCAAGAAAAAGCTGCTAGCAGTATAAAATATATTGTGAGATGCTACTTTCAAAGATCTGGCCTAGAAACAATGTGTTGACAGGATGTGTCTATACCAGCAATTGGCAATAGAGTGGAGTCAAGAGCAGCAGCAATGACAATGTGCTTGGGTCATTGGTGCTGAGGTATAACTTATACCAAAGGCAGTTCTAGCAACAGGTGCCAAGTATTGCATAGATTTTTTTATTTTTTTTTAAATTTGTATGGGTCATTAGTGTGTTTAAGTTTTAAATTTCACCACTACACAGTTTCAGGTGATGGTTATGGTAATGCTCTCACAAATAGAATATGGGGCTGGGGACACAGTTTGACTGCAATAAATATTATAGAGATTATTTGCTTTGCAGATCTTTCTGCTGCTCAAAATCCCTACCATAAATTTGATTCCCTGTGGCAAAAGACAAGTCTCCTTCAATTTATTCAGATATTTTTAGCCACTCACTGATTTGAGCATGTTTGAAAAGCAGATTTCAGAGCCATCTGAATGACTAGTTGTTGTAAGAGATGAAAGTGTTGGTATAGAACATACTCTTACAACCGCCCAGTCATATACAAGGAAAAGGACTACCCACTACCTCAGATCATTCACAGTCACTGCCCCAACAAGTGATGGTGTCTTGATTTGTTCATTGCTTCTATGTGGCAACCAAATAACAGATAGATTTTTGGCATTCTCATACAATTTCTCAGAAGGATTAATGAGTAAGAAGAGGAAAAGGAGCAAAGACCAAGGATGACAAGTAAAACACCCGGTCTATTTGGACATAGCAGCACATTTTTAATCACTAAAATGATGCAATTACTCATTAGGACTTCAAAAAAAGTATTTAATTAGAGCTTCCTGGGTCAAATTTGGGTTGACCCAGGAGAAAGTATATTATTCTACGCTTTTGTTCTGCCTTCTATAAATTACCTGCAGTAGGAGTTAAACAATGGTAGCACTGTGGTACAATGGCCTACTTGTCACTTGTTGTCAAGGAAAAGGTGCTCATTGCTGACTTCTGTACTGTTTGCCGTTAGATAAATAGACACACAAACTTCTGGCTATTCGGACCTTGCAATCTTTTATCCCCAAGAGAAAACCATTGATCTTTTTCATCAGAACATACGTCAAAAACCAGCAGCGAAATACCCATGATTCTTGGTATTCTATTCCCTTGGGCCCTCTGTGCGAAGAGAGAGATTGATTTTTACTTTTTAGGGTGGATTTGCTCTTAAATTAGCCTTTTTTGCAGCACTTCATTCTATAAAGTTGCAGTAATCGGGGGAAAGCAGGACCAGCAATGTTAACTAGGTGGAACAAATGGATTTTCCCCCCCCCCATTCAGGAATTTGAGAGGAATTCCAAGCAAGTGAAACTTTTCTGGGTCCGAGAGCTACAGGGTATTGGCTTTAATATTGCAGTAACACTACCAAATGCCCTGTATCTGTGATAACTTGTGGGGCTTACTCCACCCACTGAAAACGCTGAATGAAATCTTGCCTCGCAGGAGGAGAAGTCAATAGCTCCCCGGATGCCCAAAGGGAGAGGTGCGTGGCCATCGGCGGTAGCCGCGGGGTGAGCTGGGGGGGCACAGCCCTCGTGCTCGCACACACGCTGCCTTCCCACTAGCCGCGGGCCAGTCTCCAAGAAAAGCAAGGCTCGCTCAGCGCCGGGCACAGGAGGACGGCTATCCGCACGTGTTTACAGAAACGGCTGTGAGGGGAAGGCGCGAGTTTACAGCAGCGTCAGACACACGTGTTGGCTGTCATACCCCAATGCTACTGTTCTCTCGGGGAAAGAAAAGGAAGACGGAGAATCAGTCCTCACATGGTTGTTTTACATACATCTGACCAAAAAAAAAAATATGATCCTATTAAGCAATCTTGCAGAAACTTTTCGCTGATTATAGGAGGCCTCTCTTTTAGTATTTTAACTTGGTTAAATAAAAGATTGGTTTTAGTTAATATCTGAACAAGTTAATAACTCTGCTATTACCATCCCCTCATCCAAAGAGACTAAACAACCTCTCTGTGTTTTTTTACCTTCCCCTGTTATGAGGAAACCTAAGTTTCATCACTATGATCTGCTCCAGATTAAAAAAAAAAAAAAAAGAAAGAAAAACAAAGCCAAAATAAATAATCTGATATGGCTTCAACCTGATAATGTTCTCAAGATTCTTTCAAATTTCAGTTTATACATACTGAAATAGCAACATTTGACATTGTAATCAAGTTTATTTAAATAAATTAAGTTCTTAATAAAAAAGAATATCCTTGACATACTGAGAAAATCTTAACCTTGCATTTTGTAAATTTTTTACTCAATTCCAGCTACAAAATAYTTTCAGTATGGAAATAAATGTGATCTTTGACCTCTATCCCAGCTCTGCACTTCTGAACCAACTTTCAGCAGTGTAAAAGAAAGCAAGCAAGCAAGAAACAAAATGATACCACAAATCAAAMTGCTATGGGATTGGAGGACAGGGTATGTTCACAGATTACTCTCTTCCTGTTTGAATATGTTCATTTCTGCATGTGTTCCCCAGATGTTTTATTATTGGTATTGATGGCTGTGCTAGCCAAGAATTATCATTGAATTGTGAAGAAATATTTTTTGTGGACTGTGCAAAAAATATGGATTTTTTTCTTTCTGTTTTTAAGACAGTCTTTAATTTGGGGGCAGGATTCCTTCATATCTGTGATTTCACTGTGCATTATTGCCTGGATACTTAGTAATGCCTGCTACTGCTAAAGCACAAAGTSTTTTTCTAGAAGAACTAAGGAATTTAAGATTATTTAATACAGACTTTTAACGCATTCATAATATGCYAATTTAAAAGAGAAAATTAGATGTGACAGTGTGACCTCCAGTCCACAGGAACCGCTTTCTCAGCGAAAGGTCCGATCAGCTAGGGTCATTTTTTGCATCAGGAGTGGATTCCCGCAAATATTATTGCTGAAATTCTCCAAATTCRTAACTGCTTTATGTAACAGGGCAACTCTAGCAGACCAATGTCAKCTGGAAGCAAGAAAAAGAGGTGGGAACGGCTTAAAATTGTTGCTCCTAAAATACTGGTAGCTTTACTGGCTTAAAGTTCAGTGCTTTTTGAGTGTGCCTATTTGCAATAAGCAGTCCAGGGACAAATGCCTGCTGCAAGCAACATCCTTTCACACTCAACATCYCTTACACTGCTTTTGCAAGCGAACGGCCTGGAGAAGGTACTGCAGAGTCCTTGCAGCTCCCTGTGCACCTCGGGGCCACCAGTGAAGGAGGTGACACCTCAACGTCTGTAATACAGCAACACGCCCCTGTTCCTGCTGCTGTGGGGGAAAGCAACCAGAAAGGGGAGACAGGCAGAGAGGTTCATTGAGTTGAGGAGTTGCTCGGAGGTATGGTGGAGAGTGCAATGGACTTGAGCAGGCACATATCAGTTTTAGGACGATAAAGCTTAGAATGGTCTGGAGAAATGGAAAAATTTCCTTTACTCATTCTAGAAGGTAATGAATTATTGGCACTAAAAGAGTGGGGGCAAAATGAAAAACATCTAAAAATTCTGGCCACGCATCGGTGTGGATGACCTGGTATTCTCAAGCATAAAAAAATGGAAGAAAAGAGGATAAAGGCAGAAAATAAAAAGCATAAGTATCACTGAATCCAATTTTTGTATTCAGCACTTGCATATCTTGATCTACAAAGTCCTGACAGTATTTGAAATGATTGTGAGAGGGCATGAACTGATAAGCATTATACAGTTATGAATAAACACCGAAGAAAAGCAGCATTTGCATTGTTACAACCTGTGCAAGACCCAAGATTTGCTTTTGAACCCTTATACTGGCACAGTGTCTGTAGTTCCCATACCAGCAATGAAGACCTCTCGGTTTTAGTAGAAATGCTCACATTCTTGCTAAGCAAACACCAGTGCTGAGGCTTTGGGCTATTAAAGTTAATATCCTGCGCTTGGCTACACTGGAGAACTGAAAGAACTCAGAAGCTCAATGTGAAATTTYCTTGAAAATAAATTTCGCATTAAAACCATGAGAAAATTTGGCTTGTAACTGACTTGGGGACACTCAGTGTCTATAATTCAATCTACAGTTTAAACTATAATAAGAAATAGCATTTGGCATCCTATAAATATAGTTGTTGTTAAGGTAGCTGGAAAATACTTAAATATTCTAATAATTCTGTCATCTAAAGTATTGTTTATAGTCACCAGGGTCATTTACAAATCCTACGAAATTATGGGATTTGTTTTTAATCTCCAATAACTCTGTCATTTGATTTTGTTTTACATCCTCACATTGTATGCATATTAGCTTTTTGGCATCCAGTGGCAACAACTTCCTAATAAATTGGATTCTGTGGCACTGTTTCAGACATGCTTTAAACAGCATGTTAAAGCAATTTTGGAATTCAACGGTCTTAGAGACACAGGCAAATGCTGCCTCTAATTCTGTGCTCTAATTGCTGTATTCAAATGCTACCCAGGCCTTCAGTCACACCATGCACACTGCTCAGCTCAGCTCTGAATGACTAAAACTAAAATCTCACAACTCGATATGCCCRTATATACTGTCGTAACTGTATTTCCAGCTTGACTACCAGTATTAGTCCAGGCTTCCCAAAAAACTCTCAAAATTGAGGGAATAATTAGTTCATATGCAGTTATCTTGGAGAATTGTCTTGCCATGACTGTGCAAGTCACATGACAAGTGCACATGACATTTATGTACACTTATGCATACCAACATGTCACCTACTTTTACACTACAAATAAGAGAGAGTTCTCAGTGAAAAYAGACAGGAACTTTGTAATATGGCTTGAGATTCACCATGACGTGTTATGCCATTAACTTTTTTAAACTCTACCTGTGCCATAATAGATCCCATTATGGAAATTCAGGTCCTGAATTATAGGATTTGTACTTTTATACACTTAGCCTTAAAACCCAGTCTTCTAATGGCAGAAATTATTTCTCTCTTTCTCACTGCAGAACATGATATTAGGGAGTCCCCTGAAACTGTGTGCTGGAAATTGCAAGATTTTACTTCTTACAGGCTCAAGGTAAATAACTCCTTAGGGGTCACTGACTACTACACSCATCCTGGGGAGGCGAGTGAGTGACGAAGGTGTGCCTCTTCTTCTTGTCCTGTCTTTAAGGTGCTGCAGGAGTTTGCTGCAGCTTCCCCGGGGTGCTCCTCTCCCGCTGCTCAATATATACTCTGGATTTCTTTTTGTTTCCCCCAGGCTCCAAAGCAAGAGGGTGGAAAAGAGGACGATGGGGTGTCTATCAGGTCACTCATGTTCATCACAACTGGGGAATGCCAGGCTGCGTGGGCAGCAACCCAGGGGCTTCCTATTTAAACACGGCCTCGGTGTCCCATATGCTGTTGAAAAACAACCSCCCCAATAAAGCCAATGCAGAGAAATTCTGCTTATTCATTGCAGATAATTCTGTTTGAGTTTCAAAATGCATACACTGAAAATATAGTATTCTTACCTTAAAATAGAGCTAATACTGAAAATTGATAAAGCCACTCCTAAAAAATTGCACATAGCTTTACAGAACATCCCTGAAATTTCACAGTGTCAGCTTGACATTGACTGCCTTGTGAAATGTGACTGACTTAAGTGTAAAAATCTTGACATTTTGAGGATTTACAACTCTACTRAAGTCTTCAACCTAAACCACAATTATTACTACATTTTCATAATAGTTAATACTGTTATCACATAAGCAGTCACAATATCAACATTCATCAACTATAATAAGAAACCAAGTACAGGGATGAGTCTTTCTGGACTCACTGGACTCAATTCCAGTCTTCCTGGACAGAAATCCTGCCAGTTTTCAAAGCTGTGTAACTTTTTTTAATGTTAACCTACTGTTACACTAGCACTGGGTATTAAAATACAAAGCTATATTTTAAAAAAAAATCARCAACTCAGAAATAGCTTTTCAAATGTCCAGCCCTAATCCTAATTGCAAAAATGCCAGCTGTCATGCAGACAYCTAAATAACATCCGTAGGCACATATCCTCTGCACCTTGCATCTACGTATCAAAAAATGTGGCCACAAAAGCAAAGTCTGGCAAGGCTGATAAAAAATCATATTCAAGTTCAGGTGAAGCAGGTAAGAAAGCAGCGGTACCGCGTATCCAAGCTCTAGGCTTAGGCGCTTCTGCACACATGCTCGTGTGTGCACACGAGCGGAAATATATGCTAGGAGAAGAGTAGGAGCTCTGGCCTGTGCAGGGCTGGTAAGTGCACACATGTGCAGACAGCTGGCAGTGAACCGTAATCCAGCCGTCAGAAAGTATATGGTGTAGAAGAATGGCCACACCAGGTCAGATGCTCTGTCCATTTGTTCCCTCCTAGTTCACCCTCCTGCTACCACAAGTCTAGTGAGACCACTTAGTACCATGATCTATAATTWAGCTTGTATTTTTAAACAGTTTCATGACATCTATTAACACTTTTAGAACAAATGGGATATGTCTACACATTAAAAATGGCATTTCAATACTTTTGACTACTGATATTGCTGATTAATGTACTGGCATTTTAACAAGCAAACTAAAAGTTTGTTATTATGTTTGCAATTCCCTTGACATCAGAAAAGCAAAATGAACAGCAAMTATAAACAAAGATTGCTTAGGCAAACAGCTCTTTTTCTAACTRAATTTGAGGCATGTTGCTTTTACCACTCAACTGCCTGACTTAGATATGCTTTCATATACTATACTGGCCACGGTTATACACTTTACACTTAATATAATGGATGTTATCATTTCATTGGTAAATATTATACATAAATCATTTTCTGTTATATATAGTATTGTCAGTCATTAATTTTGTAGTTATCTGGGAAAACACAGGCAGATATCAGCAAGGAAACCAAATGATAAAACATCCTTATTATCTAGTGTGTTAGTATTTTAAAACAAAACTCGTGCACATGCTACAGATGTTATTTCATTAAAATGATCCTTATGAGAAAACTAAGCTATTATGTTCAAAGATTCAAGTACTATTCTGTTACAGAAATAGCTTTATTTTACATGGATTTTTTTTTTTTATTTAAGACATGATGAACATATTATTCATTGAAATGATTTAATCTCAGTCAYATTTTGATATCCAGAACATAATGAATGAATGCTGCAATCTATTTTTGGGGAGTTTTTTAAAATGTTTTGGTTCTTTGAAAATCATCTGCTTGACCATTTTTTTGAATCACATATTTTTCGATAAATACTAAAAAAACCCTGACTATTTTAGATTTTTAATATCTTCCTTCTCCCAACAAGTCTTTTCAAAACTGAAGAGCTTTATTCTATTTAGTACTCTTTGCACAGAAGTCTTTCCATATCTTTTATCATCCCTGTCGTCTTTCCGGGTCTGTTCTCTAATTCTGCTATACCTGTTTTGAATGGGCAGTGTTAGTCAACACAGCAACGTAATGACATTTCTGGTTTAGCTCCACTCCCTTGCCAAAAATTTCCTACGGTTCTCTTTGCCTTTTTGACTGATGATGAGAATCGAACCATTTTTTCAAAGACCTATCCACACTGACTCCCATATCGCCTTCCTTAGTGCTGAGTTCGAGTTCAGCACTGCATGTATACGTAGGGTGATGCTTCCAGGGGTACACTGTTCTGCAACATGTCTGTTAGGTAAGTTTTTCTGCTGGGCTGAGAAACAAGAAGTCAGGGAAGAAACTTATTACTGGAGCATATTTTCCATTGCATCTCAGCAGCTTTCACTTCTCAGCTGACCCCTGAGTGATAAAACTAGAAAAGAAATAAACTCTGTTCCATGCATTTCTCCTCTTCCACCTCACCAYTGCACTTCAGTACAGTTTCCACAATTAGAGTATAAGTGAGCTCGTGCTCCTGCTTTTGAGGAAAATCCTACCCTATTGGTATTTTTCTTTGAGGGATGCCCAACAGCAGAGGAAAGGGGTCAGGTCTATGGAGGGCAACCTGAGAAGCAGGTTTTGGATAGATTCCTCTCTGCAAGGAATGGATTGCTACTGTGGCCTTCCTGGTGTTTAGAGAGTGGAGGAAACATTATGCTCATCTTTTCTTCTTCTCTTACAGAAAAGTAGCTGGTAAAGTAACAGGGGTCATTTATGTCGTATGAGTGATGCATTGGCCACAAACCACCTGCTGTACTGATTTGCAGACTGGGATAGATGGGTAAAACTCATCCATCTCTAAAAGGTCCCCCAGACCTAGGTGACTTAGTTGGACACTAGACATGCTCCATAATTCGGTATAAGCTGTAGTTACTAAACATTCTGGGGAAAACATGGGTATTGAATGAAGTGCAAAGTAACARATGTTGTTGCGAGGAAGGGGAGTTTGTCAAGACTGTGAGATCAGGCTGGCAAAGAAAATAACTTTCTACGATAGGCTTTTGTTAATAAACTTTGCACGCTTTTTTATTTCTTTTTTTTCCCCTCCCTCCTGAGCGTGAGGCAGAGGAAAAAAAGGGACCATTTGTATTACAGTTATTTGCAATCTAATTTGCCAGGCCAAAGGATAGTCTGAATGATCTAATTCTCAATACACTACAGGACCGAGGTGAAGTACAAATCATCTTAGAGGATCCAATAATTCTGTTTCAATTGATCAGCTTTTTAGGCAGTATCCTTCGGTTGAGACTTTTCAGATAAGTAAAGTAAATTAGGTTGAAAACAAAATGCTAGCTTCTGAAATGTGGATTTCACAATGTATTTTTGATCTGATAGGAGCTCGGTAGCATTTCTTCTATCCGCTTGAGGCCTACTGAGCTGCGCATACTGTACTCTATCAAAGCCCAGTTCTTTGCAGCTCAGTGAATAAAATACTGCAGTTTCTCCCATTGACTGACTGAAATAAAATAATCTATGATGCATGAACAAGTCTAAATGAAATAATAATATCCTTAGCAGTGAAAAACGGATTGGTAATACAGTAATTGAGCAGATTTATTGCCATCTCCTTGAGCTAGCCTGCTGAAACAGCCTGCTATTTTATTTAATCTCATATCAGAGGAATTACTGGCTGGTAATCCATTGTTAAACATCATTTAGAATGATGGATGAAAATGTCAGCTTTTCCAACATAATCAATTCATATCTCATTAGCACATATTATTTATGATTCTCATAATGGGACCTGCAGGGGTCTCCAGGGGGAAATGGAGACCTCAGCTGTTGTTGAAATGAGATGAGATATACTGTAGCTTATGAGTTAATAACTGCATATAAAAAATACTTCCCCACAGTATTGATTGTCCTTACCATTTTACAAATGAATTGAGTGCCTTGGCTTCCCCTCTTGCTGTGTATGGCAGCTCTTCCTTCTATTCATTTTGTGGCTCATAATTCAGTGAGAAAAATATTAAAAAGCATATAAGAAAGACTATTTTACAAATAACTTTCAAGACCYGGGCTGGGGGGTGTGGGGGGGTAGGAGCCTTTGAATGTAAAGTAATAAGAAACACTTTACTGCTCTGTTGCTGTTTGCTAAGGACTTTGGGCACTTTTTTCCCCCTCAGTCCCTATGAAGACAAATCGACATATTTCTCCAGCTACARCACAGTTGCATTTTAAGGATACTTTCTACCGTATGCTGCCTCAAAGACCAATGAAAAGCAAACCTTGATTCATGGATTTAATGCAGCTGATGGTGCAGCAGTAATCATGGTCACAGTGTCAACTGCTGCCTCAATTAAACTACATTTGAGAATCATTTTATGCTTCAGCTCATAAACATCAATAAAGGAAAATGAGTAATAAATGACTGTCTAGAGTACAAAGGACCAGCTCATATTTCAGATGAAAATGAAGACAAAATGTAGCTTTTATTTGCCTGTGGAATTCCCATTAACTGCATCACTGACAGGAGGGAGTTGGATCAATAGTTGGCTGGCCGCAGAAAACAGTTTCTGGCTGTTCAGCAGCCAATGCAAAAGGAAAACTGTCATATTGTGATCTTTATCAGGTAATCTTCATTACACCAGACCAATGATATATGTATATGCTGGTCAGCTAGGGGCACTTCTAATTCCTGCTTCTATTTGTGGTCTGAGCACAGTGTGCTCACAAATTATTTGTTTACAGCCGTGAAAAACCTTCAATGTTCATCTCTTTTATTCTTTTTATAGGTAATCCATAACCGGGAACTTTCTCTCAAGACTACTTTATTCACTCAGAATTTTTTAAAAAGCAAGCGCTGTATCAAAACTTATCTTTCTTCCTGTTTAAGAGGAATCTGCTAGTACCTTTTGTGGCTGTTGTTGTTGAGGCTTGACTGAAAGATTTACTGAGTATCCTTCAGTACGTTCTTGGAGGGTATTTGTGCCTTATTACGAGCGTTTCTGGGCTTATTTGAACAAAGGCAACTGCTAGCTGTGAAGCAAAAACAAACACCCCCTGCGAGCTGTTAGCTTTCCAGGTGGCAGCTTGTATGTCTGGCAAACTATACGTGAAACACGATCATCTCCCCCCGCCACCCCAGACCYGCAGAGCAGAGATATTTTACTCCTTTGCAGTGCTCTGTAATTCGTATAGCTTCATCTCAGCGTAGGCGAGGTGAGGATCTGTACGTACAAGGCAGCAGCTCTGGCTCGATTGGTACGTGGCTCTTGGAAGAGCAGGTTTTCAGAGCATAGCCCAGATTTTTAAAGCATCACCACTTACAAATCTAAAAAAGGAGGGAAAAAAATCACTTCCTCTTCATGCAATGATAACAGAAATTAAACTATCAAAACCTTTACCCTCATCTTAAAGTAACCACATTATTTTTACACTTATTCACTACCCCATTCTTGTGATCTACCATTATGTACTGTTTCTCTGTCTAGTTTCCTGTTTTACTCTGACCCTGTGAAATTGAACTTTCCACTACAGAATTTAATGACAAGCATTAAAAAAAAAAAATCATGGTTCACAGCTAATAATGAGATTTCCTTTAAAARCTTTCAAATTCTTACAATCAGCATACACTTTAACTATAATACACAATGATGTTTGACCTGCAAAGTATGCACCTGCATTTCAGGATGATAGTTAAAGTTGATGTTTGCATGCATGAAGTGGACCTAGCTGCTCCTAAAAGTTACCCCCTTCTCCTTCTCTCTCTCTCTCAGTCCTTGGATTCTGTCCTTCATCCTCATTCTCCTCACCCCGTCACCTTCCCCTCAGTTTCTATTTTTTGACGTTTTCCCTCTTCTTCTCCAGTTCCTTACCAGTCTCTATTTATAATCCTGCCTCCCACCTTTCCTGCCACATATTTCCCCTCCCTTTCACTTAATATAGTAATGCAGACTGGTAAGATGATAATAAAAAACATGTATACTGTATGTGACTATAGTAACTACCTACTAGCACGTTTTCCTTCAACATCATCCCATTTCTTTTCAGTCTCCTCAGTTACCTTTAGCTCCTCCTCATCCTGTCTTCTGGCTGCTTACCCCAGCAAATCTCTAGTCTTATATACCACGTATTTACTCTCCCCAACATGCTTATTTGCACTTCTAGTCTCTTTCTACAAAACCTTAATCTCTCCTGTCTCTTCAGATCCTTTTCTAGTCCACCTTTCCAGCTCTCTCTCCCTTTATGTCTCTCTCCACTGCTTTAGCTTTCTYCTGCTTTTGTCTCCATGCACATCACAAATGCTTCCTCCAAAACTTGTCACAATCTGCTGATTCCTCCATTCTCTCTTGCCTTTCATGCTGTCTCCTGCTTTCTATTCTCCTTTTTAAAATTAGCTTCCCTCCAGTTTATTCAGTTTGTCCTGGATGAGGCGGCTSAAAATAATGCAAGGCGCTGCCATCTTTTCAAGAGGCAGCTTATTTCCAGGTGCAAAGCTAGCAGGGGATGGTGGCTATCTCATCAGACAGCGACCTGGAGGTGGCAGCTCTTGTGAATAAACAGAAGTTTGTGAGTTKTGGAGGCAGAATCGAAGATGATGTTACACTGACCTCAGAAGACACAGTAAAATTCATGATGTTCGCAGCACTCCCATGAACTCGCACAGTTAAACCAGTTTTGCAGAATGCATCTCTTTAGAAACAACAGTGATCATGTGCTGGTCTTCGTATTAAAAAACAGTACATTTTAGGGCAACAGCAGGTGTCAGACATATGGAAAAGATTAACTATAAACTTTAAAATTTTTAAATTGCAGAAAATATTTTGTTCATATTCTTAAAATATTATCAACATTTTAATATTATTACAGCCTGAACAGTTTTCATTTATATGGATCTTTTTATATATTATGATTGCAGTACATTTTAACCTAATGAAGTCTCAGTTTTCCGTAACAGAATGTGGAGATTTTGTTGAGAAATGTCTACCCAGCCTAAGTTATCTGTGATAACACTACCACAGAGAATTATGGAGTCTAACATRTAAGAAAAGGACTATTTTTCATACACACTCACACTGTAAAGAGATAATATTTCAAGCAAACTTCCAGACTGGAAAAAAAAAAAAAAAAAGCCACAGATATATTAATACATTTCTCTGTAGCTAAAAATACTCCTACAAAATGAACTTTTTTTTTAATGCAGGGTTTCACTTTCAGTCCAAATCTCAGCAGTGAACTCCAGAACAGAAATGGGGATATGTATCATCAAAAAACCACAGAAGTCAGGAAACAATGTTGTTTTTTTTGACTACCCCATCTCTAAAATCCTTTTTTACCAAACACATTAAAATAACATTCGGGTAATTTGACTCTCATCTGTCTTTCTCAAGGGAGGGAAAATAGAATAAAAGGAGATAGTTTATATTATGTTCTCTGCCACACAACTGCATTTTTCTGGACTTGTCATTCTCTTCCCTAAAAAAATGCTTTAAGATCCCAACTATTTGTTCAGTTACAGCAACAATGAGACAGATGCTGCTCTTGGCAGTCCATGTAAGACAGCTGTAAAAATGTCATTGGATGATGCCATCGTGCTCTACCYAACCCTTTTCAGCAAGGCTACCTCCACTGGAGTCCACCTGCTGTTCATGTCAGTAGGAAATAGGTCAGCAAGAGGAGGGACACAGTCTAGCTTTTCCAGCAGTCAGAATATTTCTTCTCAAATTCTCAGATCTTTTTAAAAAGTAATGTTTTTCATTTCTCTGAATTTGATTTTGCCAATACTCTAAAGACTTCCAAACAACTTGATGGTTCAATCAAGKTGTTCCTGGCTCTTTAGCACAATTGTGCTTTGCCAGCAAATGAGTGACTTCCAAGAAATATGAAATTAAACTCCAAAAATATGGAATAATTTTAGTCTGATCCTTTCAGTCGAGTTTCCTTTTTTTAGTCTAAGCACGTGSAAAATCAAAAAGCACCAACGGGGCACAGTTTCCTGAAAGGAAAATCTGGTCAGCACCGATCAATATGTTGGTTTKGTTTTGCTTTTAGTGTATAAAAGTTAGCTGTGTAGGTAACCGAAATGCATTCTTGAGAAAAGATGGCACTAAGAAAGGGACGTTACCCTGCTCACTGCTATGAAAGTAGATGTAAGCTCCAAACTGAGCCACCAGATAGTATTTTTTTATAGTTCTAAAAGAATGAATAGTCAGAAATTGAAGGAGGGCTGCTGAAAAAAAACCCAACCAACTAAGAGCAAGTAGGACAGAGGATCCACGATGCAGTGTTTGCAATGTGTGGGATGAAGGTGGGGGTCTGCCAGATGAAATGGAATAATATATTATTCCTTTGTGGGATGTTGTGTTATGCTTTGATAAAGACTTCAGGGCATTGCTATTTTTCATAATTTGCTGTATCGCTTATAATTAATGCTAGGTTACCACTTTATCATTAGGCTACAGAAATAAAGGCATGTGCTTTTTCTTTTATAGTAACAGCTGATGCTGTAATTAATTTTTGAAAAAGTGGATGGGTGGAAGAAGAACCTGATAGTGAGCTTTGAGAATACTAAACCATTGCCCTGGACATGTTCAGTCCACAGCTAAGATGCAGATGAATAGCATTTTAAGGAAAGGCTACCATGATAAAGGTTTTATAGATATTTTCCAGGTGGTTGGAGAATTTAGTAGTATTCCATTAAATATTTGTGCTAAAATGTTATTTTCTGCACTAAGATAAACCAGCAATACAGCAACAACCTTGATAATTATATTCATTAAATGCATTATCTGTATGAGCCCGTGATACTTTAGATATAAAGTAGGACAAGTGTCTTATCTCACTGAGTTTATAAATAAACATTCTAAGTAAAAACACTGAAATATAAATATTTACTACCCTTTACTCTCTATATAAATTAGTTTCTGGCTTCTCCACCCCTTTTTGCACTTAGTGGATAAGTATTTTGTTATAGTGAATGAAAGCACAGGTATGCACTGCTTTATGYTAGGAACTATCAATAGCATGTACCTAATACATCATATTGAATGAAAGACTTCATAAATCAGTTATACAAGGGATCATACAATGCTTTTAGTGAATTTCCAAAGAGTCATAAAAACTATAAATCAATGTATTTTTGATTAATCAACTCACAATGTCAGCTTTTGGTGATAGTGGTCTATTGTGCCCTTCTTACTGGATGCACACTAAGGAGAGGGCTATCATCTGGCAGAGGGAGGTTTAAGCAAGAAAATAGGGAAAAAAACCTACTACACTATTGTACATATCCACATGACCCCCAATATCTGCTGCAATGGGGCAGATCTTAAGGCATGCAACAATCTGACTTACAGTCTAGAATTTATAGTGGAAATAATGGAAGTTTGAATGGTGAAGTGAAACAACAAGCAAATCSTAATTCTACAAAAGTTTACAGAGTGCTAAACAAGCACTGAATTAAGCACATATTCAAATCTTTCTACCATCTCATCATGTTCTTTAGACAATCTGAGCACTGAAGTCAGTGAGGTAGCTCCCTTCTCTGGATCTAACACTATACGGATATAAGGGAGCAGAATCTCAGATTTGCCCGTGTCTTGAAGTCTATGTGCCTGCATTTAGCAAGGAACCACCGCAGATTCATTTTTCCAAAGAAAATGCTGTTGAAGAGTGAAATCCCATGCACATCGTAAAAGACATTTGACATCAATATTTAATTTTATTAGTTATACTACAGTTACTCTAGGGAACCTGATGGAAAGCCGCCTTAGTATTGATTAGAATTCAGCAATCCCAATGCACACTGTTCAAAAAATTATTCAATTACAATTAATTTTTCAATTCAGAATAATTTAAAATTTATCATGAAAAGTTAATAAAAGTACATAACCTTGGAACACACTGGGGTTTATAATTCTGAGCTGGAAATACTAACTAGRAATTACTATGATTTTTGATTTGCATGATCAATGTTTTTAATTCATTTTATTTGCCTGTACAAGATTACAGTAATGGCATGGTTTTAATGTTTTGTGAAAACTTCAGAATTACCTCTTTCATGTGTATAATGGAGAAAGATGACTATTAGTGATACTGTGCTTTCTCATTTTCATAGAAAAGATATTTAAAAGCAGCAGTAATGAACGAATTGACAATCAAAATGCAATTAATACATAAGAGTCCATATATCTAACTTTGAAAAAAAAAATCATTCTATCAACGTTGTCATGTCAGAAGCCTCTAGACATCCATCTTCTTTGTGGTATCCAGTGGGTTCCTTTGGGCTGTCCTCTATTTATAAATGTTACTTACATAATTATTTTCAGTACACTGTGGTCCCAATAAGGAATCACCTAGAACCAAAGTGTCTATAGAGGGATTAGGATTCAAAACAGATAGCAGTGTTTATTTTAAAAGTCTCATGAAACCGAAGTAGAACAGATTATAAATTCCTTCAAAAGCAGTGATGTTAAAGCTCACAGTTACCTGGATTTAACTTATTTATTTGAAAATATTTGATGCTTTCCTACAACATGCAACGCTGGAGTGGCAGATTTAGAGCACTGTGTATAACAACAGTCACTGGCATTCAGGTATTCAGTGTTGGAAATAGTTGTTCCCTTTTTCTTATAGAAAACTCAGAGAAACAGATTATTTCTATATTGCAGGCARTAGAAAAATGTATCAAGACTTACTCTTCCCACCTATTTCAGGTAGCTCAGACAACAGATCAAGTGAGAGATCATGCTCAGTAAAAAATTGAAAAGAAGCAGAAGAGTTTTGCAGACTTCCAAAAAGGAAAGCTAGCAGGAGTTAAGTGTCTCCTACTGGACACCTGTAATTTTAGATTTCTCCTTATTAATCCKGTGGTCCTACACGAAAGATTCACCCCCACATAAGAACATCAGCATTTAGTTTGAGGATTAGGGCAACTGTCTGACATTTCTCCTTCCAGATCCTGCCCTGTCTCACTGCTCAGCCCTCCCTGGAGGGAGAGGAGCTGTTCTTGTAAAACAGGAAAGAACTAAACTAAAATTTTGTGCAGCCAAAGTAGCTSGTCCAAGACAAAGGACATAACAGAAGTGATGACCATGTAAAGCCTATGGAACTTCATCCAGGCCATGAAGGCAGGCTGCACGCTAATTTGTAATATTTGACCAAGGTATTTGGAAAATTTGGATTCCCATAGTTGGTAACTCACCTTATTTAGGCAGCTCTGTTATTTCTTTTCACTTTATTTTCAAAAGTGCTGATTTGTAGCCTGCAAGAATTGAAAGCAGGAGAGTGAAAGATCAGCAATTTTCAAGGAGGTAGTCAGTTATGGACAGCAGATTTAAGAGCAGTACATAAACAAAGAATTTTGCTTTAGTAAAATTTGCAGCAGGTAGTGAAGGACCATTGGCTCGTCTGCATATTTTATTACAGCAGTTTGAGGATTTAGGTTTATACTTTGTGTATTTTTCATAACTACACATCATTTGCAGATAATATAACTTTTATTTCAAAACAAAATTTTGTTGACAACGTCTTAGGGAACAAAAACCAACTAAAAACTGYATTTTCCAAATTTTTTAAAACTAATTTGGTTAAGATCTTGTCTAAATTAAATAAAATTATTACCAGATAATGTGAAGGATTCTACAGGATAATGTTGTTTTAAGGATATCCTCTAAAGACTCAATAATTAATTGGCAGCTGAAAAGAAAATAAGCAAATGTAGATCAAAAATTGATTCACTTTTAAGTCAGGGGTGGAAAATTGTTAGGAGGGGGCTTCTGGAGGAGGTGAAGATGTTTGAGGTCGTCTCTTTTTTTTTTTTTTTAAATTTACCTAAAGCGAACATGTGTGGAAAGTTTTTCAAAGCAATGTTTTGGATGAAGAATTTGCATAAACCTGCTAAGCAAGTAAAACCCTGGCATGTAGGTAAAAATCTGACAGAATGTTTAAAAAGGCAGTCTTGCATATCTGGATATAATATAACGTAGACAAAAACGCATATCAAATAGCGCAGTGGGGCAAGGATTTCATAGTGCTATTCTTGCTGTGCACTGGGCAGGGACTTTTCATTTCACACATCATCATTCACAGTTTGCTGCAGTGACTCGACACAGTCAGAACATGTCAACAACACACAAAATGAAATATTTCAGTGTGGTTTTCCTTTGGAACATGAGGGACATGGGATTTTGATTTCAATTACCTTACRTTACAGTGGGAAGAAGTAGGAAAAGAGAGAATCATGTTTTCTGGTTTGGCAACGACCAACCATATCAGAAGCATCTTCTGAAGCCTACTGTCAGCCAGGACAGAAGTAGGTATTTAAGGGTAGAAACAACATACCTAATTAGACAGAGAGATGAAAGTTGCTGGCCAGCCTTACTCCGTTTCTGATATCCACTAATACACTGGGTTAAACAACAAAAAAAAAAAAATTAGTGTCCCTTAATAAAAAGCAATTTCTGAGCTGACAGCAATAAGCAGGTTACATCTTGCCATTTTCACCCAGGACAATACAAGTGTTGTTTAGAGGAAGGAAGCAGACAATTGTGTGACAAAAAAGGTGAAAATGACCTCTAGTCAGACAAAGTACAGTTTGTGTATTCTGAGTCTGGGCTCTCTCCCTTCTCACCCCCAGTCCCTCTCAGTCGATAYCTGGTATTTCTCAGAGTGAGAGTCGTCGTTGTAACACATGGAAGAACAGCACCAAATTTTTTGCAGTATGAATAGCCAGCCCAAGGCAAAGGACATTACACTATGGTCATGAAAACCAGGTGAAAGCATAGGCTTTGGATAAGAAAASTTCTGGCAGAGACCATATTTGAACTGTTTTTTCAATTTTAATATGTTTTTCTGTGAACCATTCATATTAGTGGTGGCTGTAGCTGATTCCAGTACCTTTGTGGCTCTTTACGCCATCTTAAATCAGATTTTGGAGGCTAGATATGAAACAGTGATATCAAAAACAACTTAACGTACACCATGTTCATAACAACACACATTTCAACTATGGCCAGATGGAAGATTATAGCAGCCTAAAAACCCCCAAATCCAAATCCAGAGCAAATTCTGGATTTTTTTTTTTTATTTACTTTACATAAATTCTAGAAATGTTAAAAATTATAAAAGAAACCACAATGTGCCAACCTCTATCCTGATTTAAAAYTGAAGTCTCTGAAATTGTAAGAGTAAGGGGAGATTCAGACACCAGAGCACACTGAATGACAATTTCTACAGAGTAAATTATGCTGGACATAMTTTTCAGGTAATTATCAATGACAATTCAAGGAATATAGTTCCTAACCACGATATGAATCTCCTYGGAAATATTTCCCAAGTCACCTAATATCTACAACCCACACTTTTCAATCACAAAATCAACAGCAATTAATACTGTAAGGGCTAGTAAAAAGAGCTTTTAGCATTTTGATCAGAATTACTTTCTAAACTGTTTTAAAATTAAAATTATTTTGTGGACAAGTATGGTCAATGCTCAGTTCTGAATAGTAGTCATACACTGGATTTTTTTCATATGGCAAGGAAGTTTTTCAAAGCATTTCAAATATTATTAATTACCCTTCATCTGTGTRGGTAAACACAAAAAAAGCTTATACACAGTGAGCCTGTTCCAATCTAGACACAYAGGCATAGCAAATTTAAGCTCAGGCACTTCCTACTCTCATTGCTATATTCTAGCTAACAATCTAACTTCCCATCTCTTCAGCACGAGGAATACCAATGAAACTGGTAACTCACTTAGGACTAGAACAATTTTCAAATACATATTTACTGGACATCTCACAGGATTAGTCCAAAACAGAAGTCTAAAAAGTAACCTCTTTTTTACCTTGCTAAAAAGCCGAGTCTCTACCCCCTGTCCTACAGTCACTGCTTATCCACAAGTCTGGTATTTATTATCAACATTCTTCACCTGAGACCGGCCATTTGAAAATGAAAAGCAATTCTGTGATAGGATCATCGGGAAGGAACCTCCAGCCAATTTACAATCCAACAGAGGACTYATACCAGAGAGGTATAAGTTGATATAACTCAAGAATTAAATGCTATAGTGTTACAGTCTCCTGTCTTGACTTATTCTTTTCCTCTTGATAAAATACAACATAGAGTGCAATGGGAGAGAACACWATTCATTGGTGTGTGGAATAATACTTTCTAATCCCATACAAGTACTTTAGTGCTACCACATTGTTCAGGTAAAAACTTACTACTACTTTGGCAGGACTGTTAAGGTTAACACTTGGTTTATGGCATTGACGATAAAAGCTTAAATGCAGTATGACCTACCGGTTTCAAGGAAAACTTTTAAAAACTGTAGACAAATAACATTTGCTTTGGCCCTTACTGAAAAAAAGTTATTTTTCATATGTAAAACAACTACCCATGAGCTTCCCAGAATATAAAAATATTTAACAGTAAATATGATATTCCCCTACGTGTGTCTCCAAGCCAAAATTTAATTTAATCTGACAAACAAAAAAACACTTGCAAAGCAAGGACTGTAGGGTGTGCCTCTTGCTCCTTCCCAGACAAATTCCATACCATTTCACAGAAAGTATATCCCTCTGTAATTCCAATAGATTTTAATTTGCATATACTTCCACAGAATAATTGCAAATACACAGAGAGTTCACTTTACGATCTAATTTGAGATGATTCCCTGTACGTCCCTGCTCAGTGCAGCCCTGCAAGATTTTCTGTATATTTAAGACCGTAAGCAAGCGAGGGCACGTGCTGCGGAGTTGACACCGAGGAATCCTCCTCCTGCTCACCACCGCGGGTTCCCAGCCCCAGACTCTCAGTCACCGAGCAGGAGGGGTGTTGCGCATATGCATTTTGCTAAAGTCGAGGCGTAGCGGGACTAATGCATTGTCCCAATCCTTCCTTTTTCTCTAGCAAGCTCAGGGCTGGTTTTGCACTGCCCTCCCTCCAAAGGAAGGCAGTGTGGGTATAAGCATTGCTGGGTTGATTTGATAGGACTTTCACGCTCTCTTCCGAGAACCGAGAGATAATCCAGTTTGAGAGAGAGAGGAATTTTTACATCATTTAGCAGCTTATTAATTTTAAGCATAGTGTAAGCGTAAAACTGGAACTATTCAACATAATCTTTTATTTTATTTTACTACTTACAAGAAAACAGCATTGAAGTTTGAATTTTTTAAGAAACTATTTCTTGCCACACTACCAGGTGCCAAAAGTTAACAGTACTGTCTGCTCCTTAAAACACCTTGGAGATGTCAGAAAAGCTGAAGCCCTTAGAGATTTCAGATGCTTCCACTTGAAAGTCTAGCCAAATAGTGATTAATTACTGGTTATTTCAACAGTGAAAAAAACCTACCTGTAACTTAATAAATGCCTGTTAGTGAAAGACATGTTTTAGCAGTGATATTCTGGGCTCGTAATTCACATATACCACATACACTTTATTATTACAATTACTAGGGAAAATATTTTTCATTAAATTAAAAGATCAACTTTGTCTCAGCAGTAAGTCCACACTGTATTCTTGGGATGTCAAATATTTTCATTTCTTTATATTATTTTCCATTGGCTAGAACAATTCAGTGTTAAATCTGTTTGTGCTGTGTTTCCAGATTGTAGGAGCTCATTCTCGACTGTTGTTTTTTTTTTTTTTTATTTTAAGAAAAATGGAGCGAATTCCCTTCTCGAGTCACAACCCCTTTGAGCGCAGCTCTGCTCTTCTAAGTTGATACAATGCTGCCATCCCATGGTCCATGTCTGATACAGCGCTTGGGAAGGAGAAGGTTTCCAACCCAACACAGCTGCACTCCAACCAAATACTCAATTGTACCTTTACTACGCACACAGATACTTAACAGCTAGGTACAGGTGATGCCGATCATAAATCTAATAAGACCCAGTGTTTCTTGTGTCATTCTCCGGATACATGGGAACCCCAGCTTTCAGTATTTAGAAATTCAGAATGATTTCTGTCTCTTACGTCTGCCAAGGGAAAGTTGATAATATGACAAAACATACATCCCAGCTGCTGAAACTAGAACACAGGCAAAAAAGAAAAAAAAAAAAAAAGAAAAAAGAAACCTTTTTCTTTTTTTTTTTTTAAACTTATACTCAATAACTTCACGCTGACAGTGAGGCAGGGTTAACAAAGTCAGAGGGTTATAGACATGATAACAGGCACACCCCTCAATATCAAGCACTTGTAGGATTATACCTAGCATGACTCTTTTCAAACATATCTTACCTACTTTAACAGACCGCCTTATTTAATTTGCCTCAGCATGACCACCCATGCCTTACTTCAGGTAGCATGTCAGATATTCTTTATTCATCACACAAATAAAGGAGAGGTTGAACCAAACTAGTCAAACCTTTGTAAAACAACACTAAGTACTGTAAATGTTATTAATCCTGAATTCACAGGAAGATTCCAGCTGTAAGAAACTAAGGGTGCGTCTATTTGAAACAATGATCCTCAAATCCCTCTAAAACCATTCACAAGACTGCAGGCAACTACATGAGGATGAGAGAAATCATGCAACAGAACATTTCTCCAGAAAGAAAAATGAAGGGTAAAGAAAATCTAGTCAATCAGCTCAGGTACCACAAGTGAGTATTTGATCAGATGGATCCCATCCCCCATCTTTGCAAAAACTAATTACAAAGCACATAAAGAGACAGTGAAATGTTCCTACTTTGTGCTTCATGTCTGATACTTTCCTTGCTAAAGATGCAGTTACCACAAAAGACTTTGTGCCCTTGTAACACAAGTGAGGAGATACTGATGCAAGTAAGAAAAGTTGATGTTCTTTAATGGATAGGTAAGTTTGCTACAAGCATTGCTAAGTGTACTTTACAGGGAGTGGTATTTTCTCAGTTACTCAGGGAAAATTGTCTGATGTAAGCCAGCATGGAAATGGAAGAGTTAATAAAGTATTTTTATTTCAAAACAAAATATTGTAGCTTCTATGAGCAAAATTCTTCAAACATTCTCATTTCTTGTGGTGGTTTTGTGGCAACTGCAGAAACAACTGTAGTATGGCCACAATATTATGGTAATCCTTCAACTGTTCCATCAAGTTATATGACCTGGTGTTCCAAAATTCACCAACAGTTTTACCTTTCCAGGACATACAGCTCCTATTTCAAATTAGATAACAGTAAAAGATTTGATTGAAAGCGACTTTTTTCCCCTGTGACCATTGTTGCGGCAAAGCATAGAAATGCCAAGATTTTTCAAACAGTTATTATTTTGAAGTTGAAATGAATATAATCCATTGGCTACTTGGTGATTTTCGAGGCAGGAATTAAGCTGCATTAGGAATACCTGGGGGGGGAAACAGGAAAATCTGTACTAAAACGAAATAGTTTGTACTTTAACAATATGTGCCATCATTTGCTCACAGTATCAATAACATTAACTTTCACACACATCACTCTGTCTACAAGTCAATGGAAAATGAGAGTTGCCTAGCACAACTATTGGAAACCGCAACCACGGACACTGTAATTGAAGGTCGAGTCATGATGGTAACAAAAAATTCACTCACTTTTTCTAATCTGTCACAAGAATTTTATGAGCTTCAGAAACATGTGGATGGTGCTACTCCACATTCAGCAGTGAACAGATCAAGAAGATATTTTCAGATATTATGAGTTGCTTTGTACATTAGGTGAAAGTGCACCTAGGCAGATTCCAAGTTTTTCACAGGTGATTATGAAGATGGAGGAGAAATGCCAATGTTTGATTACTGCTTTTACTTTCTTCATAATTTCTACTTTCTCTATAAATTGCTCTAAGTTTTCACAGTCTTAAATTTTTATAATCTGTGCTTACAAGCACTATAATACATTTGTAAAGCTTAAGTTACAATAAAGTACTGAAACTTTTTTTTTTTATTGTAGATGTAACCTATGAAAAGATACCATGATAAAGCAGAACAAATCATCATGGAATTCATTCATACTATACACATAGCTGAGTAGCAAGTRGACTTGGCTGAGGTTGTCTGAGAGCTTGCTTCAAGGCTTGTGAATAAGGAAGTTGCCTGTTATTCCCAGTTCATTCCCTCAATTTTTTTAAAGTTGCATATCTTATTATGTCTATTCCTACCTCAAACAGAGCAGTAAAAATAACATTTTCTTATGCAAATAGACTGGACAGATTACAGGAATCTTGCTAAATATTGATTTTGTGAAGGCAGAAGTTCAAGACATAGTTGTTTGAATTGTATTAAGTAGTGACTTATACATTGATTTCAAAAAGTAAAGGTGTAATGGTATGTGTTAAAATAATATGCTCCATATTAAAAAATGATTAGGAGCATAAGATAGCTGGATTGTGTTTCTGAGGGCAGGTGAAACATATCTTTGAAAGGAGAAATGGATTATATGCTAAGGCAAACACCGCTTCCCTAAAACATTGCTTAAATAAGTCTTGTCCTGTATTTCCTTCTTCTAATACAAACGTTACCTATACCAAACATACCAGCAAATCCAAAGAACAYCATTTAATGCATATTCGAGGTAAAGACCTGTAGCTTCACCTATCCCCTTGATCCCATTAGGTGGCCCCCAGAATCCAGACACGTTCATATTGTCCTATTGCTCAGTGTTACGTCTTCAGGCTGTGTGGACCTGTATACCAAACATCCTATGCTAGGGCCCTGGCCCAGTGTGGGGACAAAGGGAATAAATAATCGGTTTCAGTCTTTCAGTGACTATTCTTCTTTTATCAGATAAGCCCCACCAGCAGGTGCATTGGTAAGTGGTCCAGGCCAGGGTCCATTCCTGCCTTCCGACYGTGAGGAGAGATAGCAGATCCATTTTATTGTACTTACCCTGCACAGCCTAGCCTTTAGTTGCCCAAAAGAGGTATAGAGGATCTCGTTCTTCCTCTCTTTCCTTCTCTTTCTCTGTCTCTCACACACATGCTTTGATCCTATCTCATCTCGTCTTGAAACAGTCATGTAACTTGGCAGCTTCCTATAATACCTGCTATTGTCATAAATACGATGTTTTAATCCACAAGATTTTTGTTCATGATCACCATTATTTTAGTACATTTTGAGTGATGTAATTTTGCCATGTGGGATAGTAAACCCATTTTTATCTGTCTGTAAATGAATACTGGAAAACTGTACTTATGTGGACACACTCTTTCTGGAAAAATAGTTGTGAAAAACATCTTTAGTTTCTTTTCATTGTTATGATGGAAAGAAAACTATACAGATAAATGATTCGTGAAAATTTGCAAAACTGTTTTAACTACCTGTCTTTATTTGTAAGTGTTGAAGCTCATGCAGTTTTCATGGAAGCTGCTCTCCCTGGGTATCACAGCATTACTTATGAGAGCTGTTGCTTTCTTATGTGTATTCTCATCTTTATTCTGTCTGTTTTTGGTTTTTTGTAGGTTTAGGTCAAGCCATAATGTTAAAAACTGTTAAGCAATGTTTGGGTGGGGGTTTTTGTGTGTTTAATACATGCTCCCATCAGGCAAGTGTACCTTCCATGACTAAATTCAATGGTTTATAATGACTTTTTATCTTTACATATGCAATCCAGAATATTTTCTAATAGAAACCTTCATCAGCCTTTAATTGTCTTTGCTGAATGTCTTTACCACTTCTATTTTTCCTCAAAGAACCATTGTAGAGGAGTCAGGATACCTGTAGCAGTTGAAGACGAAGGAAATGGCAGTGTTCAAATTCTCCAGCTCCACTTAGCACTGTAAGGAAAGGTAGCGCCATTTTCACTGTGGTACCTCATGACATCCAGCCTCAAAGAATTGCTTTAAGTAAATCTCCAAGAAAAGTCTATCAGTTCTGACTTTCACTAAATAAGCTTGTAAGTCTTTGTGTACTGCCTCTGCTTTAACACAATGCACTACAACAAGCTCAGAGACCACCTTCCTTCGACAATTTTTAAGCAGTCTTTGAAATAATAAGTGATGTAAACCAACCAAGTCATGAGTTCTGCATTTTCAGTTACATCTGAAAAGCTCTGTATAAAGCCACTGTTGCCTGTACAGAAYTAAAGCATGTCACTTCTCTTCCTGAAAATATTCTGAATGTTAAGCATGCGATAAAAGAAAAACTGATAATATGTAACTGAACAGAAGCCTTGCCGTTGGCATGACACTAGAGAGGAACTCAATCCAGGAGACYGTCCTTACGTCCAAGCATTTGCAGGAAGAAAATACTGGGTAAATGCTGTGTTACCTTCTCTTACAACAATGCAGAACAAATACTTTTGTTCTAGGTGATAGTCTTTAATCTAAGAGAGTCTTGTGGGAATGTCATGTGCTCCCAGTCTTCTGGRCATTCAAAGTAAGTTTTAGGTATTGTTTTTCTGTTCTTGCCTTTCAGACCCTGTTCTACAGTAACCAGATGCTAAGACACTGCTAACATGCTCTAGATSAGTTTAGAAGATATTTAGAAAACCGGTTGTAATTATAGCAGTTTAAAAGCCTTGCCTGTTACTATAAGTATCACTCCAACTAAATCTGGTAACGCTTTTTCAAAATAAATATTTTGAGAAGGCCCTGCGGTGGAGTGCATTGTTCTGATTAATTTATACAACAATGAGACAGCCTTTTTAATTGATAGTGATTAGCGAACTTTCTAAATCTGTAAAACTTCAGCAGGCTTAAGCTTCCACTAAATACCAATGTCTATTTTTACACCACAGCTTCCATTTAAAAGAAAAGGAAATACATCAGCCTGCAGCTGCTGATGCTGCAAACACCAAAAAAAAGGGCTTTTATTCCACCTACACTGCAGTAGGAGTGTCTCCCCACATCATTGCATAAGGATTAAGTTGTAGGCTTTTTTATCTGGCCGGCTCCAACCAAAAAGAGAAAACTAAGATTTTTTTATCAGAGCTTTATCTAGAGATCAACTATTTATCTCTGGCTAAAATCTTGACACAAACTTATCTAAACATCAATGATCTAACCAGGCAAGAAGTGAGGGAGAGTGAGAAGAAGTAAGTTTTATCCTTTCATTTTACTGTCTGATTATGAACAGTGCCAGTTTTGTTCCTAAATTTGATTAGACACTGCTTGTGTAAGGTACAGCGGCTTCACCTGTTTCCTAGCACAAGTTCTGGAAATTTAAAAATTAAATACAAACAAATTATGTGATGCCATTATGCTCTCAGCTGGAGCTCCTCTTTGCTAGGCTACGTCTAAATGCACTGGAATACACAGAAAGAGCCCCAAGCATTGGCAGTCTGAATTGAGAAGTCAGGGGGGAACTGGTATGACATGAACGTAAAAGGCAGGACGATTAGAGATTTTTGGTTAAAGTACTTCCATATCCTGACCATATCCTTGTCTTTTCATACCTGCTCCACATCTCCCTTTTTTCTGAGCAGATTTAGGTCATCATCAGCCAGAGGAACAGGGCTCTCTTCAGAGCTGGATTGGGCTGCTCAGAGCCTCCTCCAGCTGTTTTAAATGGGACTGAGCTCCCAGTCTCCTTGGGCAAATTGTCCTGGTGCAAAACCACCCTTAACACGAAAATATTTGAGGTTGAATCCAGGTGGAACTTCTCTAGCTGCAGCTTGTGTCTGCTGCTTGTCCCGTCACTGTGCACCTCGGAGAAAAGTCTGGCTCCGCCTTCTCTACAACCACCTAAAAGGTCGTGTAGACATCACAAATATCTTCCATTTGCCACCTTTTCTCCAGCCTGAAGAAATTCAGTTCTCCCAACCTCTGCTTGTATGTTGCATGCTCCAGCCCTCTGACCACCTCAGTGGCCCCCTCCTGCAGTTTGTCAAAATCCCTCCCACACTGAGGGGTCCCAAAGTGGCTATACKCCAAATGCAGCTTCACAAGTGTTAAATTCATGGGAAGCATCACTTTTCTCAACCTGCCAGCCACACAGGTCCACATGGTCCCYCAAATCCATTTCTAAAAAGCTGATTTCCAGCCAGTCTGCTGCTGCAAGGAACTACTCTGCCCCAGATGCAAACTTTTGCCTTCATGAGGTTGCCGGCATCTCATTCTTCCAGCTAATAACAGATAATTATATTCTAAAATTGTATTTGCTTCTATCATCTGCTCCAAATTAAAAAACAAACAAACAAACAAAAAACAAACAAAAAACCCCAAACCAATAAAACCAACAAAACAGCCTTTTCAGTCTGTCATTAATCATCCAKACTTTTCTGTGAATTTGATTTGTTTGACAATACCAGACATAGTGAATATGAAGATATGAAGATCAGAAGAGACTTCATACATAYCAGCATCATGTACAGATTTGTATGAACAGAGCTATAGAGCATGAAACCGAAACAATAACCTCCTTAATACARGCTGAATTCTATGATATTTTCGTCAATGAAAAACTTCTTCACCTCAGATAAAATTTTGCTAGAACATGGATTTTGCCCATGCCAGTGGCAGAAGTTGCACAATAGTCTACAATATTTTCTATTTTTTCCCTACGCATTTTTTTTGGCTTGATAATCAGAAAAAGGTTTCTRTACCCAGATAATAATGCCTCCAGCCACACTGACAGATACTTATGTATTTCATGTTATAAAACTCCATATTAAATTCTGATAACTCCTGTTCTGCTTGTGATCCCCAAATGTTCCTACAGAAATCACAGCAATGAGTAAACAATAAGAGCACCTCACCACAATGCCAGTGTGCACAGCAAGCACTGCATGGATGCAGCAGCATTCCTTCTTGCCTGACTGACTCCAGGTTTCATGTCTTGAAGTGTTCATCTTTTGCAGTCACAGCTACTCTTAATAGGAACAGCTGACTCCTCAAGAAAACTGCAAGACTTCAAAAAGAAAAAAAAAAAAGCATACAAAAGTGTTTAAAATCTAACCCAAATTTCTGAGGCAATTCTTTCTCATAAAGCAGAAACTGAGAAGGCAGCCTTAAAATCAGCAAAAGAATATCATGGAAACACATTTTCACGCAAGAAGTGGAAGCCTGTAAARCTATATTCAGGGCAGCACCTGTGACAAGCTGAAAGAATAAACTATGTATATTCAGAACTGCGTTAGAAGAGGTTGTCTACAAAGGCAGAAAACAGTGATGAAAGAAATCAAGTAATGGCAAGAATAAAGTGCTGTCAGAGAAAGTGCTGCAGAAGCTTATGGAGGGAATTGGTGAGTGTCCCAGCTTAAGCGCACTAAGACTGGGAAAGGATACTTTTCCAAGAATAAAGCTGGAATCTAAAACTACATTAAAACCTAGCTTAGGCTTGAGTAAGTTGTCAGGAGCTGCTGGTGAAAGCTGACTGACTTACAAGGGCGCAGTGAATGATGCAGAGAAAATGCTRCAGGATGGTTGGCTTCTCCAAAGCCTAGCAAAAGCTTGCAAAGGAAAGGTTAAGTGTTAGGAAAGAGAAAATGTGTGTGTAAACCTTTATTGCTTTTGCCTTTCCCGTTGCACACTACGTACCTTTGGGTGAATGAATAAATAATGCTTTGTTTTGAAGAAGCTGGTTTTGACTCATTTGAACCAGCCACTGTCACAAGTCGCCGGACTAAAAGGGCGTACAGGTGACCAACGCAGCTAAGCCTGTCCCGTTAACGCTGCTTGGAAGCGGGAGGGCTGCAAGACCCAAACCCAGCCCCAGAGGGACGTGGATATCGGGAGAGCAGCTCACAGAGATGGGTCATCAAACTGGGACGAAAGGAGCCCAAAGCATCGYTCACCTCTTGGGTCCCCCGACGTGCCCTTGGACCCTGCTGAGCTGTAGTTTTGCCTTTAGAAATAGAGATATAMGCCCTTGTGAAGAAGTTTCCACTCGTTATCCTCAGAGGGGGCATTATCTACAGTGGTTAATGAGCAAAAGAGAACTGTGATGACCAGCAAATAYCCTGCCTCACCAGGAAAGGTGAACTAGTCAGTGGCATTGGCATATCATTGTTATAGAAAATATAAAATTCAAGTGGAAAAGTAATCCGAGTTCCCACTGGTGGGTACATCACTCAGTTTCCATAAAGCCCTGTATATAAAACTGGTTGCTTAGCTAGTACTACAGAAACAACAGTCATAGGAAGCTGTTTTTGGCAAGGGATCCAGCTGTTGGGTTAAAAATAATCTCAATAAAAGATAAAGAAAAAGTAGCAGGTTCCAAAGGAAGAAATCTGGTAAAATTAAAGTGTAATAGACACTTCAAACTGTGTGATCTGACCTAATAAGTTATTAATAGGGAACCATTACTCCTCATACATTTTTTATGAGGAAGGCATTGCCTTTTTGTCAAGATTAGTGGATTATAAAATATTTGTGCTACACAATATAAATGACCCTACCTATTAATAAGTCTCTGGGAAGATATGCTTAAATTGAATTACATTAAGAAGAAAAGTGCCAACAGAAAATTAGGCATAATTAATGGGAACACATAAATAAACCAGAGATAGAGGGAAAAGGACATTCTCTCCATTGATCATTTTGAGGATTAATTGCTGATATGCTCTAATGACATACCAACTATTACTGTTTTTATAAGGACCATTTCACAGAAGATGAAATCCATGTAACTATGAATATGTATTGCAATTTATTGCCAGAAGATAATTACACTGATCACATACCTCTAATTAGTCAGTATAGTTTTGAAGGCTAAAAGATACAGCTTAAAATGTAATATACAATAAAGGCTCATTAAACTCTTCCAGTAAAATAGATTTATTTAAATTTTTGTTGCTGATATTCAAATATTCAGCCTTCCCTGCATGTTTACAAAAGCCACACTGAAAGTGAGGACATGGGAAACATCTCTGTTATTTTCCAGATCCTTTCAGAATAGCGATACCTTGGAGATGCAGGAAATTATTTTTCATGTCTCATTCACATAGTGGACAAAGTGAAAAGAGTTACACAGTGAATGAGCACTCAGGTCTTCTCTATTCGCCAGCATATGTAAGGTTTCCTTGGATATCACAGCACTGCCTCCAGTGTGTGCAGACACATTCTGGTTTTCACAGACTCACAGAAACTTTTGAAGGCTTTCATTATTAATCAGGAGTGTAAATACGAAGCTTTATTGCTCAATCTTTTAAACAATATCTTAGAGATCGTAAATAGAAAAATTATTTTGCTCWCAAAGTACTCTAAATAAAACAATAAAAAAAAAGTTAAATAAGGCTCTTTTTTCTAGGCAGAAGAAAAGAAAGAGGACCCATTCACTAGAAATAATCCACCTGAAACAAAACACCTTACACTAATCCCCTAAAAACCTTATCTACTCTTTGACACTGTTGTAACAAACACTTCCAAAGTACTGTGCCAACATTGCTCATGTGTTCAGTGGATTTTAATTAGAGCTCTGAAAGCTTGGGAAAACTGGCCGAGCGAGCAAGCCTGATCTTTTCAAATGGCAGCACAACTGTCCTGTTACCCACCTCCCAATCATAKCATATGTTTAATTAAAACCAGTGCAAATAATGGAGACAGAAGAGAAAAATTTCCTTCCCACAAATTAGTGAGGAAAACATGATTAAGAAGGTGCACAGCAAGCTGAAGAAAGCAACCCATGTTGTTCCTTAATTATATTCTGAACTGGATATCTATGGATAGGTCTTGGGGAACCATTCTTTGTGAATGGTATGAATGGCTTCATGTACGAGCCTCTTCAAATGCTTTAGAGACAGCAGAGATATTTAAGGATGATTAGCAAAAGGAAAACTACAGCAGACAAGGGCACAGAAAGAGGTGTAAAGAGAGTTCTGACTTGTTCTGCTGTTGGAGTAGTAACTGCCTCAAATATTTGTCAGATAATATTTATTTTTCTAATTCACCATGAGAGAATGCCTACCCATCTGTCACCTTTACTAAAGCAAACCAGTTCCACAGTCCACCTCACCAAGTGGGTTAGTGGACGGCTCCTGCTCCTGCTGCAGTGTCAGTCTCCCAGCCTAGCAAACACTCCCACTTTGCTCTGCTCTTGGATSCATCCGAGGGGCGAGAACAAAACCCACAACCATTAGGGGAGGAGAGAAAGGGTCCAGCCACAAGAAAATGCTGCAAGAGCCAAGGGAGGAAAACCTTGGGCCAGTTACGTTGTGATCACTCCAGCCAGGAAATTCAAGCTCATTAGGGAGAGACAAGATGAAGGTTAACTGGAGCACARTACAGAAAACACACCAGTGAGTAGAAAGAATGTGAGAGAACGAAGATTAAAAGCAAAGGAATAAAAGGAAGGGGAGGTCGTAAGAAGGAAAAATGAAACACAAAACCGAGAAGGATGAGAGTCATGAGAATAACTGTAWATCAGTCAGGTCATATATGTTACTCTGATGCTTAGTTACTGAAGCAAGTTTGAAGATTAAAAATAGCAGTAAAAAAATAGGGCTTCTTCAGGCAGTATTTCATCGGGATTTGAAGCTGCACAATAAAGTTAACAATGCTGAGCCTAAAATTGTTGTTAAAAGTTAACAATGCTGAGCCTAAAACTGTTGTATTACTTTTGAAAGTAAAAATATGGAAAAGTTGGTGTTTCAGGGATATCAACCACATTCATTTTTGATACAATGATTCATATAATTACAAAAATAAGCATTATAGAGAAAAGTAAAAATATCAAAATAAATGTAAAACTACCTAGACAGTATGTGAAATATTTCTAGAAGATCTTTAATTAGTGTTACCAGATGGTTTCTCCTACTAAATCAGACTACAAACAATATATACCTAAGAGCTGGGGTCAGAGGGGTACTATAGAGCATTTCTGAATGCACAAAAAGTTCAACAAACGCTGAACACCAGTGCTAAACATTAAATAACTTTGTGATGAGCTACCGTGCAAATGAAGAGAAAATTCAAGAGCAATCATGATTTCTTTGTTATACCTGCTGAAAAGTGAGGATGAGGTCTCTCATTGAGACACAGAGTGAAATAATAAGGATAGAGGCTCAGGAGTTCTTACAATGTTATTTTTAAACTGATTGCAAGGTACATCTGGACTTCTCTATTTGGGTAGTTGTGGTTCTTTGATCTTTSAGCTATATTTAGCAGGTTGAGAAGAGAGCAAAACAAAATTTGAGAGATGATGTTGATGCACAGTAACAATTATTAAGAAGCACAGACCTTCTAGAAAAAGAAAAAAAAAAAGTATGGAGTCTCCTCTCCTTACCTTAGGGAGTAGCATATTGTAATGCAGATTTTCTGCAGAACCTCAAGATTTCTCTCTCCGACAGGCTCCACTGTAATTATTAAAAAAAAAAAAAAAAAGGCACAAAACAAAGGGGAGTGATTTAAATCTTGAGAGGAGAGCTGCCACCTGCAGTTCACATGCCTACAAGAGAATAAGTAACAACCTGCATAGGAAGCWAATGTTTCATCATCAAGTCATTGGTTATACTAGCAGGTGAAAGATTCTTTTGAAGTGCCTGGAGAGTTCAAAGCCGTGTTTTCAAGAGCTGTATTTTGTGAGCTGCAGCAGCTTTACATGTTAGCACTGGATAAGCAGAAATCAACAGCTATTTGCTAACCAATTACTGCAAATTAGTTGCAGTTTTTGCAACTGTATTTCAGGTTTCTCATGGAAGCAGGACAGCTGCAGGGAGGTGGTAGGTACCACACACACCTCTGGAGGCAGCTATCAAGGAAGATTCAGAAAACCGTTTCACATCCCGAAGAGAGATTCCTCTTAAGTTAGTGGCAACTGCACTTTCACCCACAGTGTTGAACTCATAACCATCTATAAATGTAGTTCAGTGTGTCCAAAATGTATTACTCATTTCTCCTTTCAGCTTGTGAGAAGGTAGCAAACTTGTGCCCCACATAAGACATCTGAAGTCCATCTAAAAAACCCACAACCCTTATAGATACTACTCTATGCTCTGCCTTGCTCTTTTAGCTTTCAACACTTATAAAACCATATAAAAGGATTTTTTTTTCTCTAATACCGTGTTCAAGTTATTTCTATGTCTTTTGCCCTCTAGTGGCGAGGATAAGGAAAAAACGTGGAGCTGTGAGATGCTTCAAGAACTGACTGCTTATAGCTGAAGCATTGCTGCCCCTAGAATATTTACTTTAAGAAACTGTCGCTGGAATTGTGATTTGCACGTGAATGTGGCTACAATTGGTAGGGGAAGCTACTAACTGGGAAAAAATGTGCGAGTATCAGTAAGGATACTGCCTCCTTTTAATTTTGCTTAGTACAAAAGTTGTGATATTAAAAATGAGCAAAATTCAGATTCTGTTTTTGTACATTGCACAATCAAGAGTAGTTTGTCTCTCACAGTTAACCTCTTTAGTCAGGTCCATATCGTTCAGGACCATGGATTTGGGTGTGGAGGAAGAGTGTCCAAAAGTCTGAGTAGTTTCAAGTTTGAATCATGAGTTGTCCCTGGCTTTATGATGGAATGGCTGCTCATTATTTTTCAGATACCTTTTGGTTTAAAACTGTATGTTTCAAATACAAATAAGAAGTTGTGTTTTAAAAAATTCTTATGAGAACTTGCAACGACAGAGAAAACACATTTTATAAGAAGTGTAAGATACCCAGTCTGACGATACTCAATAGACTGTTTTGATTCTCTAATTTGTGAAAGGCACTGTTCTTTACAACTCTCACTCTGAACAGCTAAGTTTTGGGATGCAGCTATCCACTCTCTAAATAATGTTCTTTTCTGTCCCTACTCATTCAGAAATAATTACCAATTTAATAATTGCCAGTGTTAAGAGATTGGGTTGTATATCATAGAGACTTTTTAAACCCACCTCATTATCCTTTCATGTTGTTCTACAACTCCCAAGTCCTGAATTGCATTAGTTCTCACTGATCATAAATCCTAGTGTCTGTCACAAGCAGCTCTACTGAAGAAGAGGAGACGCAAAAAGATTAAGAAAGACAAAAGGGAACTACAGATAGAAAACTTAATGTTGTTGAAAGTGATCAACAAATTGTTACCTGATTTATATCTGGTGGCACCAACCACATGCCTACCAGGAAAGTGGAATATCATTAAACCAGTCATTTCCAATACCACTAACGAGCAATGTTACTGACAATTTCAAACACGAGAAGTGCCCACTGGATATTAATCCTAGCTAATTCCCAAACCACAAGTCCTTTGCATGGGTTAAGCCTGAGCTACAAAGTCTGTATATATATATCTTAGTTTTGCTATGCTGACTCCTTACTTTTCACAAGTGTCARTTTGGTTACTTACTAAAGTACATCACTTATGTAACAGGGTTTGGGATATTTTTTTAAACTTTAAAAGTACCTGCCAATCATTCTACAAGTTTTGTACATCTCGCTTCCACCACGGGCTCTTGTCCTCACAAYGCCACCAGCTTCCAGCCTCCATAGCCTCAGACTCAGCAGCGCCCAGAGCAAACAAAGCCCCAGAGCTGCAAGTGCTGTCATCCAGAAGAAATGACATAAGGAAGGGGGATCGCTTCAGAATATGTTTTCCTCCTAAACCACATGACGCATTCAGAGAATTAAATTTTCAACAAGTCATTTACTGATAGCCACTCTGCGAGTGCTACTCCACCAGCTTAAGTTTCTTGTGGTTCCACAGGCACTTTTAGGACAGGGCTTTGTTATGGAAAGATGCTATGTGGAAGCATTTCTGTTTGTCTTTCCCTGCCGATGTTTGCTCTTGCTGAACATGGTCAGAGTTAACAAAACACAAAAAAATAATCAATTTAATAACTGTGCCCTTTAGTTTTCATAACAATTATGAAATAGCAACCGCCCTCATCAAGGGGGGGTAGGTGATTAACTGAAGTGCATTCACTATTGATGGGCAGCAAGTGTAAATGAAACTGCAGCAGCTCAGTGCTGTGGGATTTTAGAGCATGTTTGTCACTGACCAGGTTTTTTGAGATCGTTATCATTCCTCTGAAGTGAATACTCTTCAGTGGAACATTTCTCGTAATGGAATATATTTACCATGCAAGTATAACAAGGTGGTATAAGTTCCACCAGGAGGTAATATCATTATCATTTTCCTTTCCGGAGATATCAAGTTTTCCTTTTCCCTTCCTTTTTTTTTTTTTTTTTTTTTCCCCTCTCTTCTTCTCATGGAGGGCAGGAGGAGTTGTAAATAGTCACTAAAAGAACAGAGATCCCAGCTAATTGCAGGCTTTAGGTCACTGCAATTTTAGCTCAAACTATGCACTCACTGAGATATAGCTAAAATACTTCTCAACTTTTCTCAGCTTTATTCTAGCACAGATCAGGTATTTTCACCTGGGCCCTTCTTTCAGCTGTAACTGTTTATTTAATATCTATAATATAATAAATAGATATATGTATGCATTCAGACTTTTTTTTTTTTTTAAATCTTCCCTATCCTTCAGGCTTTCTGTCTGAAAGTGGGTTAATTACTACTTTGTGAAACTTGGTACTAAGTCCCAGAGTTCTAGTAATACAAAACAAGGGAATGATATTCTGTGTTGAGAACTAATAATTCTAAATTTTCTTTCCATTCCTGAGACCCCAGGCAAAAGCAATGCAGAGCCAGCAGTACAGGCTCTATGACAGGGAGCCATTTGCCTAGGTCTTGAGGAGGTTTTATTTGCCTTATTAAACATGCTGAAGATCATCTTCTCACTCTGAGTTCGATTATTTTCTTTTACTCCTTCCATGTGTCTTTCCAACTTTGTTCTGCAGCTGTAGCTTAACACAGGAGCTGGGATCTGGTATAGAAAATCCTTGATGTTATATTCAAGATTATTCAGCGAATTTAAGTAGCTTCTTTTGCAGATGCCTGCTCCAGACATCAGTGTCAACATCTTTTTTTTTTTTTTTTTTGTTGGTTGGTTGGTTGGTTGGTTGGTTTTTTTCTCTCCTTTTTATTAGTTTGGGAACCTCAATAACCTGAGGAATCAGACAAGTCAGCAGGAGTTAAGAGAAATTTATGGAAACTACCAAGCAGAGTAGGATTGACATGTTTTAAAAGGAGACATCAGGGGAGGGACAAAAAAGAAAACATAAGAAGACTTCATTTGGAATACAGGATGTAATTAAAAGCAAGCAGATTAAATCACCTCACACCACCAGCTGAGTGTAGGAATTTGCTAAGTATCAGTAATTGAAGTTACATAGCACTGAGACTTATGGAATAATCTTGTGAGGTTCATGAAATGAAACACATCAGGTACAGCTTGGCAGAATGCTACAAAGAATTGCTCTGTTGAATCATCCTGAAGTGAGACAGAAATTTGCACTGCTGATTTCCACGATCCCTGAATGGAATGGAGGTAGAATTCTGCTCTGTGGAGAGGGTAATTGAAAACATGGTCTTTATTCCTCTCACATTAAAAGTGCTTCATGTAGCACAAACCGGCACAGCACCATTCCAGTCAATGAGATTTACATCAAATACAGGTTTCATTGACTTCACTACTCTCACCCTGTCTCATCCTGTGACTGAACTGATGACCCATTTGTGACGAATATTAGTCACACTTCTTAAGATGTCATTACAATGTGCTCAGCTGACAATATAAGAAACAGAAGAGCGGAGAAGAATAGAATGACTCTGCCCTGGGAAGACACTGTGGGTATCCTACAAGTTACAGGACACTACTAASTGCAAGAAGTACACTAACAAGACATGCACAGATTCGGTGTCACTGAGTTCCTTGATCCCTTTCCTATTATCTCCAACGGTCCTTCTTTATGGCTGAAAACTATGCCAAGTGACAATTACATCCTGAATTGCTGCCTTCTGAAGTGAAAACTGAACAGGCTTTATGCCATCTATAAAATACCCTATGCAGTCCACTTTGGGAAATGTCCCTTGCTTATGCAAGGTCAGGTGCAAAAGGTGCTATTTGATCACACTGATCCTGCTGTGYAAGATATCCGCCAAAGAAGGGAGAGGAGACAGTATTGCAATTTCACCAATTATTAAGCATTAATAGAGAGTCCACTTGATTACAGGTGAGACTCCTTCATTATACATGACCATTACAGTTTATAGAGGGGTTTTTTAGGTCCATCCTTCAACTTGATTTCTCTGACAATATAATACAAATGAGTACTCTGACTGCTCCATGACAGTTACCTTCTTCCCCARTCATCTCCCTGGCCTGACCTTGACCTATATATAGACTTTAGCATTTGGTGATAATGTGGTTTGTGGTAGCAGTAACCGCAAAACAGGATCTTCCCAGTGGCTTCAAGCCAGAGTGTTACTCAGTAGCTAATGGTTGGAATGGAATGATAACAGATATGGGTGAAAAAATCTGAGATTTTGCATTTCTGTTAGTTCAAAATAAGAAGAAAAACCTACAGTAGAAGTATCTTTGATCTTGCAAAGTGTCTTTGATTCTGCAAAGCATTCCTTTGAGAAATTATGGTAAAGTGTATTTAAGTGTTTTGTCCATGGATCTAACATCCATTAATGTCTTAGTTGTGTAAATATGGAAAACATTCTACCTAGAAAAACCTCGATCATAAGTTCTTACTTTTCTTTTTCCCAATACCATTTTATGACAAGAAACCCTTTATGCAAAGCAAGGAGTCAAATTTTGCCTTAGGAACAATAATCTACTGCAGAAAATTGAGTCATAAAAGCAAAAATCAAGGACAAACTTTGATCTGTCCRTACACAGCCTATCTTCTAGCAAGGCAATAAACAAAATATGTACCCAGTTATCATCAAAATATACTCTTCACTCCACATAATACCTTGCATAATTTCCMAGGTAGGAAATGTCATGAGGTTCTGCTACACTTGATCATTTTAACCCTGCAAGCATTGATTGTTGATACGGTGGTGCAACCTTACACTTTTGGTAAGCTTTTGGTGCAYGAATATGGTAATCTTATTTCCACAGTGAAATTTGTGATCTATTCATAATTCTCTAATAAATATATTCTCATCACTACATAGCTAGCATACAGATGATTCCAGTCCTAGGCCTCAGTCAGTCAAATGAAGTGCATCACTTTTAATACAGTGAAATCGTTGGTGACAAAATATTAGGCTAATGCTTATCATGATTGTCTCCATTCTCATGGCCTTGCAAATTCTACTGTTCTTAAACTTCTGTTGCCCTTTGTAAGAAAAAACAAAAACAATGCTCAGTCCAGCATGTGATGGTGTCTTCGTTTCATAGAAGATCTGCCCAGTCTGAAGCTTCCCATTTTATGACTGGTATACTAGCTCAAACCAAGATTAATTCCCCTTCGTGATATATAACTACACTGATTTTTAAYTGTAAAATATTTTGAATTTATTTTCTAAGTATTGACATAATGATAAAAAGTTAAATTACCTCCAGGACACGAAAAAAGACTTTGATTAAATATTTTTGAAGGATTTTCATATATTATAAAAGTTGTTCTTAGGCATTTTCTTTACCCATTATGCAAATATATCAACTCATTAATAATTCAAAACAGGCAATACATTAATAATTAGGATCCCCCATTACAAATCTGACCTTTAATTGAATTCTATAGAAAGAGACTGTGAAAAATGAGCCTCTTGATTTATGTTAAGAATAAAGGTTAAAAGGAGTTTTCCTAGTAGATCTAATTTTTATCATYATTGCCTAAGCAGAAACATTGAGATAAGAAACTTTTTTTTCRGAAAGGCTACTTCTAGGAAAAACTGTTAAAAGACGTTCCTTTATGCATAGTTTAGTACAGTGTGTCACTGAACAAGTGATATAGCAATCATAGATACTTCAGAGGTTTGAAAAAAGTCAACCCATTTCCTTCATTTCTCTTTGCCAAATGACCCATGGGCTTCATGATTACATAATTCTTCACACTTAACTAATTCTTCTTCATAATTCTTCTTGTTAACTTCGTCATAATGTTTAAAGGTAAAAACATTAACTGACTGTATAAAAGAATGATTACTTCCAGTTGTAGAACCACCGACAATTAAACTGATCCAGACTGTTGCAATGCTGCAAGGACACTGCTGCTGTGATTATTTGGCTTTCTRTTCTTAGTCCTTCCTAGAAAAGTTGTGTCTGCAATGCAATTACAACTTTGCAGACAGATTTATTTCTTGTAAATCTCAAGTAAAAACATAATCTAGATTGATTAGAATACCCTTAAGGAAATGGAAGAGGAATGAGGAAAATCCCTAGGAACACAACAGAGAATGAGTAAGGGTTTTTTTCCCCAAAAAGGACTAGAAGAACGTTTTATCTATTTAAAAGAGTAGTAATAAGCTTGGAAAAATTCTGTTATATGTCCTTGTTGCAGACACAGTACATCGAGCCTAAACGCATATAGAGGGCTGTTGCCTGAAAGCCATCGTATCATAACAAAATTTTGGACTTTTTAGTTCATTTCATAAATATCTGAAGTCCAACAAACCCTTGAATGTCCCAGCAGAAAAGGTTACACGTTGGCTGGTAAATCAGCCACTATTTGGTGCTGTAGTGCACACCAGAATCAATTATTGCTATACAACCTACCACGCTGGTACAATGCCCTTTAAAAAGTGCCAACTTTGAGAAACTATAAATATATCAAATCAATGGACACCACCCATTTGAACAATTAAAGRAGTTTTGTCACAAACATATGCTTTGAATAAAATTAAAAGATCACAGCCCCTCTATTCCTGAAAGGGATAAGAATAACCAAACACCACGCTAACTCCCACTGAGGGTACACACATCCAGAACCGGAAACCTCACAATCAGCTTTTGGCTAACTGTAAATCCTTGTCAATACTCATTCTAGTAATATTAATTTTTCCAAGTCATCAATCTGGTTAYACAACAAACTACCCCAGCCATGACCACGCTGAACAGCAGCTTCGCAGGCCTTTTGCCAGTTCCCCMTATAAAGAGTGAAGGTGTTGCATGTCTGCATTTTCATAGAACAAATTCAAAATCAACTTGAGTAACACAGTCATCAGTTTATCCCAGAACTACTTACATGCTACAGTAACATTAATACCATTATAATTTATCAGCTCCCAGAAACCACGTGGAAAGTAAGCAGTTTTGTGTCCAAGCTGTTCTGAGCTCACCTGCAGCAAAACGCTGCTGCTGCGAGGGCTAATGCTCTGCTTGCCTGAAGGGCTGCTAAGTTCATTCTTGCAGTAAAATATACATTATATAGACTTAAACTGCCCGTCGCCTGAAAGGCACTACAGCCAGGAGAGTTTCAATTATGGTGAAACTGAACTACAACTAATGTTATGAAAGGGACCAGCAGCTCCCTCATTAATGGGCACAGCATGAACGCTCCTACAGAGGATTTAACAACATCACACCCCCAACTCTACCAGAAGAGCTGGAAAGTGAGTTGGATGTGTAACGGCCAAGATGCTCAGAGGTCTTAGCACACACYGCACCTTAGCCTGGTTTGRTGTGCTGGTTTTGGCTAGGATAGAGTTAAATTTCTTCCTAGTGCKATGTTTTGGATTTMGTGTAAGAAGAATGTTGATAACACACTGATGTTGTTAGTTGTTGCTAAGTAATCTACTTTTCAAGGACTTCTCATCGTCCCATGCTCTACCAAGCGCACAAGAGGCTGGGAGGGAGCAGAGCCGGGACAGCCAGCCCAGCTGGCCAACGGGGTATTCCATACCATGTGACGTCATGCCCAGTATATGAAGGAGGGGTCCCGGAAGGACGGATTGTTTTTTTTGGTTGCTGTCTCGGCGGGTGGTGAGCAATTGCATTGTGCATCACTCATTTCATATATTGTATCATTAATATATTATCAYCATTGTTATTATTATTATTCCTTTCTTTTCTGTTCTATTAAACTGTCCTTATCTCAATCCGTGAATTTTGTTTTCAATTCTCTCCCCGTCCCGCTGTGGGGGGGARAGTGAGTGAGWGGCTGTGTGGCATTTGGCTGCCTGCCAGGTTAAACCACGACATTTGGGTACATGAATCTTTGTACGGTCGTGGAACGAGGAGGTCTCTCTGCATCTTAAAGCCAAAWGCACTTGTGCCACCTTCTTAACACTGGAAAAGTTTGTTGTGTTTTTTTAATTTCCTTAAGTGGAACAAATGGCAATGCAACAGAATCACAGTGTTTTGCCCCYTCACCTTGTTCATTTTATTGGCTAACTACCTGCTTAGGTTTAGGATAAAGTTTATAGGTGGGGCTCGTCCGTAACTCAGCCTGGAATGCTCCCACTTTCCAGTGGGAGTGCCCGCGCTCGCACCACGCTCTTCCCTCCTACAGCCAAGATCTGCCACAACCAACTCAGGCAATTAGCAAAGAAGAGCACCTCAGCACAAATTAAAAAGCTTTCTTAGTACTTATTATTCACCAACATTAAAAAAAATTGCTTTTCATATATATGTGCAAATAAATTGCAAAAATACTCTGTTCTAGTCTGGAAGCGGAACTGTGCGTGTCCACAAGTATGTTGCCACTTACTAGCAATATTGCTAAAGCTTTATGTCTGCTACCGTGGGCATACACAGCTACGCGCACATAATATTTTAGAGGGTAAACTCCTGAAGTTGTAGCATGACTTGGAACATACCTCTGCATTCCAAGACATCAGACCACGATTTTTTTCTACTGTAACAAAACTTTTTCTTACTTTTTCACATCTCTGCCACCACTTAAGTTACAGCAAAACTACAATGAAGACTGCTCCCCACAAGTGCAACAAGCTCTTCATGATGCCAGGGAAAAGCCCGTATTARAGCAATTGATTTCTTTCATGGATTGGAAGAGTGTTTTCAATATATTTTGATTTTTCTCAAGCGATTCCCCCTTTCTATTTGATTGTACCTGTACTAGATACAATTGGCAGACACCATTTAAAAGGAAAAGGSGGGGGGGGGGGGGCTGTAATTGTCATTATTCTGCTCTGTTGACATCTCTTCCACCTATGGAAGAAAAAAAACTTTTACTTCATTATGAAAAAGGTTGCAGAAGTGCAATTGATCTTTTTAAGAAGCAAAGACTCATTATCGTTCTGAGGACTGGAATTGTACTCATTCCCTTGGACTCCCTACATAACAAAGAAATAAAATTTAACCCAGCATTTCCTCCACCAGCAAAATTACTTGTAACTAAAGGAGATCATCCTTTAGAAAGACTTCACACTGAGTTAAAGTCTTTAGCCAATGAAAAATTTTCTATGACTCCTGGAAATTTGCTCCATTTTAGTTAATTACTAGCATTGTTTAAAATTACCATTTTATTACCAGATTGAGAAATATTTGCCCAGGTATTTCTTCACAGAACTACATATAATTACCTTATTAAGTATTTGTCCATATTTTTCAAAGGAGAACTGCAAAATGAGGTATATCCTCAAAATTACACAAGAGACATAGAAAAATGAAGTGATRAAACCCTCAAACTAAGCATACCGGTTCTCCATACTGGAATTCAAAACATGATTTTAGTAGGATTAGCTATCCAGCTATTCACACATCACTGCCTCCATCATGGAAAAGTGATTTTTTTTGCAAATGCTTGCACTTAAAAGGGCAGGAAATATTTAAATATTTTGTATTAAAGTGAACACAGATTGCTTTGTAAAATTGTCCCCCGGGGTATTTGGGCAAGAAAGAAAATAAGTTTGTCCCACAAAACAGAAGGCACTTAAAATTGTTTGTGCCTGTGAGTAGAGTGCTTCACTGCCGTTCTTATGTGAAGTCAGTGGTGTTAGTCTTTTGAGCAGAACAGTTGTTGCTACATACCTTAACGTTTCCAGCCTTTCTCCACTATTTAAAAATAATGCATTTGAAATTTTAGGACTGCGAGCAAGCACAGGACCGTGTCTGTGATTTGCGGAGAAGGGAAGGATGGAAGGAGGGAGGGAGGGAAGGAGAGGTGGATGGACAGAAGGGAGATAAAAAACTCTCCGGTTCCTAGTAAGGGGTGGAACAGCCCCTGCCCTTGGGTGGCYGGTGGGTGTGAGCGGGCACCTCGGCAGCCGAGCCGGTGAGGAGCCGGGTGCTGCCGCAGCCTCGGGATGACAGGCAGCACCCCCGGAGCTCCGGCACTCTCCGCTCGCATCGCTCCGAGTCCAACCAGGCGGCGTGGGAATCGTAACCACGTCCAGCCGGGAGCTGCTGGGTCCATTTGTTAGACGGGGAATGTTACAGCTTACACGCTGAAGGAGGGGASGGGTGACAAAATCAAGGGGTGTAAAGGGTCAACGCTCATGATTTTAAATGAGAAACATAATCAGAAAATAAAAACGGCGTTTGAAATTTAAAAAAAAAAAAAAATTACACTCAGTGCAGTGTTTCCTTTAAAGGTTTTTACAGTCAGAATACTCTGTTTCTTTGCTGGGAATATTTACCCTGACTTTGTAAACATGCTGTCATATCTCAACAAGATAAAATTAGTGAAATAAGTCATACAACAACACTAGCAATTTTTGTGATGTGTTTTTCGATGCTACTGTGTTGCTTGTTTTCAGTAAATTGGCTGTTCAGAGCTATTGCATYGCAGACCTGACAATTTGTAAGACTGCTTCATGATTCTGTTAAATAGGAACAAGTAGAAAATTAGCTGGCCACTTTAGAATGGGTGGCTGAGAAGAAAAAACAGAGCAAAAATTAAAATGAAAACCAGCTAAAGCAAATTTTCAGTACTTCACCAGCACAGAGAGACATAGAGGAAACTTCTGCTACCATGACTCAAATAATTTATAGAAATAGCTTTATTTTAAGCCAGCAAGTGTGACTGAAATTATAGAAATAGCTTCATTTTAAGCCARCAAATGTGACTGACCACAAAAGCAGTTATTAATGGAATTTCTTCTAGACATAGAGCAGTCTGCTTTGAGAACCAAACCCAGAAAACTAGTGGTGATGGAGCTGAAAAGGGTCTTTCAGAAAACAATTTAAAATGCTCTGGTCATTCTGCATCCATGACGCTGCAGTTCCGGGCAGAGGAAAACRCAGCTTTGGCAATCCCTAGCGCCAGCCATGACATGACCAGGGTCAGATCCAGAGCCTCTACCCCTTGTGCCAAAAGATCCCAGCAGATACCTCCAACTTATCTAACACCTGTAGAAAAGGAACCAGCTGTCACTGAAGGGCCAATGTGACTCATTGACAATGATTTTTTCCTATGCCTTCTGAGAYGTGTGCCATCGATCCTAAAGTAATAAAGTAGGATGAAGGCAAGAGACGTATTTCATCCCCAACTTAATGTTATGGGCAGATAACTGAATTTTGATGTTGTTCCAACTATTTCAAATATTCTTCCACAAAAATGATTTGATCCTATGGTTAGTGAAAAACAAAAACAAAACCCTTGATTCTTCACAAAAATCCCAGAATAAGATCTTCTTCTCACCACTTTGTGTGAGCTTGTGTGAGCTTTTTTTTCCCATAGGGCTTTATGTTAATTTTGAAACATCTGAAATGTAGTTGAAAGCCTTTGGTACCAGAAACAATTTTGTCCTGGTAACAAACTTTGTTCTAAAACGTAAAGAGCGGGCAGAAGTAAACTTTATCTGATTAGGGAGATTAAGAGCATTACAAAAACTTCTAGGAACCTTGCAGGTATGGGAAAAAGCAGGGATACCAGAGACCACACTAGGACCATGGCTGCTGTGTGATTAATTACTCATAAAGGCTGAAAAGACAGGAGCGGATGAAGACTACAACCGAGACAGGAGAAGCTAAAATACTCAAACCTGGTAGGGAACCTGATAACACAATTCTGCATGAAATTACACTCATGCCTCACTGTGCTCAGTGCTCAATTCCAGCACTGCTGGGGTTTTTTATTGTTGTAGATTTTATTCCCCACTCTAATTATAACAAATAAGGTTATGATTAATGCTGCAAACCAAAGACTGATGTTCAGTGCTGACACAACATCAGCATGTGAATCCCTAAATCTGTCAATGAGGTACATGGTAAGATACAAGTGATTGAATAGACTGAAATAATAAGAATATATTAAAACTAAAAAATGGCATGCAGAACCAAAACCTGTGACACTACACAGATTTATCACACTGTACTTTTGAACGGCTAACTTGTAAGACCTCATGGCTCATCTCTATTCCATAGGAGGTTCATTGAAATGGTTGGGGAGATTTTCATATATGCTACAGGATCTATATTTCATTGCATGCATTTCACAGGATATTGGTAAGTAACAGTTCAGGAATTAATACTATATTTGGGGTAAGAAGACCCATTTTGGTAGAGTTTACTTAAGGCCAGATGGTGTACAAAGTACAAAGTACACCATCTCTTAATAGCCCCAAAAGATGAGTATCCCAACACCAAAATACTAACTTCCTTTACTAAATCCTTTGTGATTCTTCAAATTAGTTTTAGCTCTCATCTCCAAATTTATACAGACTTCTTCCCATTCTTTCCCATTCCTTCCAGGGACATTTTCCTGAATGCTAATGGGCATCTCTATTCCCTTTTATTCTTAGGTCACTAGAGTGATCTTTGAATAAAAGCCGCTTTCAGGTTGTGCAATTCTAGAAGAATTTTACAATTTCTTAACACTGGCAGCTACTTTTTCCTGAAATTCCTGAATCACAATTGATGTTTTTATTTTGTTTCATTCATTTCTAAGCTCTAAGCTGTTCATTCTCTTCAGAATACATCTCAGCCTAAAATAAAGGTCAATATTGTCTAAATATCTGTTGCAGACAGCTATGAGCTATGAAGATGTATGTTAGGAAAATYAATGAAACTATACATAATGATCAGAAAATCATGTCCCAGCAAACCTCTGTAAAATCTTGCATTTTTACTGGAATCTCAACAAAATTCAGCAGCTCACTGAAATCTTAAAAACAACTACTACAGCTGGATAATTATATGGCTCTTCAATACCATAAAAAAACCCCAAAACCTATCTACCATGCCTATTGAAAAAGATAGAAATCCTTCCTTCAACTCTAAGTGACACTAGATCAGGCACAAACTGGAAAAAAATCACATAGCTCACAATTTTACACACCTTTTCATCCCTCCCCATGAGATGGACTCAATAGAGGGCTCTCATTACAACAGTGCTTAAAGCAGAAGCTACCAACCTTGCCGTTCTCCAGCTGTCAATCTAAGYTGACCCACAAAAACCTTTTCACAGATGACCATCCCTCCAGGCTGATAATGTACCAGTGAATCCTCAGAAAGCAGCGACAATAAGCTCAAATACGAGCTCATGCCCCAGTATTTCAGACTGGGCTTTGCATRTATGTCATACGCTGAAAGAGCTCTCGCTGAGACACATTGGAGAGAAAAAAGCAGTGACTCTTGAAGATCAGTAAGCACTCTGGAAATGTTTCTTCAGTTCAGAAACTTTGCTCGCTTTGTCACCTATCCCATTTATTTTAATGCCTTTRACCATGCTGTGAAATGCAGTCTCTCACGTGTCACGTTAGCTCTCGGAGAAAATCTAACAGCTCTAAAAGTAGCCTATTTTAACCTGTAGCTCTTTTTCCTCCATCTAGATTTCCCTTCCTCTCAGATCAAGCTGTAAACTCCTGGGGAACCCTGTTTGTCCAGTGCCCCAGAGCAACATCCCAGCCCTCAGCACCAGCGTTCCAGAAATAACAAAAACCCTTTAAAATATCAGTCTTCCTCCAGGTCTATGGTACGCTTCAATTCTCAAGCTATACCCTTCCACAACCAGCACATCCTGCAGTTATTACTTTGGTATTCTTTAATGTCATCAACATTTAAAAGCATTTTTGAGTAATGCAGCAGTTTGCAAGATGCACGTATCATTTCAATGGCTTGTGACAAGGGAGTCACACTTAGATATTTAGGCGCTCCGGGTTTTTATAAGTCACCAGCAAGGGGCTAGCCCTGCTTCTGCAACACTTGAGGTGACAGAAAATCCCTCTGCAGTCCTTAAAAGCCCAACATGTATGCAATAAAACATTTTTCATAACCGCAGAGCTCTGACCTACCTTGAGGCTGTTTTTCAGGAGCAGGTTGTTTGTGACTACATGAATTTGCACTGGTGATCTGTTAGTGCTGTACACGATTCTAGATCTTTTTTAAGACAATATTACCAATTTGTTAACTGAGGAGAAGAAATTTTGTAGGAGGAGGACATCTAGTGATATGATATATATTTACATGCTTAGCTGTTTCCATGCACGGTTGAGCTAGTGAGTTACAGAGGATTTGAAGAGTATTAAAGGTGTGCAGGTGTGCAGCTGACTTYGCTAGAAAATAGTAGACCTGGGGATTTGGTAGGACAGCATCCAAAACAACAGCAACAATTCAACCACATAATTCTGAAACCAATCTTTTGAAATTAAATGTTGCAAAGATTTTGCRATTATTGCCACACTTCTCACCTACAGCAATGACATCTCCAAATCTGGATTTATACTGGCACTCATCACCACCTACAAAATTCATGCAGAATGACCATTAAAATCATAACACATTTAGCAGCAAAAGCTTCCCATTGAACTACACAGATGCTCAGCATAGCAGCAACTCTGGAGTATAGTCGTAGTCCTCTTTTTAAATTCTTTTTTAAATAGKTTTTTTTTAATTCTTTTGAAAGCAAGAATTATTACATCTCGAACTGATAAAAATCAGAGTAGTTATTCTGCATTGTAACTCACCTGAACYAAGGTTTTATCAGTGAAACACTGGAAATTCAAAACTATAGACAGATAAATACAATAACAATCATAATAGTCATTGTTAGTACACGCTCTTGAACTGAATATTACTTGGAGAAAAAAATGCCATATATCACCAATGTAAAACAAATATCAGCATCAAAGTCATGTGAAACAGTTAACACCTGCAATTATACCATCTCCAGAGCGATATCAAAATATCCCTTTYATGTTTTTCAGAATAAAACAAAGTTATTATGGTAAAATAATAAAACTATTAAGGAAAAGAGTCAGTTAACCATTTATAAGAAAAAAAATACATTATCAAAGATGATGGTTAAATAAGGACAGATATATTTTTATAGCCATAGAGAAAGTCTACAAAGACATAACTTATATATATTTCTTCATTGTTTTGTAATTTAGGGGCTATAACTAGCTGCACTAGTAAATCTATAGGTGCATCTTGAACATGCTGGTTTTTTATTTGTACTAGCAGTATGAATAGCATGTCCCATAAAATTCACTTCCATGCTTGATACAGAAGGATTATCTTTGAAGGATATTGCCAAAAATGTACTTGCACTGTGGAGGAAATAAGAGTTGTTCATCGAGATCGCTCCCTTCATTGAGATGTATAACAAAGACAACACCCACAGCCGAGATGATAGCTTCTGATTTCAGCTTTTGTATCTGTATGCATGGGAGAATACCTCCATAATTCATATTACTAGCATTACAGAAAGAAATTATGATGAAAATATTAATCAAAACACCATATTTAGGAAACAGCTCCTGGAAAAGCCACACCATAGCAGAAATACCAGAACATCTGGGCAGCTGTGCTGCACTGCGTGTTGCTACCAGCAAACATCTCTCTAGCCTGGGGATCGCCACCTCACACTTTGTTTTGCAGGGCAGACACTTTTTCAGGGTCTTGCCCAAATTCGCTCAGGAAGCTCGTGGCTGAGTAGGAAATAATGAGATAACCACTGAGTCTGGCCARCCCCTTTATAGTAAGCTGGATTTCTCCTGCACAACTTCAGTTTGGGGGAAAAACCAAACTGCTAATAGCATACAGTTCTTTTTGTGAATGTGTTTGCACTAAGCTGGTAACTGTCCGGGTTGCAGTTATGTATGTGTGCTACAGGCAATACCAATATAAGCAAATCTCAAAGTCATAGGGCACATCCAGAAGGATTAAAACGTTTGTTCAAATCGTATTAAGTAATCACATCCCTGACTCTGGACTGAAACCCAACCATTTGTACTAGAACAAAACCCAAACTCAAAATGGACTTTTTTTAGGAATAGCTTATATTGGCAAGTCCTATACAGTATAAACCTAGAWGTTCATGGATAACATCAGAAGTAATAAAAAGTCATATCAAGGCAAGAAATTACCTGCTATTTACTTTGTTAGTTAGCTGATTATTGCTATAGCTATGGACTTACATGGAAGACAGTTCTCAGTATTTTCAATGCCAACTTAACACTTCTGATAAGCAGGACACGTGGGTGCACTGCTTCAGTCTTCTTCATAATAATCATAAGCTGGTGGAATATTCCTCAGGTGTTTTCCAAAACCTCTTAGAAAATCTATGTAGTAACCATAGATTTGAAACTATTGTGTTTTTTTGTCCAAATAATTCTAYATTGCCTGATGCAGCTGCAAAAACCTTTGTTATCCATTGAACTAGGAAAAAAACCCCATTATTCMTTTCTATTCTTTCCCTTGCTTCCTCTATTTCAATTATTCACACACTTTATGCATCTTTCTTTGAGGCTCTGAAGGTGCTGACCCAGAACTGGGAACAGAAGATTTGTGGGAAGGTAAGTCCTGACAGGGCTGAGCTGCTTAGATTGCACAGGGTAGGGCACAGCAGAGCACAAAACTGGTGCTGTTATGACAATATGGTAGTATTAATGACTGAATTTGTGAAYCAGTTTGTACTGCATACATTTACCATGGTGAAAAAACAAATCAGGTTTTCAATGAGAAGATATGGAAATGTGAAAACTTCAGATGTTTTGGGCACTACAGAGAATAAATACAAAGCAGTTTGCTTTTCAACGTGTTATTTATCAAATTTTTTATTGCTTTTAGTTACTGTTTTCATATTCAGAATATCTTCTATTTCTGCTAATAGCAACATTTTAACTGGAACAGAAATATTTGTTGCACTTTATTCCAAGTCATACACTGAAAGAATTAGGAAATATATCTTCAGTAGAAGTAAARTCAGATTAAAAGGAAACCCTTCTTTTATCCCATTGCAGACCCCAAAACAAGTGTTTTTCTCAATTTATGCTACTGAAATTTATTTGCCTGAAGACTGTCTGAAGACATCCTTAAGAAAATCAATTGAATTCTGTACTATTGCCTATTGTTCATTTCCTCAATAATTAATACTGGTATACAAAGCATATGACCATTTTATACAGAGAGAAAATTACTCAAAATTTAGTCTAAAAGACTAMATATCTTTCCTTTTAGTTGATATAGTCCACTGAAGTTGGCCGCAGCAGGAATACTGAGCAACTTTTTAAGGAAAAGTAATGCTGGGTACCTTTCAGTCTTATTACTATAAATTGTTCTTAAATTCCATTGATTATTGAAATAAAAACTCCATTTCCCTTACACATTGACAATTTCTTTCAGGGAGAGGGGAAGTTTCTTTGTCATGCAGAAAATTTTCATCCCAAAGTTTTCTAAACAAAATTGGCATTGACATTGCTGTGATTATTACAGTCAAGCTTCTGATTTTTAATATTTCCAATCTGACAGATTTATTTCCTCCCAAATAAAAAAACCCCACCTCCTTAGAATAAAAATATATAGCTTCCTTATATTTCCTGATTCTGAAAATTACCAGGTGCCAAGCTGTGAACATAAGGAAATTGAAGACCCTTGAGAGTGACCTTAAGAACCACAAAGGTGGGGAATTGTGATATAGTGGTTTAGGCAATTTCATTGCAGCTGCTTGGTGCTAGAAAAATGAGAAATGGGTTTTCTATTACTAAATATAATGAATTCTCTTTCTGTCCTGTCACAAATTGTCAAACTTCATTAATGAGAAGAAAGATGTGGTGCATACATATATAAAAGGTAATATGAATATACATATTTWAAATGGAGAAATGCTGCATATTGCTACAGAAGGATTCTTTCTCTGTATCAAATATTGCATAATTCTTTCTAAATAAGATATTTCAAAATTAGCCGACATAGCAATGAAACGCAACTTCTATATCTTCAAAGCAATTTGCTATTATTTGCAARAAATGGCTACATGCTTTTCAGGTAGATGCAGCTCAGTGGCTGTATTTCAGAATAATATTTACACCACATTTAACGTTAAAGCTGTGGGTATCCAATKGAACAAGGCAACTGCTTTTATTTAGAATTAGGTTTAAATATCTTGGTGAATCAGYGTATAAAATACACAAAATGACTTGCACTTTTAATTGTCTTTGCAATTACATTAAATTCAGCATGGCTCAGTTTGATTTTGAGGACAGCAATGGCTGTCTTTTATTCTTTTATGCAATATAAGAATAAATATATTAATAAATGTACTGACAATAACAAATGCTCGGATTTCACTTGATAATCATTCATAAATAAATTCATAAATATAATTTAATTTAGAGTTACAATAATAACAAAACTGAAGGAACCCATCTCATGCAATTTCGATTTATTCCCAGTCTTAAGCCTAGATTTTTGCTAGTTAGACTATTCTGGGAATGAAGGAGATGACGGGAATCATCCAGGACCTTACATCTGTATATTCCAGAGAGCTCTATTGGCCCAGCAGACCCTGAGGGACAATATGAGCTTACGCATATCTTATAGGCAGGATGAGTTCCCCTGTGACCCTTTCTGGCACAAGACCTAACTTACATTTCTCAACTCTATTGAGAACAAATTACATCTAAGCTTTCCAGAATGTAGAAGTAGTATTTAGACATTTAGTAATAGCAAGACTTCTGCAGCTACAGAAATGAAGCATGTCATACACTTCTATGGTCCTTGTTGGCAAGTAAAACATTATGTATTTCTTGTGTACAAAACTGTACCAAAAAAAGGGATGCTGGAAGTCATTGAGCAACTTGAACACACTTAATGTCGTAGTAGAAGTGCTTCATAGTAATTCAAAATATCCTACTGATAAGAAACGTGAAACTGTAAGCTCAGAAYCAGAGGCAGCAGAGAAGTCTGACCATCTGGAAAAGAGTTTTTCTTTATTCTTCACTGGGGTAGACCAACATAGCTCATTTGCTGCCTGTGCTCAGAAACCCTGCAGCCCCAGGTCTTGTTTCACTGTATTCTGGTCACGTCTTCTCCTCCAATAGACCCTGCTCACAAAGTACCAACTCTTGAGGTTCACTGTAAGTATCTGAAAGTGAGGACTTTTTTCTTTCTGAGCTGTTCTGCAATCACAGACTCCACAGGAGGTTATGTCCCTGTATCTAACCTCTTTACTCACTACCCAAATCCTCCACAACATTAATTAGATTGATGCTGTATTAGAAAGGATTTTTTTTCTTGTCTTCCCTGCAGTTGCCTCAGAAGTGTCAAAGCTACATCAAACCTGATCACTGGATGTGCTCCATGGCCTCCCTCAGGGCTTCCAAGGTCCATCTGTCCTCAGCCGACACATCCAACCTTTCTTCCAGTGGAAACCAAGGCAGAACAGACACGGCAGGGGGTTGTTCAAATGCACCCAGCTGTTAGTTGTGTGCAAAGTCAGCACAGAAGCCTTCGGTCTAAGCATAGCCAAAGGGTTTTTGCAAATTACTTATCCCTCAGAAATTTTGCTCTAGTACTTTTCCCTCTGTTATATGGTTAGAGCATTGCTCTGTCCCATTTATGCAGGACATGCTCATTTCTGCTGCTTACTYAGCAATCCTGAATTTGAGAGACAGTCTAGAAAACCTGGTAAGGTTTTGAGTTCTGGAAATTAAAACAGAAACAGAATATTTGCATGCAGTAATAAATAGGAAATCTAAATTTTAGTTCTGCAGAGAAAGATTATTCCATCTCCTGAAGTATGCAGGAGTCCGTTGCTGTTTGTGCCCACACTCCACCTTATAATGCTCTTTTAAGCAAAGCAGGCTTAATTATCTAAATAAATGTGAGTTACATTAGACTGTGTATTATGTCAGGTATTTGTCACACATGGCTAGCCATACTGGAGACATYATGCAAACAAATGTAGTTATACAGGTCTGAGAAAGGGAAGGCATCCCCCTCCAGTAAATCCAGCTCAAGTCAYCAGTAACTCTGCTAAAATTAACAGAATTAAAAAGTAGTGAAATCAGGATCTATTAAGGGTAAAGGATTTGTTCTTAGAGTGAAAGTCCTTAGGAAACCAAAGCTGTCTCACTCTTAATTTTTAAGAGTGGCTGTTGTTTGGTCCTTCTGGTTTTCATATTCTCATGAAACTGGAATTAGTCCTTTCAACTGAAGATACCAGCTGAGATTCTCACCTGGTGCAATATGACAAAAASCAACAGTCACATTTAAACATTACTACCTATCAATCTCGGGGCAATTGGAGCTACTTCCGTTACGATTATAAAGTAGTTGTACAGCAAGTGTCTTGCATGCAGTTGTGCGCATACAAACAGAAACAGCAGCAGCCGCTGCCAGTGGCAAAAAGTTATTTTCAGACGTGTCCCAGTGTTATCCGTAGAGACCTCTAGTGGGGAAAGAGCAGCAAGGCTCCAATKTCTTCCGAAACCTCGGAACTGGATAGACTTGATTTTTTTAACTGATCTGCTAATCCATCAGCGCTCTAAACAGCTTGCTGCTTTTTAGCATAACAAATTCAAAAGAGCAGTGAAGGAGAGGAGCCGGGTGATGAGCAGAAGTCGGCAGTTTGCACTGGGCAGGRTGGATGTCCGCTGGTGGCACACCCATGCGTGCGAGGTGGATCYCCCCAGCAGCTGGGCTCAGATGCTCAGTCTGCCTGGTGGCTGGCCCCCACATCCCAGTCTCCCCCGTTTTTTGGCACCTGGACATAGGACACCCCGAGGCCACAGCCCMGCTYCAGTTGCTGGTACAGACCGTTTCACCAGCATGCACGCATGTGCAGACACCCAGAGCTGGCTAAGGACTGCCCTGGTCCTGCAGTAGCCACACACATAAATTAGGGASTCATCCCTAGGGACCCGCAGACCCTACGGTCTCTCCAGCAGCTGGCTGGGACTCTCCTGATCCCCAGTAGTCCACTCCGCTGTGGTCTCAACCTTTAGAGACACCCATAGTTCCCAGGCCATTTCACCTCCCCCCTGGCTGGTCACGCTTGATCTGTGCTAGTGCTTACACGCTCGCCTGCACACCCATGCTCACTCCAGCCACTGGCACCAGGGGAACCCACACCTCTCGGCCCGTGGTCTTGTTCCAGGGGCTGGCACTTGGTTTCAGTCACTCTCATCTCTCCAGTGGCTGGCACCCAGGCACAGGGGCAACTCTGGCCCGGGGCCTGACTCCAGTCGCTGCCGCGCAGACTCYCCTCCCGCCCCCGTCCCACATACCGAATGGAGAGTCCCTCATCCAGGAAAAGTGTTAGAAAGGGATTTAATAAGATGACAGGACAGRCTGCACTGATCGGGYGCRGGGCATGGCCAGRCAAGCATAYRTGCAACCAGYCTTTTTATTCCCTTATCCCTCTGTTTTCCCCACACTTGTTCCTCCCCAAATCATCTAAATCCCTCCCTTTCTTCACCTTTGGTTTCCCCCTAAGCATCCCATAATAAGTCCYGTGCAATCCCAAAATGCTCTTGCCTTACATCCCATAATGTRTCATCCCATTTCCTTAGGCGGCAGCCTCCCTCAGTCCAAAAGGTGCTCCAGGGTTGACTCATCATGATGGGTGTCATACCTGGGACACTGGGGCTGAGGCTTTCCTGGGACAGCCCTGGGAGGGACCAGACAGGGTGTCTCCTCCTCTCAATCTGCAGTTTGGGTTCCTGTCTGCCTTTGTGTATCCCTGTGCTCCTCTGGGCTTGTGGAGGGGAGCCTTTGATGGGATGATGGCTCCTGTGATGGGCCTGGGAGCAAGCCGGTAGGGTATTATTTGGGCTCCCCCCACCCACCATTGTCTCCCTCTGCTCCTTTGTGGGTGTGCACAGGACCTTTTGTCGCGTAACCTAAAGGACAATACATTTATACTTTGATTMTATTTAGAATGACTTATAAATATAATGTCTCATTAAAGTCTTTTTTAGAAATATCAAAATATGTCAGAATTTCCTTCATTTTTTTCAAAAATGTCTACATTAAACTCAAATAAAGGTTTACGTTGAATTTGTTAAAGGCAAAAAAGAACTTTAAGGTATACCACTTTTCCTAAATGGAGTATTTTGCTTATTTCAAGATATCTTGTTTAAAACAAATACCTTGTTTGGAACTCATTCAGATATGCAAATCTGAAAAAACCCCAAACCACTATATCAATTTTTCCTCCCTCTTTTCCTTGATTTTTTTTCCATTCAAGCAAGTAAACCAAGAGGACACCTTGCAACATTCCCTGAACATGACCCATCTTGGCTGCATGATATCCTCTGGCAACAATGAGGCTCCCTGACGGGGAACCAGGACTGAGACCCCACGTCCTGTARGAGCAGCTCAGACTCCACCATCCCTATCAAGCACAACTACTCCTGTGGGATAGCAGACAAGTAACAGGTGGCATTCCTGAGGATTTGCTGCTTCTGAGCTACTGTGATCTGTTCAGTGAATTTTAATGAATTGGTTTTCCAGTTTGAGTATCCTCTTCCAGTCATACAAAACTGAATAAAAGAAAGAAAGACCATAAACATTTCTCTGCTACTACACYAAATGTGTATCTCAGTGTTCTTAGAAAGTAGAGAGTTTTATAGGAATAGTCATATATTTATGCATACTTGTGTTATACACTATAATCCTACGAACGGCTCAAAGGTCATCTCTAAATGTGTATCTCAGTGTTCTTAGAAAGTAGAGAGTTTTATAGGAATAGTCATATATTTATGCATACTTGTGTTATACACTATAATCCTACGAACGGCTCAAAGGTCATCTCTAAACGGTCTTATAGACTCTAGATCTTCCACTTGGAAACAGAAGCACAGTGAGAAATAACGTTGCAAGAGGAGAGAAAGAGGAGAGAAAGAGGAGATGCTGGCAGAGCCTGAAGCAATAAACTCCCCTCCTCCCTGTAAATAACACTGGTGCCAACACAGTAATAACTGTTAAAAACATTAACATGAGAATGTACAGAATAGTTTTGCATAAGGTTCAAAGGTAACAAGTCAATAAATAAGTCACACTGCTACATTTATTTAAATTGTATTTCATGTTTCCTAGGGACACAACGTAACTTGGTAACACTTACTGACAGATGACAGATTGTCTCCATAGAGTTATGGAAACAATGTTCTGCAAAATACTCTACAGCAAAAATAGTGCTTAAGGTAAAAGCCAATGGGCACTTTTTCTTTTTGTCAAAGCTCTCATGTTAAACCAACCCAGTCCAACATAGTTAAAAATGGAGCAAGTAGTGTAAATGCAGAATTATAAACATTAAAGCACRGAAGACTGATTTTATGGATTTTCATAGTAATAAAAATCTAAATWATTTTCATCAAAGTATGACATAACCCTGGGATATCACAAATAACAGTTCTATACTATAGAAATTGCATCATGTAACTAATAAAGTACCTCACTCAGAACTACCAAGTTGTAACTCACTTTAGCAGTTATGATAAAGAAACATACAGGGAATTTTAACAGAATGGGATCTTACTAACAGTTAAATGTTGCACAGACGTTGTCCCAGACTTTTATTTTTTTTTAATTGTTTTTACAGAGTGGTGTATTTCACTGACCAGTTACCCCAAACTCACCCCCAGATTACCTTCAGACTCTGTAACAGCCTTCCTCCACTGTCTCACCTGAGCACGGGGGACTTCCTCAAGAGCTGGGGTTATTTCAGCTGACCCAACAGGTGGACGTTCTTAGCCACACCAAGAGTATAAAATCATCTTTTATGAGTGAGAGGCAGTGAGTGGGCARAAGTGAAGTAGTTTCTTATAGGAACAGTCAGCCTCAGGAGCAACAAGATTGATGGCTGGTATTAACAGTAAAGATAAACTCAAGGCMGGGTGCTGAGCATTATACAACTTGCATGACATGCATTTGGTAGCTCTGTCCCAAAGGCCACCTGAGATCTCATATATCTTGCTGTGCTGTGGCTAGACAGCTGCAGCTTTTCTCTTGCCACACATACACAACAGGCAGAGTTTTTGAACAGRTAATATTTTGTATTTGTTTGCTTGCGTTGTCCCATAAAAGAAGCAATCAAAATTTCTGGCTGGGAGACATCCAACCTGAAGTGGAGAGAGAATGTGGAGAACCTGGTAGAACCGATGAAAACATCCCAGGTTTACCTATGCCACAGGTTAATATTTAAGAGGGCAGGCAGAAGCATTGYATTTCTTCAATACCAGGTATATGCATTAAACAGCCTATTCTAGTAGGTGACTCTGCAAGACCTTAAAGTTGGGCAGAGGTTGTAGTTTGTTTTTAAAAATGAGGGGTGTTATACCACTCAGGAATAATTAAGAGTCCTAACTGTATTTATTTTCTGTGGTCCTAAAACATAACCTGTCCCTGAGAAGCCTGATGCTGGGTAACTTCTTTTTACTTGCCTCCTGATAATGAATTATGCCCACCTGAGAAGACAGCAAACAATTCTTTGTTGTCGGTCACGACAAAACAAGTCATAGCTTACATGCTGAGTATCGAATTCAGATGGCATACTTTTCACAATTGATTTACAGGATAAACAAATACATGGAACACACAGTCAGTTTAAAACAATGAATAAATGAATCAACCTGTCTCACATCTTGGAGCCCTTCACGAAGCAGAAAAAGCCTGAAATATGCAATAAAGTTCCTACAAAATGCATCACACACACATACATCTACTGAATTATATGTTTGTATTATCACAGTACTTCAGTARGCCCTAATYATGAACCATGACAAACCACTTCAATCAGCATGATATAAATGAAAAAAATTACACTATGCCAGTGCAATTACTCTGAAAAACATCTCAGAAGTAGAATGCAACAAGTGCTTGTAAGCATCTTCCCCACAGCTTAAATTATAGGAGTATAATTTTGCTRCACTTACAAAATGATGTTGACCTAGTTTTTAGAAGTCAAATATGAAAATGGTGAGGAACTGGATTATGGTATATACAAGAAACCATGGGCAACTGAGCCAGCGCTCGAGGATTTCTGATTATTCTATATGGAGAAAGCTAAACCTTTCTGCTCTTGCAAATATATTTCATTGTGTAGTATTGACACGTCTTTGTTTCACGTCCCAGAAGATGGCAGCAGTCCCACAGTATTTCATGGATTGAGAGATGCTGTTTGCTCTCAAGCCTGGTTGTGCTTTTTTATAGCTAACTTTCTCTATTCAACCACTAAAGAAATAAATATTCCTTATCATCACTCTGCTGCTAACATACAGTTTGTACCTGACAATTTACCACCTATTCACAGTTTTTTAAATTTATTTTRAAGGAATCTAAAATGAAACTAAACCCACTTGTATTAAAACACTTTATTAATGGCTTTCTAAAAGGACATGCAATACTATTTATTTACTATTTACTGACACTGTGGAAATATTAAAAAATATTGAAAACCCTGTGTTCAACGTAAGCATTACATTCTGTTTCTCCAGCTCTTCCACAGAGGTTTAACGGAAGCCTGAGAGAACTATGAATACCTAATAAAAAAAAACATTTTCTCAGATTTGCAATGAAAGAGCATGCACTTTGTTTAAACAAAGCCAGTTATTTTTGGGTATTTCTGTTTAAGGAGGAATAGTTTAGATTAACACAATATATATATTAAAGCAATTACACTTTTCATATCATGAAAGAATAAAATGTTCATACCATGTATRACCTGTAACTAATTATGACAATCTTAGCACTGCTTATATTTCTACTGTGCTAAATGACACACACTGAATGCTATAGAAGAAAAGTGCACTCTCATGACAATCCAGTGTCCTGAAATTCCTTGCTAACAGGCCAGACTGACAACAGAAATTGGTGAAGCCCAGGACTGTATAGGGTTTTAGTGTTAGAGACTAGAACTGCAACTGCTAACCTTATATTCTTCCATCAGTTTTAGGACCGCATCTAGGACCTCTTCTGGAAATCTGTTCCTTGGTTTCATAAGGAGCCTTCAGCACATCTTGGAATGCCCTGGGCACAAACTCAAGACTGAGAAAGACTCCTAACACACTCTGAAAATTATCTGTAAGAAGTGAATAAAACTAAAGAAGTGAAGAAAAAGGTGGGAACAGACAACTTAAATACCTGAAAACTCAGTCTTTACTAACTACCAACTATGAAGAAGTCAGATAGCAATGGTTGCCATTTTTAGTGTGTAAAAATGGATTCTCACAATGTTTTCTTCATTCAGACCAAATATTTTAGAGCTTAGAATTTCATTTTTCAAGGCTCTCTTGATTATTAAGAAAAGTTGTGGCCTAAATAAGTGCGGAGAAAGGTTTGAAAAATGTGTGCCAAACAAAGGTTTAAAAAAAGGTATAAGGCRACCTCTGCTATGCTCTGGCATCACAGAATTTTTAGGCAACTTGTTACATTGGGGGTCTGGCAGGCAATTTTGAAAGCTTGAACTTGGCAACAAATGAAGCAACATGAATTTATGTTTGGGACTGAAACCAGAACTTTGGGTTTTATGGTATTTATCTCACTTTTTTTTTGAATCTGCTTCATTTAGGGAACTTGAAGTCAATACGAAATAACTGATCAAAATCTAACAGACTTTAATGTTTGCTTTCAGTTTCTCCCTTCATTTCATAATTTCCCATAATACTCCCTAGYGCATCTTTGAAAGCCCTGATTCCTAAAATCTATACTAGATGTGAGGTACACTAAAAATCAAYGTTACTTCCTTCCTAGTACTATATTCTTTCCCTTAAATGAACTGGCATGAATGAAAAATGACAAAACATATTCTCCTTGAAACACATTTACAACAAGGCTATAGAAAGTTAGGAAATATCTTTTCTCCTTTCACTCTTAACAATGTAACAAACTTAAGGGTGAAAAAGACCAATTTAAAAAAACAGTCTTTGCCATCTAGCCCTGGATGCTTTCTTTGACCTTGCAGAGTAGCCTTCATAAAGCAGTGAATTAACATAATGAGCTAATGAGTATTGAATTTACACCTATTCACTGGTTATAAGCATGTGTAGCTTTTTTACATTTCATACACACTAGAGTTAATAATTACAATATTTTGTTTTTCATAAACAAGAACCTGCCAAGGGAACGCTTCTTTCTCATACTTCCCCTCACACTCCCATATGAAATACGATTTATAACGATGAAACAAATATTATGTGGGAAGCCATGTTAGGTGTAGAAATTTGCTTTCCAACCTTTATATTTTTATTCTTGTCATGTGCTTTATTTTTTGTGTACGTCAGACTCCTAAGAGAGCAATGCAAAGCATTGCTGAACATTTATCATCTTACTCGGTCTACATTTCAAACAAAATATAAGCAGGGAGTTTTGTGCTTAGTTCAAGTAAGCCAGAAAACAAACAGCTGCCAGTGTGGAAAGCTGGATCTGCTCCCTGTTCCTCAGGGAAGTTTTAGGGAGGGATGGGAATGCATGGCTGGGAGAAATGGAGAAACAGAAAAATGAAGACATGGGGAACAGAGGAAAGGAGAGGAGAGGAGAGGAGAGRAGAGGAGAGGAGAGGAGAGGAGAGACAGTTACTCCAAAAGAGCAAACTGGAAGCTTGGACCAACCCATCTCATGGCTGAGATGCAGTTGCACAGTGCCTATGAACCCTCTGCTTAGTCTTTTCTACTTTTAAAAGGATGGTCCTACAATGTTTAGGATCAGTTCTGAAAGATTTCCATTTTGGCAATGTGTTTGGCACAGCTGAAATACAAAGTGAAAGTAAAATAAACAAAATATCAAAAAGCCCAAAGTCATCAGAATCTTGTTCCAGAAATACGTAATGMTTCTTCAGCTCAGGCTTCCACCGGCACTCTGGTCATTCAATAGATTTATGAATACACAAATACATGTGTTTATATTTGTGTTTATGTTTTAGTTATAAAAATGTGGGGCTTGGGGTGTTGTCTATCCAGGATGTTTTAAGTACCTTTAAGTGCCTGTAAGTTCATCTTTCTAATACTATTTTAAAATTCCGTTTACAGAATATCCATATTGTTGTTTCTTTGTGAATCCAAATAAATGCATATGTAAGGAAGCAAAGAATGCTTATGTTCTGTAGTACTTAAAATTGCTCTGAGGTAATTAATTACCCTGCTATGAAACTTTTTACTTTTATAGCATATTTAGTATTAATTTTAACAATTCTCCCTTCTCCCCTAATCGCTGCTAAGTTACTAAGGCAAGTCCAAAGGACAAGTGGCAAGAAGGAAAAGGAAGTGATCATCTCCTATTAGTTGCTGAGATGGGTCCAACTTTATTAATAGAAATTATTTATGTTTGAAGAAGATACATGCCAGTTGTCTTCAGTCTTTCTCATTTACAAAGTATAAATATTTTGGCATTTKATAATCAGTTAGGAAAATTTCTGTATCTCTTTGTGAAATCACCTAGCAGTAGATAAATTTTCAAATATTATTTTCAGCACAGGAATATTTGGCAGTTAGATCATAGCAATCTTACTTATCACTTAGAAACGTTGACATCCTAATACATTAAAGTTCTGCTTCACTAATTGGTATGATTAAAATATCATAGTCAGGGGGCTTAATATGAAATGTTGCTGTGAGCTACATTAATCCTGTATTCTCAAACTAAAAGTCACACAGAAGGATTTATTGTGTCCTGATTAGTCTGAAATTAATTCTATACTGAAGGTATCTTGCAAGTGATTTATCTACAAGAGAGTAGGGTAATGTTTCTACTTGGAATCAGAGGGACATGATAGGGATGCAGATCAATTTTAACAGCCAAAATGCTAATTTTAACACATGAAAGTCATTATACTATTACCAAGCAGAGATGTCATGAAAGTAATGGGCGAAACATCTTTAAAATTGTGAAAACACATAGAGATTGTTATTTTATCATGTTTCCTTTGGCAGCGAAGTCAGCTTATGAAGTTCCTGCTCCTCAGTCCTCTCAGCCCCATCTCTCCTGGCTCCTACAGAAGCCCTTTCCCTATCAGATGTGCTGGTACACATTTGTCATTGCAATGAAGAAGCAGAAACAGTTTTCACAGCCTGTTTTCTCAGGCAATAGCTCCAATGAAGCCAACATAGTTGAACTGGTGTGAAAATGGAGTGATTTAAAAAYCATGTTAGATTAACTTCTAAATGAGATCATAATCAAGGTGCTTTAGCTTAATTGTCTCAGACCGTATGCTCAGCTGTAGCCCTGTACAAGGGCAAAATCAGTTCCTCTGAGAGACGTGGTGTAAGCACGTTCTGGCCCTGAGCGCCTGTGGTTCAACGGGACAGGTGTCTGCCCTCCACCAGTGCCAGCTGCGGTGATTCGGCAAGCAGAGATTTCTAGGCACTGAAGAGACCTCTTGAAACCTTGCTAGCATCCCATAAAAGACTAGGTTGGAGGACAATGCCATAGCACCTCATTCCACTCACACTCCAGACCRAATGCATAATCCTGACTTTGCTTTCAAGTGAAAGCCAGGTTAGTACTGCATGCATGTATTGCATGCCTTTATTCCCACAAGTAAATAAAATAGTTATGAAGTTATATGTTTCATATTGCGGATATGGTTTTCAGGAACCTTCTGGGAAAAGACAGTTTCACAGGAGCTGCTGTGGSTTTTCACCACGGTCCTGCTCTCCCCAGCACCCCTTTTCTCTGCCATGCTTTCACACAGCCTCCTTCTTGCTGGCTCCAGCACTCATCAGCCTGCAGYGAGCCATTCTASACCATTAGCCCAGCAGAGMACAGGTCATTATTCTCTGTAGCTAGATTTACAGTGCTTAGAGATGGAAAAAGAATTGAAATAAGCTTCAAAGCTTCAAGAACAATACCCACAGTTCCATCTCATCCATACCAGAAACCTAATTTTAAACCRTCCTTTACAGATCTGCAGAGAACAACACACTGCTCTACCTGATTTTAGCGGTTGACAGGCTGCATTCCGTAGCACATGCAGAAATAGAGAATTGTTGTGAATACATGATATTTTCATAATCAAAAACCCCTCAAATTAAACAGTTAATTTTTTAGCTCAACTGCAAACTTCATCACTTATATTAGACATTCTTTCTGAACACTGATAAAATCATTAAGCAGCAGAGGCCGAAGAACTGATCTCTGCAGGGTGTCATGAGAAACACAATCACTCAGTAATGATTTCTTATTTATAATTACTATTGGGACTTGTCACTTAATCAGTCCTAAATTCATTAGTGCCATGTTGATTTTGTATCACTCTGGATAATCGATCAAGGTGCMAYGCAACACTAAGTCAAATGCCTYACAGRAACAAGTCTGCTACATCAGAAATAYCKSCTTTATCAACCAAACTTGCAATCTCATCAAGAAGTGACTCCACAAGCAGCCTTTCTATCACTTTGGCCAGGATCAATGTCACAGCTGATGGACGAATCATTTTTTATATTATCTTATTTAATCTTGTTGACTATTGGTGTGCAATGTTAGCTTTCTGCCAGCTCAGGGAGCTTCTTGGCCAGCTGTTGGATGAAGCCCTTCTGGAACTGCTGGTTTAAAAATCTCTGTCTTTATTCATCACCCTATTCTGAGTGACAGTTTAGTTAGAACATATTTATTCAYCATTCTTCAACAGGAATACGTCATCTGTTTGTTTGCTTTTTCCCAAATGCACAACATAAACTTAATGGAAAAATCTAAGCTTCTGAATTGTTCTTGAGAACTCCACAATAACTACCTAACGATGAGCCAATACYAATGGTACATTACATTTTTCTTAATCTTTAGAAGTTTCTTTGCCTTGTCTTTAATACTTCTAATACGTATTTTTTTGCTTATCAATTTTCTRTCCTTMTTTGCATATAACTTACAGCTTTTGRTRTAAGTGTACAGATTTTTCCATTTGAATATTGTTGGTGGTCTTGTGGATAAGCTTATGATAGCTGCTTTTTAACATCAGCCTTACCTGAAGCTGGAAATAGGTCAGCCAAAACATTTTTAATCAGCATGGTGGTGGCAGAGGCTTAAGCATGGTGGTGGCAGAGGCTTAAGCATTTCAGAACACCTCATTTTTCTCGGAGAATTGTCTGCTTTTTTTACATAGGGTCTTCTGAAAATGAGGTTTATATGATCATGACAAGCATTTATTTTTGTGTGTGTGTGCATCTAGCTTTCCTTCCTCAGTATCCCCAGTAATATTTGAACTTATAGTTGTTTCTACTCAGTTTGCCATGGGTAAGAAAAATGTCCCTAAATCTCCAACAAATTAATGAAAAATCAACAGCCAAGATAAAAGAGAAAAATTAACTGTAGGGGTGACTGACATCATCACCTCATGCCTCAGAAGATCTATGTGGGACAATRGCATTATATTTGCCACAGCTGTGAGCAGAGCTACTGTTAGTTTACATGCATTGTYGGACACAGATCTGGGGGAAAATAGGCTTCYTTATTTATTGTAGTCACGCATGAAAACCACATAGTTTGTTAAAAAAATATTTCTCCTACTTGATTTTATCATAATTGCTTTCAAAACTGTGAATTGGCCATGAAAAGCACTAAGAATTTGTATTACCCTCTGCCATGTTTACTAGGAAGTTGCTTATTTAAACCCTAGCAGCTTGGTTATTTTAGCTAAGCTAAGATACACATGTGATAAACACTTTGGTAAAGCAAGATGAATCAYCCTCAAGAAGTGCCTYTCTTTTGCCTGAATATTAAGGAAGGTTGGACAGGTAGCTCACATCAGACACCTGATTTTTAGATAGCTAAAATCAATGAGATGGAACTGGGCAGAAAGCCTGGACTGGATCACTGGAAACTCCCTTGTAGGCGTCTGTTTACTTTAGCCTAATGACAGAACTGTCACAACCTTAAGACGGACCAAATTGTTACCACAGTCCCTCTGCCCCTCTACTAACATTAGGTTTAATAGCTAAATAATTGTTAGTACTGAATCTAATAGCAGGTCTCCTCCAGGATTTACAACGTCTAACAGATCAATCAGTCCCATACCATTCACAACAATCAGTACGCAGAGAAGCTCCATACGAAAACARAGAAAACGATCCAAGCATGCAGGGTAATGCTCCACCATGAACTCTAAAATACGATACGCCTTTCTCTGAATATGGGATTCAGGCAAGCGTTAAGACATGGACTGGAAATAAAGGGCAAGGTATTATAGACACCAGAGAAAAAAAACAATGGAAATTGGTGTGGATCCTTTCTTTCTACAGCATGTTCTATACTGAATAAAAATGTTCCATTGTATTTGTCAAGGAAATACCTTGACCCATTCAGTTCTCTACCAGAAAAAATACATGGGTCAGAACATATTTGCTGTGAGACTTTACCTACCCCCAGCCATAAACAAAGCCTGATATGTATGCAGAATATATTAGTATAGTATACTAGTAGTACCCTTGTATCATGCATGTGCCATTCAAAAATGGGCATGCAGTAATAATGTCATATGGATTAGGTCCAAAAAAAGTAGTTCCTTCTGTAAACCAAGGCGGACAAATATTATAATTTCCAATTATATAATACTGGCAGATTGTGGGMCTTTTGCATCCCGGAGGCAATGCTGTATTTCCTGTTGAAATAATATAATACCTTCTAACACTAAGAAGATCTATGGAAACCTTTTAGTTTATTACTTYGTACAGTACAAATAATTCACTGGATGTCTAAGTATGTATAATTTCTACTGTTATACATCGAGATGTGAAATTGGGGCCCACAATTTCAAAAGGAGGTTCAGGACCCTGAAGGCGAGTCCTGAAGGAGGAAGGAAGGGACTATTCTTGTCATTTTGTTGGCACGCTGGTGCCAAAACTAGTATGTACCTTCAGACCATGTAAATAAGGGCATTTCTACCATAGACATTCRTTTRGTTGKGGTGATGCCAGAGGTGAAAGGCAGGGGTTTGGCACCCTCTGCATGAACTTTGCAGAGACGTAGGGAGCATGCATGATTTCCTCACCATTCCTTAGCAATGCACCGAGGGACATTTGCTACTACCCTGTGGATGGTGAGGTCTTCCTCTG
>JASVER010000126.1:2368714-2428446 GCA_030449065.1 Oceanodroma leucorhoa | reverse complement strand
ATCAAACACTGGAACAGGCTTCCTAAGAGAGGTGGTTGATGCCCCAAGCCTGTCAGTGTTTAAGAGGCATTTGGACAATGCCCTTAATAGCATGCTTTAACTTGCTTTAAGGTGAGCTTAATGTGGCCACTTCATTGAGGTTCAGGTGGCCAAGAAGGCCAACGGCATCCTGGCGTGTGTCAGAAACAGTGTGGCCAGCAGGAGGAGGGAGGTGATYGTGCCCCTGTGCTCGGCACTGGTGAGGCCGCCCCTCGAATACTGTGTTCAGTTTTGGGCCCCTCACTACAAGAAGGACATTGAGGTACTGGAGCGTGTCCAGAGAAGGGCGACGAGGCTGGTGAAGGGTCTGGMGCACAAGTCTTATGAGGAGCGGCTGAGGGAACTTCGGTCGTTGAGCCTGGAGAAAAGGATGCTGAGGGGAGACCTTATTGCTCTCTACAACTACCTGAATGGAGGCTTTAGCGAGGTGAGTGTTGGTCTCTTCTCCCAAGTAACTAGCTATAAGACAAGAGGACATGGCCTTAAGTTGCCCCAGGGTAGGTTTAGATTGGATATTAGGAAAAATTTCTTCACCGAAAGGATAGTCAAGCACTGGAACAGGCTGCCCAGGGAAGTGGTGGAGTCACCATCACTGGATGTGTTCAAAAAACTTGTAGATGTGGCACTTCGGGACATGGTTTAGTGGGCATGGTGGTGTTGGGTCGACAGTTGGACTTGATGTTCTTAGTGGTCTTTTCCAACTTTAATGATTCTATGATTCTAGGTGAGTGGCCAAATCCAACCTGACAGTTTCCCAAGAAAAAGTTTAGCAAACTTGCATTTACTGATCTCTCCTCAGATAAGTTTTCTTGAGAATTTTTTTGCTCTTACTATTGTTATACTGAATTAATATATATCAGTGGTTACTCTCACATGCCACAGACTTTCTTTTTAAGATTAGAAAGAAAGAAGTACTTAAAAACTCACAGGTGCACTCGAATTCTTTGTTATAACCACAGCTGGGAAGTTGTGAATATCTGTGGCAGCATTTGATGCATTGTCTGGAACATTGAGGGTATAAACTAAGTAGAGGCAGCTATATTGTGCCTAAGGCTGTGTGATATTCGCACTGTACAGTGCATGTCTAAGACTTTTTTTCTCTTATTCTCTTGATATGTTCACTGATCCTTTTCTCTAAAAGAATTTAGTAAGGTACTTTTTCTCTTATTTGCTCAAGGAAATATTTTTCCATTGTGCTGTTTTCAGATGCAAAGTGCTTTATCATGGCAAAGGATATTTTAAGACTGACATTATAGTCAGAGAGAAAGAAACAATGGGAGGTTAATGACTTCTGTTTCAAAGGTGGTGGTAATCACAGAAGTCAAGGTGAAAAGTGATTTCATTTCTTCCAAAGTAGTATTGATGCATCTTAGAAGAATATGAAGTCACATGGTAACAAAAAATGTCCTATTATTCTTTGAAAAAAGTGGTTAAACTCCTCTGTCTTTCTGATATGACAAATTTATGCAGATGCTCTGCATTTTGTTTAAGGGCAAACCTTAATACAGAAACTGAATAATTGCCTGTTTTTTCTTTCTGGAGTGTTGAAGAGCAGAAAAGGGATGAGAAATGTAGAAAGAAAAAGAATACAACATAGCAACAAAAATGAATGGAAAAAAATTGATCAGAGAGTTTCCATATTTAGCTAAATGTCAAGTCACTGAAAATTTAGCACAATAATTTTAGGCTATCACCAGAGAGTGAAATGCACATTTACAACAGAACAAACCGTATCCTGTGGATAATATGACATTTTCTGTCACTGTATAAACACACACCAAAAAAAATCTGCCTCAAGATTTATAAGTTTTATATAAAATCATGAGAGTTTTATTCTACAGAACCACATCACTGTGATAATACATGCATCTGTAATCTCAAAAAGGTTAAGACTGGGATTTTTTTAAAATAATTCCTTTAAATTTGGGAGTTTAATCAATAGCAACACACACAAACTGTACTCTCAGAATTTGATTATGAATTGAGCAGCACAGTTTTGGTTGACTTTAACTTTGGTTGACATCATCTTTTCAATGCTTAGTTAAGTTAGAAGAACGTAATTCTTAGCTGGAGAAGAGACTGAACTGAACCAAACCAATTAAAAATGCCATATAAATATAGAGACAGCATTAGATACCAAAACTGGATTTATCTGAGGTCATAACACAATACAAAGGTATTTGTTCACAAAAGAAAACTGTCTGCTGGGGCCCTGATTAGAATACAAGAGTTAGGGTTAGTATATTTTTAGCAGTTCTCAGTGGCCTCATGTAGTTCACTATTATTGTTCAGAATAACAATTCCGGTTTGCTGTGGATGTGAATACAAAAACCACTTAATATGGGCAAATAGCACAACGCTGCTTTTTGTCTAACATGTTCTCATAAAAACTGTTGACTGAACTGTTCAAAGACTGAGAGATCCTATATCTAAATATGCAAGATCCTAAATATGTGCTTAGGTTTTTATGCATGTGCTCCATATATAAAAATAAATTTCAGTACTGATGTACTTCAGTTTGCTTATTTTGACCTTTTTTTTCCTTCCTTTTTTCTTCCTTTTCTTCAAACAAAAGGTTTGAAGACCTCTGCTGAAGACAGCAGCATGATTTTCCCAAGCAAATGTTTCTGTATCTGTACTTTTTTCCTGAATTTGTACAAAGCAGTAACTGACTGCAAATATAAGAAACCGATTAGGTTTGTAGTCTAGCTTCTAGGTAGCACTGTGTGTGTGGAATGGGAGTCACAGGAAAGAGAAATATATAAAATGACAAGACATGAACTATGGTTGCACTATACACAGTTTTAAAGAGATTTTGAAGTACAAAATCATATGATACTTTTCAGGCACCTGCATGGTGTTTAGCCTTCTATTCTAGGATCAGTTTTATCTGTCTTTGCATATATGTAGCTCTTTACTTACAGATACTTAAAAAACTTTTTTTAGTCCCCGTATGATAGTATCCTCCAATCACAAACACAGTAATTTTTGATGCTTAGAAAATGAGGAACACAGGGGTCTGTCCTGGGACCTGTCCTGTTTAGTGTCTTTATTGGAGACCTGAGAACATGACTGAACACATTCTGTGAGTTTTTCAGGTGAAACCAAGTCTGCAGATCTGGGGCTGGTTCAGTTGGGAGCAGGGACAGCTTTGGGGCACCTGGCAGCACCCTGGTGTCTACAGAGAGGGAATCGAGGGGATGGGGACGGACAGGAGGGTGAGACTGCAGCTGGAACAGGAGAGGTTCAGACTACACAAATCGTAATCAACATGTCACCCTGAGGATAACTAGGAGGTGGAGCAGGTTGCCCAGAGTGGCTACGGACTCCTCATCTCTGGAGATTTTCATGCCCCCTTGGGACAAAGCCCTGTGCCTCCCCATCTGAGTTTGATGTTAGCCCTGCTTGGAGCAGGGGATCACACTCGAGACGTCCCGAGGTCCCCTCAAACCCACACGATCCAGTGATTCTGTGTACAAAACAGAGACTATGAGAAATGTTTGTGCCTTCAAACAGCAGTTCTGAGATGGCATTTATAGGCTGTGTAATGAAGAAGGCTTACTCTGACAGCGAAACAGACCTGAATGCACCATTTCTGTTTTAGGGCTTCCTTTGCTGTTTTTAATATTCTTGTAGGCACCTGTGTTGAACAGATGGGCTTCCTCATATGTGATTTGAGAGTGGCCTTTCAGTTCCATCAGCTTTCCTGTACATTTCCTATTATATTTCTTTCTTTTTCAGCAGCTGGTTCTTCTCCCAGCTGCATAGGTTTCAGTTGTGAAGGAAAGTCATTTATAGTCAAAGACAGATGGGTTATATCTTCCTAGTCCTGGTGCATAACATTCTCTGGAACATACACATTTTCAGTAAACATCCTTGCTTTCTCTGCCTTGTAACTAACACAAAAGACTGGAAGTTTACCATATTAAGATTGATTTTTAGATTTTTTTTAAACAAAAATGAAGTACTTTGTTGGATTTTAGTTCTTTATTGCAAAGGAAACAAAATACAAGCTCTGAAAAAACTCCAGTTTTTTGAACATATGAACAATCATACAAAGCAAGACTGTAGTTTCTCTACTCCACCATTCTGTTTCTGATAGCAGTCAGTTGCAAAGCCTTAGGAAAAGTGCAACTCTAGGGCAAATCTATGTGATACTGTCTCAGCCATGAGAAACGTGGCATACTGGTGCACTTTGAGCCAAAAGCTGTATCTACATCTTTCTGTTTACCACTGCTTTATGGACTTATGCATGAATTTGCCTATAAGTCTCTGGTCCCATCCACAACAACCTATGACTAAAAATATAACCAGTTTAAATGATGTCTTATGTGGAAGGTAACTTCTTTGTGTCTTTGGGTGGTTTAAAAAAATAAAAAATAAAAATATTGCTGGCAACAGTCATATTATTTGACATCTTCTTGTGTCCATCAAACAGGTAACTTGAAGCTATCTGAAGAACTTATCCCTGGTTCAGATATTTTTGTCTCTAACAAGGTTTGGAACAGATAGTCCATATCTATAGAGGATTCTACAGTACAGCTTTCTGTGAAAGGAATGAAATTTACACAAAAATAAATTCGTCCTGTAAACTTAACCAATGTGGGGATGTTGGGTAACTGGGGACAACTGTGAACCAACAGTTCTGTATGCATCAACCATGCTATCATCCATCTCACCAGTAATATTAGGGGCTAAATTATTCACCTTCCTCAACAGAAGCCATTTTTGGCTTTTTGTACTCTTTTTACAGCCTCTGAATCATTTCTTATTCTTCCATGTTATTTTTCAAAGGGGAAGCAAGTAGGAAAAGGGTGCGAGGACTATACACGCTCTTCTAATTTTAAGTGTCACATGACTTTAAACAGAACCATAACAAAGTTTTCAATATCTATTCCTTTCTAATAATTCCTGACATTTGGTTTTCTTTTCTGCTGCTGCTGAGTGCTGAGGTGGTATTTCCAGTGAACTATCCATAAGGACACCAGGATCTTTTCCCAGAGTGGTAACAGCTCACCAGAGTATATTTACAGTTATCTTGGTTTTTTCTCTCTTTTCTGCTTTACTTTGCATGTAAGGGCACTGAGTTTCATCTCTCATTTTCTGGCCAGATCCTCAACACAGTGTGAATCTTCAGCAAGACTCCACAGTCAATTTTCATCTTCCCTGACATGAAGATGTTATTTCACTTACAAGCTTTTTCACATTACAATTTGTCTCCTTTTCAGGACTTTTAGAATAAGTTGGCATTGTACTGGGAGGGGCGGGGAACAAAACACCCACCTCCTGGTTGTGATACATGGCCATATATTACTACAGACTAGTAATAATAATAACAGTAACCTGTCTTTCTATGGTTAAGCTATGTGAGATTAATCCCATACTAACTATTTTTTCTTACTGTTTTCCAAGTCTCTCCTTGAGAAAGCTTTCCAAAAATCCAGGCATATTCTGTCAGACAGATCCCTGTGATCTCTGACCTTTCTAAGTCCTCCGAAGTACTCAAAACATATTTGTGAAGTATGATTCCTTCTATAAAAATCGTGTTGACTCTTTCCCCATATATCATATTTATGCATGCCTATTATTTACAGATGTTCTACAACCAGTTAAAAGGTTGGGATAACTTTTCAACTTGAGAAAAACTGTGTTTTCCCCCTTAGATGTTTCATTTTCAGTAATGTTCGTATCTTCTCTTATGCCAAAATTTCCAGCCATGACAAAATGGAAGAATTAATTTCTGTTTAAAAAGTTCCATTTTAGAATGCGTCAAAGTTTARAAGCAATTAAAAGCAGGATCTGTAAAGAAGTAATGTACTGGCCATAGTAATGAGGTATATTAATGTTTCCTATCATGTATAGTTATCTTCATAGTATCATTTAGAGAAACCAAAAAGGAAATATTTAGCTTTAGAGTACTGTACTCCTTCAGCATGTAAGAAGACTACTGCCAGTCTTTCTGGAAAGGGTTAATGTACTAAACCAATAGAAGAATTTGGGTGTTTGAAGCCAGTTTCAAAGCTATATCTTCAGTTAAGAAGCTAAAAATTAAATTTTTACATATACTCGCCAAGTAAGAAGGTTAAGTGATAACYGATAAACTCATTTTGCCACTGAAGCTGACTGCCAGATGATTAGATCTGCTTTGTACTTAAGAGACAAAATTGTGGCATGAATGGAAAATCAGAAAGCACTTGTGCCCTGGTTGTAACCCGAAAGAAAACCTGCTTTGCACTTGGCTGTTTCTGTGCATGTTAAATATTCATGACCAGATTTACCCATTATAGAAATGCTCACTCATATCATTATGCCATATAATGAATTGCTTCCCTTGTTGAAAGTAGTCATTATAACTTTGTATCTCATCCAATCACATATTAAGTTTTCCCCCTTCCCCAATTCTATACCTCCTTTTGTTTGCTGAGGTTTATTTGAGAAATAAAATATCAATTTTATTTGAGAAATAAAATATTGAGAAATAAAATAAAATATCTTAGAGGATTAGTTACAACCTCCACCATATAGCTATAGTTCCTTATATTACACCTGTCAAGCCTTCTGAGGCCAAACAGCTATGTAGCAGACCACAGACTGCATATTAAAATCTGCCTTTCAAATGAAAATGGGCAATGCCTTCCAAATGTCCCTCATGGCATTAATATCTTGTAGACTATCTCCATCATAAATTATGCCCAAATTTGGACCTTGGGCTTTCTTCTGGTGAGGCACTTTTTGTGTCCACAGAGGTCACCACTTCCCCTCTATTCTCAGAAAAGAAAACCCACAGTTCCTGGCTCTTGGTTCAGTGACATGACCTTACAGAAGGAAACAGAGGAGAAAACAGGAGGAAGTCCAGACTAAGGTGGATTTCCCCCCTTCCCTCCATTCTCAAAAGCAGGGCTCCTGGTTACCACGCAGTGGATATTGCTAACCACACTCTCAGTGACACAGAGGGAACAGAAAAACACTAAGAAGTCTTTCTTTGAAGAGGAAGAAATCTGTTTCTAAAAGTTTCAGTTATCCTAAAGAGTTTGAGAGCTGGAGATCTGGGAAACTGAGGTTTGAGTTTTAACCTGGTTTTGGATTGTAACTATTTGCACAGGACACAAATTATGGCTCAAACACAAAGTTCTGACTTAACCTAAATTCTGTGCACTCCAAGGAACCATGAATCACCTCTGCTGGTAACTCAGTTTTGCCTTCCCTTACCTTCCGATTACCCCAGAGCACTTGATTTGCACGTAAGTGAGTGGGTCATGTCATTTTGAACAGAAGGTACAAGCCTTGCTCACTGAAAAATGTTTAGAGTGATAATGCCAAGCATTTACTTATGGACAGAGATATTCAATGCAATATATGTTTTTTTCACAGCATACCAAATGGAAATAAAGTCAAATATTGGTGGGGGTTTTTCTTGGTTGTTTTTTTGTTTGTTTGTTTGTTGCTGTTTTGTAACTTCTCTGCTTGTGGCAGGTGATTTTTTCTTTAAGATTGGAAAAGTGTCTTACTTATTCTGTTTATTAGTAGAGATAACTTTAATCAGACCCTTGACACAGATACATAAGTATCCTGAACTCTCGAGTGTCTGGTTTTATAACACAAATAGCCACCTGTAACAAGAAACCCTCTTTAAAGTGAGGTAGTCTGTGTTTTCTGAAAAAAATTTTGCTGTTACTGCTGAATCACTAGAATAATCTAATAGAATCAGCTGGAAGATGGACGGGCTGGGAAAAATTATTTCATTGCAACAATTTTTGAATGCTGCACTTAATTAATTTGGGGCTGGGATAATTGGTGATGTCATGTATATGTGTATGTCTACCTGCCTCTATGCCTGCATGTGCSTGAGTTATAGATATTTATGTGCTTTCAAAGGGATTAAGGAAGAGAAGTTTCAGAAAGCACAAGCTTATGTGACACACTTGATATTTTACTTATTTTAAGGAAATGGGAGAAGTATATTTAAATAAGCTCTAACAGTATGTTAGTCTGGATAATTCAGGCATTGTATTTAATATCACTTATTTTGATATGGAAATCTTCAGAGGTGCCAGCAAAAAACCAGTGCTTGTTTACAAAGACCTAAGAAACAACAATATTTTCTTCTCTTTGAGGATCTTAGTTGCAAAATAGGAACATGGACTTTCTGGGATCATCAAGCACAAGCTTCTGCAGCCCTCAACCTCCTTCTGTGACATGCACATACCTGCACAAACAGCAGCTCCTACCCTTCCCACATCCGTTGTCAGACTGAGCTAGATTACATGCCAGATGGAGAAGTCTGAAGCACAGTTTGTTGCTAATTTTGCCACCACAACAACATGCTTTAGGGTAGTACTCAGATATATGTATGGACAGATATCTTGTTTTAAGTTTCCTTATGTCTAAATGGAAATTTACAAGAATCCAGCCCATTTTAATGATCAGACTGTTCACGTCAATGATTTTACACTGATATGAGAGTTTAAAAAAAGAAGGATATTTTGTCACAAACAGCAGTTCCTTTTCTGGTTCAAATGGTGATCTGCTTCATGACTAAAATAGTTTCTCTGGCATCTTTTCTTGAATGAGGAGCCCACAGTCTGGTCCTTTTGGCTAGCTGAATAGGTGAAAGGAGATTTTATTTTTCCAAAGAACAGCAGTCCAGCTTCCTTAAATATGGCAATGAGTAACTCCTTGTGCTGTAGTCCCAGTAAGTCTACCTCTCTACGGCTTGACATGCTTTAGCCTGCTGCAGACATGGCAGTCTGAAGGCAAGAGAAACAGAGAGATTATAGATGAGAAGATAACGTATTTATATTTTTATCTTGTTTTTAGAAGTACAACCAATTTTCTTGAGGTAGGTCTTCCAGTAACAATGTTTTTATTCAGTGATAGAAAATTATTGAAAGTATGGTTGTACACTGAAGGAGTGTGTATATATCACAGAAATTCTGCTAGCGTTATTTAAAATGTAAAAGTAAATAAGAATTTATATATAACATTTTTCATTCACAGATTTCAGAGCATTTTGCCAAATAAGTTATTGTCGCAGGAAATTTAGCAAATTTTCTTAAGGTCATGGGAGACATTGTTGGCAGAGTGAATGACTGAAGCAAACATCTTGTCTGGTGCCCCATTGAACTGTTTATACTATTTCGCTTACAGGAGTTCATCTTGGCTACATATGTCAAGAGGCATTTACACGTTCATTAGCTTAGTCTGAAATAAATCTTGAGTAAAAAAGAGCTTCCACTATATTAATCTGCATAGCTCTTTTGACACTGGTAGAGCTGTGTTTTAAAGGACCATACATTTTTGCACCGTTGCTTACTCTTAAATAGTTAAAATACTGTCCTCATATATGGGTATTGCCTGCTGTCTAACAGTTTCATTTGAAAATGAAATTTCAAAAATGATACTTTTGTGAGAAACTTAAATGGTTGGCAAATTCATGCACCATTTAGCAGATCTGGTTGTCAGCTAGTGAAAGATCAATATAGTCATTCCTGAAGTGAAGACTGAGGACACAATTCTTCAATTCATACAAACTTAACAGATATATGAAATCATTGTAAAAAAAAAATGTCAAAATACTCAGATGCTTCTAGATGTATCTAGGTGTGAGAGAGCTGTGTAGAAAAACAATACCTATACATTTGAGAGCCTAAAGAAAAATCAGAATGAGATTTTTCTGTCACGTGAAAGATGATAATCATGCATGATAAGTCATTTAGTAATTCAAAGACCAACTGACACAGCAACCTTCCTGCAGTCAACACGTACACACTATGCATGTCAATGCACTTCATGTGAGCACAGCTGTCATCCCATTTTGAGTACTACTGTGATCATGGGCTATATTTTTAATGGAAGTAGAACTAACGGTACCCTACTGGGCTTTGTGTATATCCCAAAAATGTAACTGGATAATCATAGTGCAAAAATCTAATGGTATATTGCAGCTGCATTGCTCCAATTTGGGACAAAAAGGAGTCAGTAATATTGTTTCATGACGTGAAACATCACATAGTCACAGTCACGCTCAATGAGCGTTTTAGCAAGTTGTGGTATGTTATACAAAATTATTAATTCATTAAATTTGCAATTAAAATATCTTTTTTAAAGATGTAAATTGAAATTATGTGGACAGTTAGATTTATAAATAATCTTATTCAAATAAGTTAATCCAGATGTTTGTTTAATATTGTTTATAAAGATGTTCCAGATGGCTCAGTATACCTAGTTATGTGAATAACCCCAGATTGCTTTTCTCAATCATAAGAAAAGGTTTCAATTATTTTGTTTGTTTATTCACATATACTAAATGTCTGCCCAAAACAAAGTCTAGGCAATAAAACAAAAATTTATAAAAGTACTATTTTGCATACTTGATAATATACTGTAGAAGAAGAAGCCATTCCAAATAAATAACAAAATAAAACAGTGTTATAATCTGCTCATTTTGAAGGAACTGACTCGACTGTATGACAGAAAGAGAAAAAGCTGAAAACATGAGCAGCTCCCATAGTTTTAATATTTTCTCGTCTGGATGTCTCTGCTAATTTATGTTAATACCTCACAAAGTGGGCCTTGCTGCAATTGTGGCCAATCGCAAAAAGCTGGGTAACCTCCGAGCTTCTTTAACTGCCTTAATGCCATTCTTTTTTCCATTGCCACATGTAACTCTCCCTGCTGATGTTTTCAAGTTACGTTGAGTGATACGAGGAGTTCTAAATCACCAGGTGATGGATGTGCAAAAACCTATGTATAGTATTGACTCTTTGCGTCAGGGAGGCAGAATATTGTACKTGAAGAAATTATGAAGAGACCGAGCCCCTGGGGTGGATTCATCCTCAGTAACAAGCAGCAGTTGCAGAAGTAAGCCACTCCCGTGTGAACCAGTGCAGTTTCTGTCTCTGCCCAAACTTCCACCCTTCTTACCTGCTTTCAAAGACCGTACCCAATTTTCCGGCAAGTTTCTCACAGAATGAAAATGAAAGCTATACGCAATTACAACTACAATAAATGTGACTGTGGGAGAGGACATACGAGGTTTTTGTTTTCTCAAAGCAGAAGGGTGATTGTTAGTATCCAGGTGTGTGAATTAAAAAAAGACTAAGGGAAACTGAGTTTCTCTTGTATCCCTAGCCTGAAAACAGAGTCGTGGTATACTTTAATCATTGCCTCAACTGTAAAACAAGATGTGAGGATTTCTTTGCATAATCATAATCATATAGCGTTATACCTGATGAGTATCTCCACCTACTACTATGGCAATCTAATTCACAGGAAGGGCAAACTGCAGCCATATATATTTTTTTTTTCATGCTGTGCTTTTCTCTGTTCASATAAATTAGAGATAGTTATTGCTCACTTGATAGTGGTAGTAGTGATAGCGATAGTAGACAGACACAAAATTTTCTAGAAGGTTTTGTGAACTGTAATCAGAAACATGYCCAGAGGGAATGAGAGTCTAGAACCATGATGTGGTTCTCCAACTTGGTCCATTGGTGATACATAATGATTGCATTGCTTCCCTGAGGAGCATCAGAATATCACCTTTATACAGACTGCGTGACTGCTGTTCTCCAAGCTAGCAAAAGTAAGAGAAGAAATAAGGAATCAGTAACATCGTCGTTGGAAGATGAGCTTAGGTTTGATCATCTTATTGCCAAAAGAGTTGCAACAGGTCAAACTTGTACATGATATACTAGCACTTACGCATCTAAAGACCAATTCATTATTTAATGTCCCTCAATATCTGCATGACATAGAAAGCAACATATTTTTGTTCTTTATGTGAAGTCTGTTATGGTCCTTTAGGCACTATATAAATCTCACTAGTCAATTTTAATATTTCTTTTTCCCACAATTGCAGTATAATACTGTTGTTAGGGAACAGTTGARACAAAGTGATATGCCTAAAGTCATGCAGAAGTATATGAAAAACACAGAACTCAACAGTGTCTGATGATGTTTTTATAATAACTGTTTTTCTTTTTTACACTTAAGCTCACTAAATATGCAAACATGAAAAATATTCGTAACAAAAAGGCACATAATCTGCATGTAAAGAAAAGAACAAAGAAACCAGTGAGACTGTTCTGATCACTCTGAAGATTTCAGTTGGTATCAACACCCTTAGGAACTAGTAAGTTTAGTGGCCCAAAACTTATAGCTTAAGCTGTTGTTTGTTATTTTGCACTAGGATGTAGCAAATATTTTTTGGGGGAGGGAGGAAGGGGTTATTTTGTTATAATTTGGTTTATTTTATTTATTTTTCTTTTGTTGACAACACCACCTTGCCGTTTTCAAATTATCTGAGCAATTTTTGTCATAAGCAGCTATTAAAGCCATCACAGTGATTTCAGTATAGTTTCTGCTTGTCTGCTACTCAAATATAAAGTGATAATATTGTGTGTAGTCACCCCTCATTAAGATTTACATTCTACATAGCACTGCAGTTTTATCCAGTGAAGTTCATGACAGTTCTGTTCTTTGTCCTTCTACCACTGATTTTTACGATGTTAAAAAGAGGTTGAATGATACACATGTCACTCTGTGGGCAAAGGTATTGGGTACTGCATATCTCAAAGACTGAAATGTACAATGCGCTGTATGTGTAATTCTGACTCTCTGTGTACGTGGAATGATTMTTCAAGGATGAAGAAGTTTGCCAAACTTCTGTATGGTCTACACTGCAAAGTCAACCATCTTAGGCAATTCAATACTAAGCCTGAAAAATAAGATCTTTGAGAGACTTCTTTTGACCTCTCTTTTGTCTAATGTCACCTAGGAAAAATGTGAAAATTTTCAAGAAAAACTGTATCACTGAAAAAATGTGCTCCACAAGTAGGAAACTTTTTACCTTTAGATCTGAGCCATAATGTTCTCCTGTGTAATCAGAGAGAAGTCGTAGTAAACTTCTATCACCGCAAGGACCTGCAAGGATAAGTACACAACACACACATCATCCTGTCAATTCCGGGAGGAGTGCCTGACAAAGGGTGTGACGCGGTGTTAGGTGCACATGTAAAAAGCCCTTGTACTTTTTTTGTGTGTGACTAATGATCTCAAAGGTTAATCACCACCCAAACCTACTTGAATACTAAGTTAAGCTGCATATTGCAGATAGTCAGACTTGCTTCTTACATGCTACTGATCAGAATTAAGAGCTCCAGAGCCAAACTAAAATAGAAGAATTTGAAAAAGGTTGTTTTGTTCTAGATTTTGGACATGAGTTTTTATAAACATATTTATTAATAATTTCTAAATTCAGTTATAAATAATTTATAATGAGAAAATCAAAAGGAAGATTTTTTCTTTTAGAGGTATGAGTTTACTAATTTCTAAAATCTGTTGATCAGTTTTACTTTTATAAAATTCTTTATTTACTTATGATGCTAGAATAACTCTATTTCACACAAGCTATCTTTCCAATAATGCTTCAGTTCAAAAGTGCAGAATTACCAGGAAAGAAGCTTTACTTCTAAACCATAGGCTAAAACAATGGTTTAGCTGTCTTTCCTCTCATCAYAACAAGCAAATTTTCTTCTCTTAACTTTGTTGGCTGAATCTGTGAATATATAAATCCTTTCTTCTAACGTAAATGAAAGGATTAAATGCTTTATGGAAAATTAATTTAGTTTTGTAGAAAGTTTTCTTTTGAAGTACAACTGTTTTTGTATGTGTCTTAATAATTTCTGCTTGTGTTTGTTAGCAAAGTTTAATTTTATTGGTCTACCAAGAAAACATTTGACTATATAAGCTCTGTTAACACAGACATTTCACAACATTTAGGGATAAATAAGTTATGTATGCAGAAGATTCAACATGCACCTCCCCAAGGACTCCCTAAAACTTCTCTAATCATATTATTGTTATCCCAATACGTTATTTTCTCTAAATCATGAAATTCCGATAAGTAGTGGGTGACTGTTACAGCTTGAACTTTGATAGATACTGAGGGAGATGGTGTGAAATACCGTCAGTTAGAGCTCCTTTAAAAACTACCTATTTCAGGTGGTACTTTGGACAGGGCTAGGAGTCAAGCTTCCTGTTTTCTGGGTGTTTCCTGTCACTTCATATCAGTCAGCTGTATGTCAGCTCTACCTAAACCAAAAGACAAGACTTCTCCAGATGTCTATGAACAGCTGCAGATYTAATCTTTCAAGTCAACTGCAGAGGCTTTATAACAAAGCAAAAATCAAGGACGTAGATAGCTCTTGCTTTTAACCACTAGTATTAATTTTACTTTTATTATCTATGCTGTGGAACAGTTGTGATTTGCAGTTAGTAGTCAGAAAAATGTATTGCTATGTCAGTGGAATTCACTAGACATAACTAAGCATACTACTTCTTAAAAGTAGAAAGAGATCCACAAGGCCAAATATCAGGTTTAATTGTCTCTAAAACTGATTTTTATATATAATCATTGCTCACATTTTGCACCAGCTCTTGATCTTACTGCTGGTTGGTTTTGCTACTACTACTACCACTGTTGTTGTTGTATTATTATAGACATTTCTAAATTATTTGGCAACAGTTTAGAATAACACTTGTACCAAATTCTGGTTCTAAGTTGCTCGGGTTTGGGAACTGAAGACAGGATTTTTCACTTTTCTCTGACCTATTTCTAAATGAATCAGATGGCTTTTAGACTACAAGACTAAATACTGCAAAATCAACTAATTTCTCTGTGTTCTTCCCACATTTTATTTCTTGGCATATTCCCTCACTTCTATGAGTTTTGTGTTCTCTTGGAAAGATAGTAGTGACAACCCTTACGCGGAGAAGTTTGAAGTACGTATATGTCCTTGACAAATCCAGGAATAATCAATCTGAGGAAACACCATACTCAGGAGAAGCTGTAGAGTTGCTATCTCAGCTTTATGGCCCATGATGTCCTTCCTCCGTTACCAGGAGAATCAAAGGACACACTAACTAAAATGAGTGTTGGAATAGATTTAAACAAAATGGTAACCTAACCAGAATTTTGTTGCCAAAGCAGTAAGAGAAGAATGGCATTCCCTTAAACGTATATAGCTTATAAAGTTGTGGCTAACACTAAAACGCAGGTGTGGAAGGGTTATAATCAATTATTTTAAATGGCATTGTTTCTGTAATAGTAAATCAGTGGATGTGTGAAATAATTATATGGTAGAAAAACTGTTTCAAATCCTGCTTGCTAGTGTTATCTTACTTAGAGTGGTCTAGGCAGAAATTCTTCCAGCTTTTATTGGTGTAACTCAGGGGAAATTCTCTGTTCCTGTGCTCTCACCTTCTCATGTTCATTTCCTTCCATTTTGCCTGTATGCAGAAAATGAAATCAAGATATTTCTACACATTTGTAGGTTAAATCCAAGGCCTTATTGAAAATTACTTTTCGAATGACATCTGGCAAGGCTTTAAATTTGTGATAACCTAGGAGGAGATAATGTTCTGTGGTTTATTCATTCTGAATATCTAAACTTTATATAAAATTATAATTAGGAATTCGCAGAGTAAATTCTTCTACTGCTATATTATTGCATTCATTAGTGTGAGAATTAGTGGAGTATTAGCTGCCAGTATTAAATAAAAATTCTCTCTGCCAGAATTTGCTATTACTATATTACTGATATTATTTAATTTAATCTGTTTAATGTAAAATAAAACCAAACAATAACAATGAAAGAAGGTTTTGACTCCTCTTTGTTAATAGATACCTTCAAGGTGAGGAGAGTTTTCTTCAGTGATTTTAAATAGTAGATATTTGAAACATAACCCATACTACTCCCAAAACAAATAATAAAACTTAAAGAAGTCATGAATGACCTGATTTATGCAAAGATCTGGTGATGGCCTCATGGCATGCCTGGAAACAGCTTTTTCTTTAATCTTGGTACAGCCCTGAGATCATAAGTGGTGTTGATTTTCTTAAATATCCACTATTAAAGATGTGGTCTGTGACAGTGGGTTTGTTTTTTTAGAATAATGTAAGGGTGGACTGGATGCCTTATCGCAAGTGTTAAGAGTTGCTCTTMTGCAGAGTATATCTATACAAGCATACAGGTTGGCATTGCCCTATTTTTCATTTGGATAGCAAAGACACTTTCACTATCAATATTGTCTTCACTAGTTATTAAAGCAACAGAGCATCCAGCCCAAGCTGCACAAACCTGTCATGGGTATTAAGTGCCATCAGTCAACAAAACTGACCYCATGAGAAATTATTTGCAATCTAGTCTTTTCAATACGTACATTTTCTCTAAGCAAAGCTATTGAAAGAGTGAGCACCCRGAATTATCATCTAGCTCAAAATGCAGTCTTTGTTTTTTGCACCAGTTAGTTTGGCTGAGTATAGGATTAATAATGCCAATATACTATATTTTTGTTCCATAGCCAGTTAATTCATATGAAATCACTTTTGTCTGAAGAGTGAAGTAAATAAGGAGTTTGCATATACTGCTCGTTTAAATTTTTTACTGAAATCTTCAGCTGAGTTAAAATATTGAGTTCTTGTCCTTTCCAGTTTTGCTGAGACTAAATGGTTTCATCAAAACTAAGTATCTCACTAAATGTGTAATGTTGCTTTCATTCCTGAAAAGAAGAAAATCTTGTAAAAGTAGTTTATTCTCAAAATCAGAACTTAAAATAAGAAGTGTATACTGTAAATGACTGAATCACTTGAAAWTAAAATCTGTTATGTAATATTAAAAACAAAAGCAATTTGATTTAGTTCACTATTAAGAATATACAGTGGACATAGACAATAGACAAACACAAATATGAATATGAATGTAAATATAAAAATAGATATGGTTCTCTTAGATTAAAAAACTTAAGTTTTTTGATTTATATATATATTGGAATATCACTTTGTCTTTTGGGGTTTTCGGGTGGTGGTGGTTGCTTTTTTTTGGGGGGGTGGTATTTTGTTTTCCATCTTGTTTTCAAAGTCTGTATAGAATTCAGGGCCTGCTACAAAGCATATGACTTCAGTTAGAGAGTGGCAACCTGAAGGAAATTTGAGGTTACTGTTCTTTCAATAAATGTTTTTCCTTACATTAAAAAAAAAATGCATGACCAGTAGAGATCACCTTTTTTTTTATTACTACAAACTTTATCTTTCTTTTGCAACTTAAGAAAATATTTGTTATGACTCCTGTCAGATGACCATGAAGCTAAAATGATTCTATAATACATTTGGTACTTCAGAAGTAAAAAACATTAGGTTTTCCATCCAGCAGGAGCTAAATATTGCTGTTCACTTCTTTTTCTTATTAGGTTTTCGATACAAAATGAATTTTCTTCTCAAAAGAATGAACATGTTAATACTGTCACTTTTATTCAAGCATTGCTCCAGTACACTAAATGTAAGAAATTCAATGGAATAGTTGAGAATGACTGGGCAGTGGCAGGTTAAAGATTTCTTCTCAGTTATTTTGATTCTTAATATAATTATATTTTAAAAAAATAATGATTCTTTTCAAATTATTCATATTTCTTCCAGGAAAATAAGATATGACTAAGAAATCTGATTCTTACAAGAAACAAACGGTTATAAAACTTTAAAGTTTGAAGAGATAAGATTTCTGAATACTTAGCACATCTTCAAATAATCAGATATAAATATGTTTATATACTCACTCATAATTTCCTATGTAACAGTTTTGACTTTTTTGAAGGTAAAGAAGCTGTTCATAAGGGTGAAGCAAAAGCAAAGGCAAAAGCAAAGGCAAGAGCAAAAGCAAGATAAAAATGAAAATTAAAATAAAAATTAAAATGAAAAGGAAAAGGAGAAGGAAAATAAAAAGGAGAAAAGAAAAAGGAAAAAGAAAAAAGAAAAAAGAAAAAGGAGAAAAGAAAAAAGAAAAAGAAAAAAGAAAAAAGAAAAAAAAGAAAAAAGAAAAAAAGAAGAGAAAAAAGAAAAAGGAAAAGAAAATTAAAAGAAAAAGAAAAGGAAAAGAAAATGGAAAATAAAAAGAAAAGGAAAAGGAAATGAGAATGGAAAAAGGAAAGGAAAACAGAAAAGGAAAAGGAAAAAGAAAAGGAAAAGAAAAATAAAAGAAAAGAGAAAGAAAAGAAGAAAGAGAAAAAGAAAGAGAAAGAGAAAAGAAAAAGGAAAAGAAGAGAAAAAGAAAAAAGAAGAGAAAAAAGAAAAGAAAAATGAAAGAAAAAGAAAATGGAAAAAGAAGAGAAAGAAAATAAAAATAAAAATAATAAGGAAAGAAAAAGAAAAGAAAAAGAAGAAAAAGAAAAAGAAAAAGAAAAAGAAAAAGAAAAAGGAAAAAGAAAAAGAAAAAGAAAAAGAAAAAGAAAAAGAAAATGATAAAGAAAGAAAAGGCTTGGTCTCCTGGTTTGCTGTATTGTTATTTAATTATTTATTTTTAGAACAAGACCTTACCACACTTTCCTACCTAACTTCCCMAAAACTACAAAACTGGATTCATACTGAATAATTATAAGTAAATAGGAAGTCACTGTATTCTTATCTGCTGCAATGTAGAGTCCTCTTGGTGGAATTGAAGAGTATGTGGCAATAGATCCAGCACATGGCTATTTGTTGCATGTAGGACAGAAAGTATAAGACCAGACTCAGACTCCCATGAAATATGTGTATATCACGACGCTGAATTTCAAGAACAACCAAGGGTCAGTTGCTGTTTTAACATATGATTCCTACTTGTACAAAGATTGTCATTTTGATGTGTGTGTTGAATATGTTTTCTTTCTTTATAATAGAAATAATGTTTAATTTTGTCTAAGTTTTTAGACACTATGCTGGGCAGGAGAAATAGATTCATTAGCAACTTCATTAAGTTGATTAAAGTTCTAGGATTCACTGTCTTCCTGAGTTATTGTCGTGGTTTGACCCCAGCCAGCAACTAAACACCACGCAGCCGCTCGCTCASCCCCCCRCTCYGGTAGGATGGGGGAGAGGATCGGGAGGGCACACGGAGGAAAACCCGCGGGTTGAGATAAAAACAGTTTAATAATGGAAMTAAAACAAAGTAGAACAGTGATAATAACAATGATAACAACAATAACAGAAAATACAAAACAGGCAATATACAACGCAACTGCTCACCCCCACGTGTTCCGACCGAACCGCGCGAACTGCGCTCCTGTTTTTTTTAAACTGGGCATGATGTCACATGGTATAGAATACCCCATTGTCCAGCTGGGTCAACTGCCCCGGCTATGCCCCTCCCCCCTCCTCCTCCCCCCCCCCCCCAGCTCCCCCTGCACCTCGAAGGCAGTGGAGGCTGTTTTCTTTTGGGGTGGTGGTATTTTGTTTTCCATCTTGTTTTCAAATTCTGCATAGAATTTAGAGCGATTCTTCATGAAACGTACAGGCTACTTCTCCTATAGGTGATGCTCAAGTTAAACTCAAGTTAAATTTGAGAGACTGGGGTTCCCATGCTGGCTTTCTCACATTTCTGTGGATTTTAACCATCATGACTTATTTTTCATTTCTGCAAAACCAGTATGTCAAGAAATYTGTTTTAGTTTGTTACCTCTGCGATCCTAGAAACCTTCACAGAACGTGAATTTCTCTGACTGACTGGCTGTCCCCACAGCCATCCTCCCTAGCAAATCTGATATCCTTCACTTTATGAAAAGAACCCAGATTTACTTTTATTTTGCCTGTCAATCTTCATTGTAGCAAGGTTTTCAGGTAAAATGTTCAGTTGACCATCTTACTGCAGATACTTTTTGGATCATTCCACAGTTGCTCTCCTCAAAGAACTTTACTGTTCTTTTTTTCCATCAAATGAAAAAATGGCATCTCTTTTATACCAAATAGCCTTATGATTTGAAAAGAGGCACTCCCTTTACAGAAACAGATTGTCAGGAGTGTGTCTGATACAATGAGTGAAACAAAACACCTCTCAGCTGTAATCTTGTGTTTCCTTTTGTGTTGGAGACAGGTCCTTTCTATGACTTATGATATGATATGGTCTTTATGGTTAATTTTGTCAAAAACATGAGCTCAGTTTTCTTTGTCTTTCAGAATTGTGACCCTGATGCAACATTATTCAGGTCTACATTAAGACCCTCTGCTTATAATTTTTTCTTGCAGGTTAATATGCAAGTCTACTTTATAGCTTCAGATCTTCATAAATTCTTGTCATAACAATGTCTTTTTATTGTTTCCAGCATTTGAAAACTTCTTTTTTGTTTTAATTTTCCCAACATACTGCACTTTTCTATGGCATTACAGCCCTTGTTAGTGCATTCTGTCAAATGCGTAGCTTTTAGCACTTGTTCTTCTCGTTGATTTCAATCTTCTAGTTCTTTCTATTAAGYTGCCACTGAAGTAACTTTCTGAATTGGAAACCTAAGGAATTATTTTCAGGATTGTTTCTTCCAGGTTTTTGTTCCATCAGCAACTATATGCAAGTTGATGGAATTGAGTGGGAGAGAGAAATCCTAGGGATTTTTCTACCAAAAAAAAAATATAAAATCTATCTTTTGTTCTACTGATCCCCTTTACTCATGTGTCCCAAGGCTAAATTCACAATAGAGTAAAAACACTGACACATCTAAATATAAAATTTAGATTCTCAGAATGGCCCAGCAAAAGCTGCACAAATCTCAATTCACAAAATACACAGTGTTCATCAGCATCATCCCTCTGGCTGCCTCAGGCTGTTGTGATAGGCAGGCACAGGACTGCATAACCTCACTTGTGCTGAGCAGTTTAGCATGTGTTTTGGTCCCTGTGTTGCCTGACTACTTTGTATGTGGGGTCTCATCTGGTAAAAGTGCAAACTGCTGCTCTCTCCCAAGAGCTTATTTAGAAAATCAGGCGGGGTCTGCCTGAGAAACTATCTCTTACCTCCTCAAAGGACGGCCCAGACCATCATCAAAAGGGTGTTCATTGTACAAGAGGTGGTGGCAAAGAGAACTATGTCACAGTTCAGAGATTTAGGCAATTCCTGCAACTTTTGACTGATCCTGTCCTGCCAGCAAAGACTGCTTGTATGCCTCACCAGGGTCATGGCACTAAGGCTTAGCCATATAGCTTGTTACAACCAGCTACCTTCTGTCTGTGTTGCTGAGCAAATAATAATTTATAATTCTAACTTGTGCATAYCCCACTTCCAATCTCTCTACATATGACTGATGACGTTCAAACAAATACACACCCACGTCCATAAAACATCCTCCCCTTAGAATATGCTGGGTTTTGATCTTTTTTTTAAACCTCTTCACACAAAACCAGATCAGCATTGTATGATGCAATGCCGACTGCCACAAAATGAGCCTGTTGCCAAACAAGCCATCTACTGCTAATCATTTAGCCTTTGAGTCGTTATTGCATGTCTACAGTCTTTTTCATTCCCAAGCTATTGTTACCATAAAATTTACCGACATATCTCAGCAGCCATCAGTGCTACTGGCAATTTCATATATTTTCTTGAATCAAGCATTTTTAAAAGACTGTATTTATCTTAAGTTTGCTTGGTTTGTTGGCAAAATATTTCTTAGTACGTCTTCATCTCTGTTAAACCACAGCATGAGAAGCACAGTGTGTTACACATTCTTTGCAAGGGGTTTTTCTTACAAAAAGCGTGGTTTATAACTATGTAGTTATATTTCCTGCTCTGTAGGTACATTAATGATTTCTCATTTAGTTGCAGATTATTTAAAATCATAAAATCTCTCTGTAGTGTGTCTTCTTATTTTTTTTTTATTTTTCATAGAATTAGTTTACCTCTCATTTAACATTTTTATAGTGAACATGGCTTGAATTAATTGTTTAGTCATTAAAAAATCTTGGGATAGGAACTCCTACCTAGGTCATGTCCAGAAGGATGATTTTTTGAAATATAACAATTATCAGCTGATGTCAGCTACTGTCATGACATTAATTGCATTCCTTTCTTGTCCTGGGTTGAATGGTTGGATGAAAGTAATTTAAGAAGAGAGCTGATGGAGGCAATAAGTGTTATGCACAAAAGACTGCTGTGAGATTTTACATGCAATCAATATTGTTAATTTATATCCTGAAATGACGGAAAATTGTAACACACTAAGCTTTGTTTTGTCACTCTCCTCTCCTTTCCTGCACATGTTCTGCAGCTTTACCCCCAAAGTTCTCCGCTGGGGAGCCAACAGTTCCCAACAGTACTAGCCTTCTACACTAACAATAAAAAAATGAATCTCACTTCACACAGCTGTATTCACATACTCACAAAAAGAAAAATATCAATAAATAAAATCCCCTTTTGCTCAGTGGGACATTTTCCATTAAAGACATTCTGATCTAAGGGAGAAAAAAATCAACCAGATCTTCTTTGAAGTTTTGATTTGTTTCTTGCTGTGTAGACACCACAATAATAGGTGGTATGATAGAAAGAAGTGAAGAGTAGATGAAGGCAAAAGTAAAGTAACAGAAATGTTTTTAAAGAGCCTGGAATTTACTCTTCACACAAGATGTCCTCTAACGTACCAGAAAGCTGGCCCAATATTTTGCTTTTGCTTTTTCATCACACTGTGACTTCAAGGTAAACTTTCCTAAGCAGACCTGTAGTAGCTCTAATTTACCCAAGAGAAAAACAAAACCAGAAGGTCACTAGTAATGTGCCAATAAAATACCCACAGTATTAATCTAGAAATTTTTTCCTTTGAAGAGTTTCAGGACTTTTTTTTAGGGTGGGACTGGGTTTGTTTCTCTTTTAAGCAGATACAGGCCTTTCTGGCTGCATTTTTGTGGAGCAAGGGTGACGTTTTGCATTCACAACTGGCTATGTCCATTCCTAGAATGTATTCTGGGCTAACCTTATTCTTTAAAAGTAGTGGTCTGAATCATAACTGGGTACTGCATCTGCTGCTGTAATGGCCTTCAGGTTGCAGCATTACACTCTTCAGGGAAAGGAAACCTTTCGGTTGTTCTAAACTTACTCACTGATGTTAGGTTAAAGTTACAACTGTATGTTTTCATTTGGAAGGAAATATTCAGAGCTGTTATTCCCAACTGAAGGTAGTGCACAAGTAGATTTTCCAGTAACTCATACATTGACTCTTGCTTATGCCTTTTGGGAGCTCAGGCTCAGTTCATTTCATTGGACAGGGAATATGAACTCCCAGGAAAGATGTTGTTCAGTAGGCTAAAGAATATCTTGTTGTGGGTAATGTACTATACTTTCTAATATTACTGTTTCTGCCAAAGAAAGCCTAATTAAGGAAAACAGAAAAGGATCAAAAAGGGTGATTTGGAGAGCATGTTCTTTTCCAGCATGTTCTCTAATGTAGTAACTAAGGTGTTCTCTGGAGATATGAAAATATCCAGGAAGGATTTCAGAAGCCATCTGAGAGAAGTTAAACAAAAGTTTTCACCAAGCATGGGGAAGGCATCCTTCAACACTGTAAATTTTCTAAATCAAACCATTCTTTTGGTGGTTCTTTTTCTCTGTTTTTGTTGTTCTCTGATTAAAGCAAAAAAAAAAAAAAAAAAGAGAAAAAATAGAGGAGGTAGGCTTAGTTTCATGTGAATACTCTCTTCTTTACCAATGAATTTAGGCACATCTTTATTTCTTTGGGGATTATTTTTGACAGTAACATCAGGTGATGGTACTGCTGTCCTGAGAAGTTACACACATCTTCTAAGAGAAGTTTTTTTTTTTTTGTTCTTAATCTATATAACACTTAGTGTTCAGGTAGAGTAGAACATGYGTTTCTAATATTTTGCTCTTAAAAACTAATATATTGTAATATTGGAAGCCACAGAGAAATTAAAATGGATGAAGTATGTCTCTGAATTTTCCCTTTCTTTTTGTTTTTCCTCTTTTTTAGTCAGAGGCAGAACCGGAAAGAAATCTGATATTAAATTCAATCAGGATAACTTTTTTCTTTCTCYAGTTTTTCCAGTTTAGCACATAAAGTAGGCATCATTTACACATCTCTCAACCGCTTTGCCATTAGCCCTAAAATCCCAACATGCCTGAGATAATTGTGTAATTGAATCTAGAGTTATGACATAGAGTGATTCTCATGAAAAACCTTTAATGTATATATTTAGCATACACACGTATAGAAAATCTTACTGAAGTAGGAGAATTTGCTTCCTCCTTTTGAAATCAATTCCACCAAGCCATTTTGCAAGAGTGTAACATTCTACCCATTCTGATTAAGTCATACATGGGATGACATTTTACAATCGAACAATAAAATCTCCTTGGTTATTATAATTATTGAATTTCCAGGTTAGGACATTATAGTTAATCTTTCACTCATTTCAACCATAAATTGCACTTTTTTCTTTAAGTCTGGTACAATGTTTTAAGCAAAACACTTTCATTTTACTCATTAACAGGTAAATTAATACATTAATTTAAAATATTTTTGCTTGGTTCTTCCTGGCAGAAAATCTGCCAGGATTTTCTTGTATTTTTCCCAGAGCATTCATCCCATCTACAGTGAACAGTTCTACCTGTAAGTGAATTGACCTTACTATGAAAAAAATGCAATAGTCTCCTTCCTTTTTTCTAGGAAACTACCCTGCAATTGTGATATGCAGTTTACAACACATAAAGCATCCAGGAGAGTATTTCATTTGCATTTTCCTAAAAACAAAACAAAACACCAAAAAAAGCCCCATTAGGCTTTCAAGTTATTCTGCCTTCAAAATACTGAATTAAAACTTGCCAGCAGTATAGGTTTCTCAAAAATTCAAAGGTATAAACTAGAGACGTAGGCAGGTTACTTTGTTCTCTGCTCCTTCCCAATACAGTTGTAAGAGGTTTTGTGACATTAAACAACTTCTGCACAGAATGGATGACGACTCTTCTGAGTGAACTTGATATATAACCGATGGCTAATTTTCCTGTCCCAGATGTACACTGGGCTTGTCAGTGGCACACATTATGCCTTTGATTTGTGAAAGCTTGAAATACAATGCATAAAACCACCGCATTGAGAAGGCTGACATTTGGGCTTTTTTCTCTATCCATTCCCAAGGCTGGAGGAATTTAAAAAACCTAGAAGAAACAACAGTGCACCCCTCACCGGAAATCGATCATGGTGGGTAGCGAATCATCTACCTTCAGACACTGCTGCTCCGGTGGAGGATGGATAACTTTGTTGGTAATGCACTGGGTTAGTATTTAGGAATTCTGAGTGCAATTTCATTCTCTGCTTATTTCTATTCCCTCAGGGAAATAATTTCCCCTTTTGTAAAATAGCAATAATATGGCTTTTTGTATTTGGATGGAGGGGAAGTTCATAGTTGTGTGGGACTCAGATGTTTGTAGTGATCAGGTAGAAAATGTCAGATAACCTGATGGCAGGACACAGGGTAGCTCCAGAAAGCTTCAGGAGGAGAGAAATACAGATGTTTGAAGCATCTGCAACAGGAAAATATATTAAAAAATATTTTTTTCTTGGAGTGGGTCACACATATTTATATTCCACATTTTTTGTTCTTCTTTTGGTTTCCTTCTTCCCTTACAGCTTTTCTTTTCCTGTCCATCACATCTTCTGTGTTTTTTTATTAGTTTTCCCTTTTCACTGCCTACATCCTCTACTCAGTTGACTTCTCCTTTACGTAGTGAACTTCATGTCTTCAGTTATCACTCTCAACTCTATATTTGCCTTCTTCCTTCTCTACATGTCCTTTTTCTTTTGTTATACCACTCTTTAATCTTCACAGCTGGCTCTATGCCCATGTTTGCTCGTCCTGCTGTTGTTTTTATACTGCAGAGTATCTCTCTGAATTTGAATTATAGGAACGTTCCAAGGCTGCTGTTTCCATGTAAGTTTCAGGTTTACCCATGCATACTTGGAAAAGTCACCCTGAGCAAGGTGTATGTTATTTTTCCCATGTGGACATTGATTTCACTTTTGGTTTTGACAGAAAATAAGATCGCTGCTGATGCCTGTGTATCCCTTCATACATATTTACATTTTGTAGAATTGTATAACCAAGGGGAAAAAAGCTAAATTCAGAAAGAAATCTTTTCTTTTTTAAAACTTCAGAAGCTGTGAACCAAAATATATTTTCAATGCACAAGTGGTTTCCAAGTTCATTTATGCAGCAATAGAGAAACTAAAGTTTTAATCTGATCCGAGGTACTGCTCATACAGAATGAGAATAACCCAGAAAAATAGGGAGATATAATAATCGAATAATTCAGATTTTTAACTCTTACAATAAGTGACAAAGGGTGTATCCAAACTGTGTTTGGATCCACAGTTTTATCCCTCCTTGCTCTCTCCAGAGAAATATCTTATTCTATCTGTGTTGTCCCAATGTGAAACCAGACAACCACACTTGGCTTGTGAGCTCTGAATGGGGAAAGGTGTCTGAATGTGGCCTTGTCAGAGGACACAATCCAGTGGGCCAGAAATGTTAATTGGGAAATAAATAACTCTGAGGTAATAGCTTGAGTAGTGCACTGCTGTGACTTGTGTTTTCTCAGAAAGACTCACCAAAAGCATTGTGGTTTGGGGTGATAGCAGCCCAGTTAATTCCTTTCAGCAAGGACAGTTCACCTATTTGCAGCTTTCTTCATTTGTGTGCAAAGCCAAATGAGAAAATTATCTTTATCTTATGGATCCTGCCCTCATTTCATTACGATATTATTCTGTTACACAGCTACTAGCCTGGAATCCAGTCCTTTAGGACTTTACTATCTCATTGGGCCAAAATAATTGAGTAGTTATTTCCTGAGGCAAAAGAAAAAAGTCTGAGGTTTTTTGTTTGTTTTGGGTTGTGGGGGTTTTGTTGTTATTTTTTTGTTTTTCTTTTATCTCTGCCTGTACAGAATAAACATGAATGCATTTCTAAAATACAAAAGAAGTTATTTCACTGTCAATTGAAAGTGAAAAGAAAAATATTTAGGAACCATGGAAATGTTCCTTACCTATTAAAAGTTCTGTGTACTGCATCTGTAATTTTGACTGATTTCTAATTCACTGCATGGTCAGAACAAACAAGGYCCAAGTGTTGATCTGCCCTCCTTAGTTTAGTGCATTCAAAACTAGAACTAACAATCAAGGTTAATGTCAATTTCCAAGCAGTCAGTTCCCAAGGCAACCTTTTCTATGTGCTTAGGGTTTTTTTTGGGGGGTGGGGGGTGGTTGTTTTTTTGGGGTTTGGTTTCCCAAAAGAAGACTTGACTGTGTTAGTTCCTTGACCTGTCTTCATTCTACTCCATCTGCAAAATGGGCTATGATGATGCAGCTTTCTTTCTGAAAGGATGTAAGATTTCTGGAGGAAGAAATCGGTATTACCTCTGCATTGTGATTTTTTTTAACCATGCATCTCGATGAGTACTCTAACAGCACGACTGTTTAAGTAGCAAGATCTTGGTAAAAGTAAATAATATCTAACCTTTGATTCAGACACGTCTTACTTTAAAAAACAAAAAAATGACATTGGTACATTCATTCAAGTGATATATTCATTCCAGGTATTAAAAAATTGATCAATCAAATTAATTGGAATAGATTATACAAGTGGTAGTTACCAAACTGGTTAATGTAAAACTAAGCAAAAAATATTCATCCTTCATCCCAATCTCAAATTAGAAACTGGCAAGGATGTGTCAGATTAACTCTATTTTTACTCAAGAATAATAAAGTTTACTCTACACTTCCCATGCAGTATTAGAACTGGAAGCTAATTGTTCAGATTGCCTAGGAGCTAAGAATGCTACAGATATATTTGAAGGCTAGAATGAAGCAAATTTATCAAAATAGTAGAATTAGACCACTTTTGGTAATGACCAGTTAAGGAGACTGCTGACTGAGAGAAGACATTAAATCTTGTTCTCAGAGTTTTAATTATCATGTATGACAAACAAAAATATACTACTTACTCTTACAAAGCCTGAATGCTTTGCTGTGCTCTATATATACACGCACATGCTCCTGTTTTCACACTTCCTAGAACAGAATCCGTTACACAGCTCAATATGTATTTCATTCTGTCTGTGTGAAAATCAACCTTTTAATTAGATATTATTAATGAGGGAAGAAGGCCACTAAATATAAATAAACTATTTCTGCTCCTTTTATTTCCCAATCATCCTCATATTACTGCCAATTTCATGCTAAACTCAAGGCATTTGTGGGTGCTGCAACTGTCACTTCTCCAGCAACCCCTTTGAAGCATCACTGATTTTGATCACCTACTTCAATCACAATCAGAGGATAAATCAATTGACTGCAGCTGTGAACAACTACTTGAGTATATTGCCCAGATAGCACTATTGGAGAAGTGATGTTGAAAGTTTAAATGGCTGGTCAAATTAGATTTTTTTGATTAAGCAGCTTTATGTTACAAGATGCTCAGGCTATGCTAATGATTAATTGAGAGAAATTGTGTTCCAGATTAGGAAAGCTTCCTAAGTTTTTTCATACACTAAAAGAAGCACCAATCTGTAGCAAGCCTGCCATGTGGATACATTGTGTTAATTACCATCAATGTGACTTCCCCCCCCCCCCCCCCCCCCCCATTAAAGAAACTCTGAGAACAACTTGCTGGGATACTATCAGATGGTCTGTGATCCTCTGAAAACAGGATGAGAAACAAGCAGTGGAATCAAGTTGTAAGTTCTTTAATGGAGCATCAGTGATTTACTACAGATGAAGATGTAGAACTATAACCTATAAAACATTATTATTGATTTAAGCCTTATCTGTTAGCTGCATGATATAGAAATGTTAGTAGACTTATACATATAAGATTTCAGAAAACAGATAAGTAAAGCTAGAAAAATCCATTTTGGTTATCTCATCTGACAAGTCCTCAAGAGATACCGACATTGTTTAAGAGATCAGTCACTGATGGATAAATGGCAACTTTATGGGTCTAACCCCAGCCTGGACAGTGCCTGGATATGCTTTTATCAAGCTGGACTTAGAGCATGCCGGTGTCTGAGTCCTACTTCCATTTTGCTCCTAGTTGATATTGTTTTGAAAGRGAAGCAAAAAAGGTGGGGTGATCTTCATTAGTGTTTCCTCTTCTATCTGTAATTCCTGTGTTCTAGTCCAAAACTAGGTAACATAATTACATCGTTATTCTATATGAGAGTATAAATGTCACATCAGAGTCAGAGCAGAAAAACAGTGTGCTTACAAATAGAAAAAAAGTCCTTAAATTACAAATGAGACAATTATTGTCTTCAAGACACCACCTGTCCACCATTCCCACTTAAGTGCATTGTATATGTGTTCATGAAGGAAGCAGAAGATGAAACATTTTGCTTCCCACAATTTTTAGTACTTCCAAACAAATTAATAAATTCCTGTTCATGCAGACCACTTAATGATGTTTGTTTCGTCGTTGTCATGGAGGTGACTAAGGTAGGATCTGATTTTATAGTGGTGTAGTCTGGCATAATTTAATCTACTTTTTTTGGATCTATGCTACTTTACAGTGCTGAAGTGTACACCATGTTCTATTGTAGCCTCCTTAATTTATTTTGCAATTTGCAACTTTCTCAATTTTGGAAGAGAGATCTCTTCTTTGCCAAAAATCCCTAAAATTGTCTGATGCCCYGCTCATCCATTCTTGTAAACACTGATCACATTATATGTGTGATCCTTGCACCCTCAGGTAGAGAATGCTGGAAGGACAAGTTTTAATTTCTTCAGTTACTGGAATTTAGTTGTACTGAAAATATTAGTACAAAAAGATCGCATCATCTAATCATTTTATTTGTGCACTACTAAGGTCTTCAGAAGCCTGCAGCAATTCACATTCACTTTGACCCTGGGAAATAAAAACAGCAGGTACAATTTAGCAGGAAATCAGAATCTGTTCTTTCTCATTGTTTTTATGATAGCTCACTATGTCTGTCCCTACCAAATTCTGAATTTAACGACTTGCAGTTTCAAGGGTGCGTTGTTCTTCTGTCTTGTAATCCCAGCAAATGAGTGTGTGTGATTCAGTCAGAAGAAATCTGTGAAGAACATCACGTTGCAGTAATTTAAAAGAAAGAAAGCAGGAGGGGAAAAAAATGAGTCAACATTGGTGTTCCTGACACCAAGAAGAGGAGAAACTCTATCTCGAGCTTGAAACTCCATTTATCCTTGTGCACCATTGACCATACAGCCTACACTATGTAGTCTTTCTTCCGGAGATCTGCAAAATTCACCTTGAAAAATAGTGGACATGAATTAGGTGTGTATTCAGATGTTTTCCTGGTGTGACAGGAGGATAGACCCCGTGTTGTTGTCGGACTTCTCACACTAAAGGCTGACTCATACCTGCCGCCTTTTCCCATAGCAGGAGCAGTCCCGCCCGCGGCACCGCTGCTGTAGCAGGTAGCATCGCCAGCAAGCAGGAGAGCAGTCATAGCTCCTGTCCTGTAGCTACCGCTCTTGCTCCAGCGGGTGCTGAAAGAGGGAGGTGGCTTCAGGGTAAAAGTCCTACAGCTCTGGGAGAGTGGAGGAGGGGAAGACGGTTGCAGTATCTTCAGTGCTATCTTTTACTTCAGTCTCAAACAGCAAAAAATGTCTCCAAAGAAACCCCACAGCTTTTAAATGTTGAAAGGAAAAAAAAAAAAAAAAGAGAGAAACTGACTTTTCGTCTTTCYCCTTTCTCTCCCCTGTACCCTTGGAACTCCACTGACCAAAAGCTTAAAAAACATTGTAAGAACTGGTGATATCATTATACTGTTCAGGGTAGTCAGATACAGTCATCACTGAATAGTTACTTATCTTTGATAATCTTTCCTTTGATGGCTAGATTATGACTATCTAATTGCACTACGGTTAAAGTAGTGTGTTGTTAGGAGTTACATACAAAAGTTCAATGAGATGTCTGTTCCCTACTTTATCTGCTGCTTCCTTTTACCTATCTTTATGTTGTGTTTGGAGATTAGGAGGCTTTTTTTGTTTCTTGTTACTGATGTTATAGCTGGTATAAGAAAGTATAACCCAAACTAAAACCTATTCCTTCCCCCACCAAGCTCTCTCACATAACTCAAAACAAGCATGTGAATTTACATCTTCAGATTCTTTTTACTTCATATTTATATACTTTATGTGCAGCTTCAAGATGCCCTATTTTAGTTAATGAGTTTTGCAGGTAGCATTCAGCATTGCATATTTACATAAATTGTACTTCTTCATCGATATTTTGGTAAATGTTAAAGGTTCTGATCCCATCTATGTTTACATCATTATTAGAAGACATAAAAACAACAAGGATAACGTACCTTATTGTTGTTTATCTAAGTATTTACTAATTACTATTAATTTGATTAGTATAGCAAATTAAAACAGAAAAGAGTCAGAGTTTATTCACAGTTAAATTACAGAAATCAGTGGGTTATACAGTATTTGCATTTTAATTAAGTCATGAACATTTACTGCTATGTGCTGGAAATATAGATGGATTCTCTGGCTTCATTGAAGTTTAACATTCATCTCCTGTTATTTAATTTTTGGTAGAATTTTGTGTCTGTGTGTCTGCAAATATCCACAAGTGTAAGGATGCAGTTTTGCTACCAGTAAGTGTCCATAACATGCCAAAATTAACAGACAATTCTTTCCTATACCTCATCAAAACAATCCTAAATCTGCACTACAGGTAATGTAATAATTTGGTTTTATTATCATGAAATTAACTTTAAAATAACCCTTGATCCTTGGCTGTTCAGCTTACAGGTTAGATGTTGAGACAACCTTAGATTTGCAATACTCCAGCACATGAAGTCCTGTTAAAATGTAGACCACACAAGTTCTTCACCTTAGGGTCTGTGCAATGTAAATTCTACTTAATAACGTTTAGGCATCTGGTCTCCATTCTGAAGTGCAGTATAAAATCCTTCATAGGCTGTCTTTATATAATACGTAGGGAAAGCTAAGAATCTCCCAGGTTACTTCACAGTAACCAGACAGCAGTGCAGAGAGAAAACCCTCTGTCCAGACTGGCAGCCCTCTCTGAGCTTGGTACCTCCAACCAAGGACATTTCAAGCCCAACCAGAAAGAAGGGACCTGCAGCCTTTCTTCAAAATACCTTTTTACCTTTGTCTTGTTTGCTTTTGATGGATGTCAGGAGGATGTATTACCACTCATTCTCTTCTGTACAACAGCCAGGATGAATTATTTCCACCAAAAGGAAGGGGAATATGCAGGTTTCATTATCTCCTCAACATGAGGGAAATCTAACCTGTAATCTTCCATTTCTAAAACATACTCAGTCATTAGTGATATTTAGATGAGGAGAGTGATCTTACCCATTAAATTCTATTAAATTCAAAGCTAGAACCGGCAAGCAAGAGCTTCATCTAGGTCCATTTTATCAGGCAATTGTCCTAAAATCTTATTTTTTACATTGGTCAAGGAGTATGTCTTGTTATCGCATGAAGACTGGAAAAGAGAGATTGAGGGGATTAAAACATTGTTTAGGCAAATATTTGGCAATCTATTCTGATGGAAGGGAAGATCTTGACCCAAACTGCAGCTTTGAATTGGCTACCAAGCGGACACTGTTTTGTTATTCACACAGGCTGAAGCTGAGACAATGGACCCTAGAAAGACCTGAACCTTTCTATCATCCTAATGAGAAAGGGTGTTCTGAAGACATATCACTTTCAGCTCGGCTCCTTGKAGCTACTTGATGAGCCTGGGAGGTCTGGACTTGTGTGCAGGTACCAGGAGATTCAGGGCGCTGCAATGATGTGCTTCACCCAAGTTCAAAATCTATCATCAAATTCCACAAACCAAAAAGAAGGTGCCAGGGGATTTTGTTGTACAACTCTCATTTACATTAATGGAAGCTGTGTGACTAAATCCCTGTGCTCAGCAATGAAATTCTATCCCTTAAATTAACATATTAGGAGACATAAGGAAAGAATGCAGAGGCTGAATGAAACTTTTGCAAGCTTATGGTGCAGTGGTTGCCTTCTCCACTGTATAGGAAAACTACTTAAGTCAAACATACAGAAAATTGTAAACTGCAGAAAGTACTGAATGTTGCACAGCTTCAGTCCAAGCTCTGTCTCCCTTGCTGCTGTTCTCATTGGTATGTAAGACGCGCACCATACAGAGTGCTGGCTTTAAAAGAGTTGAATAGAATAAATGTCAACACTAAATAAATCCTATTGCCAACAAGCTGCCAGGAAACGTTTATCACACTTCTGGTAATGTTCAAAACAGTTACTGCACAATGATGAATCATACCTTATATTGCACACATGTTGATCATAAACATTTATGAGACTTCTGGCAATTTCCACAATGTTGAAGAGACACTACAGTTAGTTGAAGAGAATGTCTCTCTTCTATACAGTAGGTAGATTTCTTGAGTTAAAGTACAAGCAAAACGTGTTTAACTAGGGTTAAGTGGTTTTGCCAGAGGTGAAGGGAAGATGGATCTCTTTCTGTCGTAGTGTACAAATATATATATATAGAGATGTATTCATTTTACTGTGTTCTGACAATCTTCTTTTATTGTCTGCTTATTATTTTTTTAATAAATCTTTGATTTTATATTTTCTGGTAAATCAAGTCATGAGGTTTTCATGGTATCGGTGCCACAGTAAACATTACATGAATTCCTGGAGGTCTTATTTATGAGACTTTGAAGTTAATGAAGGCTTTATTATGGTTTAATTGGGTACAGACACAGCCTGTAGTGTCTACTGTTACAGCAGATACACGCTTCAGTCATAAATTTTAAAACATATATATTGAGCCCACCACACAAAGGCTACAGTAAATATAACTAAGTATATTGCTGCCCGRTATATCAGTGATACATTGGCGACTATATTGATGGTTTAACTGTTTGGAGAAGGATGAAATGTACCAGCTTGGAAAAAAAAAAGATTAAAAACTTCAAGTGAGGACCATGCTTCTCTTCCATTCCTCTGCAACACCATGCAAAATCTAGCATGGGTTCCGAACTATACTACTGAAAATTAAATGGTGGCATAAATGAGCTTTGGTACATTTTAGCGTTGTAAACATCTATGATTCTGTCCTCTAAGTTCTGATGTGTGCCAGGCACATAACATTATGCTACTGATGGGAACTGAGAGAGAAGCTTAGTGGCCTATGACAGAAGAAAATAAACTTTGATCCATTTTTATATGCAGACTCATGCCCTAAACGTCAGATCATCCTTTCATTTAGACTTTGCCACCTGATCCGATGCTTGCTGCAATATTGCTATGATGGATCAGGAACGGGGAGAATTCAAAGGCATCGCCCTTTGAGGGCAAAGTGGGACTAGTAGTCTACATTTCCCCCATTCTGAGAAGAATGACAAAGCCTCCTCCACAATCCTTTGTTTTGATTAGAGCAGTGGGTTCAAGATGCTTTTTCCTTTAAACATATTTTTTTTTCCTGCATTTATAGTCTGTATAAAGAGAATGGATTTAAGAACAGGATTATGTTAGGGAAAAACATTCCAACATGCCCTGGGCACACAATAAAACTTAATAATTTCACACTCTCTTATTTTGGACMAAAATCAGGGTTTTTTTATATACTTCACTGGCAGTTTTAAAATCATAATGCACAATCATTCATTCAGTTATCAACTAAGAATTACTACCTAGCGACTAAGTTATGCAAAACTTAGCATTCTTAGAAATGTAATTCTGAGAATTTCTCCCTCCTTTAGAAATTTTAAGGCATAGAAATGGAAATTTCAAGACAGATAAGGTGKTTTTTTTGTTTACTAGCTGCTAAAATTTTTTGCTTTAGGAATGCTTTGGGCTGTTATAGAAAAGTCCCTTTTAATGAGGTATGTGCTTGCAATAAGATCAAAGGAATTTCAAGAAATAAAATGAAAATGAGTGCTCATAAAGAATTAGTACTGACAATAAAAAAAAAAAMCCCAAGAGTCTGTTATCCAGTTACTAATCAGCTTTTGAATTATCTCTGAAATCAGAGCATCCGTTACTGTACTATATATAAAAATTAATCACTCTGGAACCTAGACTGTATACTCAGTTCTCTGACATAGAGCAATATAAAATTTTATGCAACAGTGTGACCATATATTAAAAGCCTTTAGGCTCAAAATAACCTTTACCTTCTGCAAAAGGAGGTTCTTGCACTGGTGAGGTAAAATTACCATGTTCCCTTACTATTTTTCTATTCCAGTAAGTAGAGAAAGGAATGATTTTGTAATGGCTCTGATAATGAGCCAAAATGCATTTTAGAAAGGTACAAAAATACATGCTAAGATTTGCCTGCCACAGCTGAAAAGTGTAAGCTAATGGAACCTAAAGTGATTCAGTGTGGAAAGAGCTCTCACACTTCCTCTTCAATGGGATGAAAGAGAGAAGACAGAAGGTTGTATTTTAGGAGGGACATTTTACGTGTCTGCAAGGGTTTCATCTTCCATATAAAGGGTTTTTCCATACCTTTGTAGTTTTTAAGTTATATTTAATTTATTACAGCAGCCAGACTGAATATACATAGGAAAGAATAAGTCATGCTGCAAAGGGCTTACAAGCTGAAAAGCATGAGATGAAAGGCAAAGAGACATAGCTGTTGTCTGGTTTTGCAGATGAGGAAATAAGGTCCAGAGAAATTAGGAAAAAGACGTACAAATTACTTAGGCAAAATCATCATATATGAGAGTTAAACTGACTTGAGTAGAAATTAAGCGCTTCTGAAAATACCGGCTACACACTTTCCTGCACCTGAAGGAGCCTGGATCCTATCACCAATTGACTTGCCAGGACTATATACAGGAAATACACAGATTAGCATAGAGAACTATCAAAAAAAGTCATGATTTGTGGTACATGCCAGAAAAGTCACATGCACAATTACATAAAATACTAGGATGATTGCTAATCATGTTCAATTCATTCCCTAGTTGCATAAGGAATGCGGGCTAGAAGTCTTTATAGGAACATTTATAGACATCCTGAAAAAAATAGTACAGAATGTAAGAATTAGCTTTGCAAATAACTGCTAAAGTGGGGTTTCAGCCATCATCAAGACTGTGTTTGTTAGATGATCTTGCGCAGCCTGAAAATCAGCATTCTGAATTTCATCTTTATTCAGAGTGTTAAACATCACTTGAAACTTAAGGTTTCTTTGTTTCTTTTTTCTTGGTGTGCTTCTTCATAACTCTGGTGTTAATTCAGTATAAGCTAGCTGTGTTCACTGTATAAGTATATTTGGTTGCTCAGTAAATGCTTCTTTTTTTGCTTTATTTTACTAAATACTCTCAGCTTCAACATCAAAAAGTAGTTCATGAGTGAGTTGCCATGGTGATTTCAGGTGCCTGGAAAATGTCAAGATACGAAGTGTTGTGCATGTAAAGCTGTAAATACCAAAACAAATCCTAAAGTAATTTTTTTGAGCACAATGTGGTAACAAAGTCACTACATGGATATCTAGGTGAACCTGAAAAAACTACTTACTTTGTAACCACCAAAAAAGGTACATGGTCTTTCAAACATAAAATAGTGAGCTCACATAAAATATTAGTCAAAAAAATCAATATAAGGATATTAATTTTGACATTTGACACTGTCAAGTGTCCTGAAGTCTGTCTGTCACCTTTGACCTTACCATTCCCTCCTCTGGATAGAAATATTTTTTTGCAGAACACTGCAAACATGGACAAAATATTAGTAAAGAAAATTAGCTTCCTCAAGTGCCAGCTTGGGTCTTTTTATTTGTTCTTGCATGTACATATTTATACACCATCACTTACACATACATCGATACAACAGATACTTTTGCTCTGTTCGATTTATCACGAAGTTGGGAGTGAGATGGAAGAAAGAATGGAGAGGTTGGAAACCAAAGGAAAATTCTGCCTTAAAACTGTTGATCAACAGAGTTTATGGAGGTGCATTTGGGCCTTTGATTAGGCAATTTAGAATATAAGGAGGACTCTGAACATTTAGGAAGGTATTGATACTTCTAGAGAAGACAAATTTTCAGTTGCTTAACTCTGCTTCTCTGAATATCTGTCTTTAGAGAATTTGYATCTATCTGGATATGCCTAAAGAATAAAATAAGATTGCTTATATGAGAAAGTGATTTTCAGAACAGAGATAATCTTTTAGGAAAACAAAATGAATAAACATCATTTAAAGCACAATTTATTTGGCCAGAGAACATAAACAGGATTTTAGTTTTGAATTTAAACTTTTATTGTTATATCAAAAAATATTCTTTTCTTTAAGATTTACTTCAGGTTTCTATTAAACTTAGGAGAATGCATTGCTTTGTCTCAGTGATGTGAGTCAAAGAATGAACACAAGTCCCCCAGCCAGTAACTACATGTTACTGTGTCAGTGCTGAAAAGGGGATAGCATCATGGGTAATCTCATAACCTAATCTTCCTTTCACTTCTCCCAGCCTTCTCTGTACTCTAAGGGGACAATGCCAAGAAGTGAATCACCAGTCTTGCTCTTTTGGTACACACAGCAGTGCTGCAATTGCTCCCATCCCCCAGGCTCATCCTCATTGCTGGAGCTCTTCATACTCTGCACCAGCAGTGGGGCCAGAACTTAAAAAAGTTATCTTGGTCACATGTTAGGTAGATATTTCCCAGGCTTGGGAGTCAATAGGGAGGACAAAACATTTGCATCCTCTCATATCTGTGATTTTCAGAGCATATAAAAATATCTGAAAGGCTCACTGTGACAGCGTTGGAGAGTTGTTTTGGGCCGTGGGAACTAAACCTGCAGTAGTCAAAGTCTATATTATCTGCATGGAAGACACCCAAGAGAAACCTGTTCTTTAGCATGCCTCAACTTCTTTTAGAAAGCTACTTGGATTGGATTTCAGGAACAAAATAGTGCGTAGGTGTCAGAGCCCAATACTCTCTGGCCAAGTTCTTTTAGATATTCCACATGTCACATGTAGAGGTGTAATGTTTAATGTAAAATTTACTTATTTGAAGATATTTGATGTTACATGGGATTTTTGATTTAGTGGAGTTTTACAAACTATACTGAAAACACAATACAAATGTAAGTTACACTTGGCAAAATACACCTATTGCAATCCACAGTTCAATCACAACATCAATGTGATTCCCATTACCGGTCTCTATAACATGCTCACTGTCATGACACTGTGTGTCCTCAGTTGCCAGGAAGGAATATGTGGATTGAAGCCAGCTCAAGCCCATTGCTCTTTTTGAAATCCTTTTGTCAGTTGTTTAATTCTTATAGTCTATGTTGGGCTGAGATACATATTCACTCCCCCCATGCAGGTCTGGCTAACTCAGGGAGACACACTCTTTTAATGAACTCAGGGAGAAACATTTACATCACCAGTTGATCCACTCAACTGTTGATTGCTGTTTATCTGAAATGTAGGTCACCCTCCGGTCCTCTTTTTGTTGAGATAAAGTCAGCTTCTTTGCGACAGCTGTGGTCAGTCACAACCTGCATTATTGCTTGATCCTCATGGGCACATCACCCTTGCTCATGTCCTCTAAACCTTCATCCATTTTAAGCGTTTATTGATCAGTCACAGTATGAAGAGTATGTACACAGATATAGAAAAATGTCATRTATGATGGGGAGATCAGCAACATTAAGAGCAACAGGAAGAAAGTCAAATTGATATTGTGGAGAAACCCATAAACCGTAAAGCAAATGTTGCAGTTGGGGTGCTAACAACTAGTATGATGGATGTTTTGAGAGGGCTGTGTCACAGCACTTCACTTACATACACACTGATGTCCTGTTTCTAATAAACCATGCTGACAAGCAAATACTTCTTTCATGTTGCCTTAACTGTGGTGCTAATGCAGGAATATTGTTTGGAAGAGGACTCTGGATCTTACTGAGAGCATAACCTGGCGGGTGTGGGGAAAGTGTTCCCTTTTGTCCTTCTTCTGATCTGCTTTTGGTAAATGTCATGTTGAGCTATCTGGGGAACTTTCTTCATTTACAAAAGAATCCTTTAAAATGTAACCATGGAGCTATGTAAAAAATAAATCAAGCAAAAGAAAGTAAGAAACTATTGTTAATGCTGAATTACTGTCTAATTATATGTTTTTAAACATTAGTTTGCAGTGTGAACAATACAGCTGAAGGTCTTCAAATACCTTTATGTTTGTAAGTGGTTCACAAGCAGTTTTTCAGAGGCCCAAGCTATGAACAGTAGTTTCTCCCTTTTATCCTGTAGTGAGTACTGAGAAAATTACATTCAATAGCACCAGGTTCTCAGGTCAGGCTGTTAACCTCTTACAACTTTTATTGTCTGTGTATTGCTATTACATCCTACTACCTGTGTGCTCTTACAAGGCATTTCTTTTTGATGAGCCTGCCTTTTATTGACAGTATATTTTCTTCATCAAAAATGCTTTGTTTTTTACATTTCAAATTATTATATTTTATGGAAAATTATTATAATTTTTACTCAGTTCTCCCACCTGGGTCTGTTGAATGAAAAGGCTTGTTACATTCACCAGGGAGAACTATAAAAGCAGTTACAACATAGCAGATTATATTTTTTCAGGCTGAAGTTTAGAGCTTTAATTTTCCTTTGGTCTTCATCCCAAACTCCATTTTCTAATAACTTTCACCATAGGAAGAAAAGAGCTTTAAGATCTGTCCTTAGCAGCAGGAATGAGTGCTAATCAGCTACAAATTAGTTCTAGTCATTCACAAACATTTAGAGTAGGCTCATTACCTTGAAAGTAATCATGAAAAAGCTACTCTTCTTGCAGAATTTAATTTCACTAGCAGAAACTAGTATGGATGATAGGCCAGAATAGGCTGATATAGTCTACCGTACAAAATTTTAGGGTATTTTTGCTCCTTTTAAGATTTTAAGATCTGACTGTCTAAGATACCAAATTAGAGATAGCTTATGCTGTGTGATTTTTCAGAAAGAGCTCATCACTAAAAGCTTACAGTTTCTCATGATGGATTTTCAGACTTCAGAGGTCCCGCCATAGATGACCTCTAAATACTTCATTTTGTCTGACTCCATTTTATACTTCAGAGTGTAGTTTGTGAAGCCTTGTAAAGCTCCTGCAAAATACAAGATCTAAGTTTTTACACTCAGATCCTCCTTGTCACAGAAGGGAAAATGATGTTGGTTTTCCATGATTTTACTGATAGTTTTTAATGGGGCTTTCAATTTCTATTGGTAAGGAACGAATCAAAAAAATCTGTTTTTAGCCTTAATTAAATATACTTTTCATCTGCACTAAGAAGTAAAGCACTAACTTTAGATCTTTTGCTACCATTTTAATACTTCACACTTTTATGTTAGTGCTTTAGCTACTCAAGTTTCAAAAAAGTGTACAGAATTTTAAGTTTAAAATATTCAAATCTCCTTTTTGGTTAGGACAGTGTTTTAATACTTAGCATGGTGGAAAACTGGGACATTTTATTCAAATATGTGTCATAAAAAACATGTTTTAAAATATTGATTTGTATATGTATCAAAGTACAATTTTCCACTATTGACATGTGAATGTATCTAGCTATAAATATGAATGATACTTGTACACAGAAAATGTCATTTGGTCATATCCAGTTTTGGCCTCTGCAGTACAAGAAAGATACTGACACATCAAAGCAACTCACCAGAGGACTCTGAAGATTGCTGGGGCCTGGAGCATTGGATGAACACATGGAAACTGAGACAGCATGGCTTGTTCAGTCTGGAGAAAAGAAGGTGAAAGAGAGGCTTTATAAAGCTATCCACGGGAAAATGTAGAAARGATAGAGACCAGACTCTTCTTGGAGAGGTACAGTAGAAGAGCAAAATGCAACAGACACAGGTTGCAAGAAAGTGAATTCAAATATAAACTTTTCTCTATGAGGGTAACACAACATCAGAGCAGGCTCCCAGGGAGGTGGTGGAATCTCCCTGGAGATGTTCCAGCCTCAGATGGACAAGGTTGAGCATCTGAACAACACAATCTCATTGGATTTTCACTGTACAGACAGTTGGCACAGATGACTGCAAGAGGTGACTTCCAACCTTCCTTACTGTGATTCTATGTTTCTACCTAATGAAGGTTGCTACAGGGTTTGTACAAGCATTTGTAGTCTATTCTGGTGAATTATTACAGTTCCGCATAAAAAAATATTTTGTTTCTTTTATTATATGAGCTGGAAGCACTTCCCAGGCATTGACTACATAAAGTATATTGTAAAGTATATCAGTGTGTGTTTGTCTGTCTATCTATCTATCTATCTATCTCTCTATCTATCTATCTATCCATCCATCCACACGATTACATATAGATTTCATGTCCTGGGCCTATGCATTATGACTATTAAGCAATACTGTCCCTTTGTTACTGAAGTAATTGAGAACATCTTATGATAGTCCAAATCCTTTAAAACAGTGAATGTTATTTACTTTCTCTGGTTGACAAACAGAAAGAAAGTATTGGAATAGCATCCCAGTTTAGTCCATGGGCTTGTACATTCTTAGCTTTGGTTTGCAGTGTGTAAGCTTTCTGAGTGACAGGTAATCAAGCCATGAAAACCTCAGGCATACTGATTCAGAAAAGGTATTTTGGGCTTCTAATGGGGATTGTTATATTTCATTTTTAACATATGTAAATGAACATTCTTGTGGTGTACCATGGAGCACATTTACTCCTTAGGCTCAAACTCTGCATGGGCAAATTGTTTTAATATTCAAGCTACCACTCCAGTATATGTCAACCATAGAAATGAAATCAATACATCATTTCAAATAGCCTGATACCTAGTAACATACAAATGGCTCAACAATTTGTCACTGATTGCAGAGGCATATCTGAGTGATATTGATATCAATAGTATTAGAAAAGCTTAATGTGCCAATAGAAAATCTTTAGGTCAATACATATGTATATACATTCGAAAAAGAAAGAAAACATTATTTCTATGACTAGTACTGTGCGACTTTGGCGAATAGTATCCACATGTGGATCTGTCAGAAATTGAACAGAAAAATATCTTACTAAAGGTATTTTTGTCCTTGATAAAATAAGAGTGGTAAACTCAAAAAGTTATTTATTAATATGCTACCACCTATTTGGTTTGGAACAATCATTTCAGAGTTTAACAGCAAATCACAGCAGAATTTTACTTTTATGAAAGCTCATACRAGCAAGGCTGAAAGCTTCTAATTGCAGGGGAAAGCAAAACTAAATTCCATCTCCATTTCCTCCATCACCTAAGCATCAAATGACTTAATTTCCAGCACAATTCCTTAACCTAGCAGTTCCCCCCAGTGCTAGCGTTCCTGTGAATTACACATGGCCACACAAACAGCACCATGACACTACTCTCTGAAAAAGTATTCTTGCTCCTCCTGTACTGAACAAGTTCCAAGCAATTTAGAGAAAAGATTTCTTCTTAATCCAAATTTCTTAACCTAGGCTCTGGGGTTGGCACAACAGCATTGTTTAAAATTAATAGAAATCTAGTAGAAGATGAAGAGGTCCTTCATTTTGAAATTTTACTTTACACAAAGTACTTCAGTTAGTGTTGCAACTCCCACTTCCTGCCAGACATCCCTGTTGCATGCAACTTACAGCTTTCTGAACTTTACTTATCTTCATTTAGTCAGTAATTTGCAATCACTTTTTGTGGCTGACGTCTGTAAGACTGTAATGGGTGTCTCAAACCCACCACGTTGCCTATTTGGGACTGCATTAAGAAAACAGAATCAAGACTTCCATAGGAAGTCTCACAGTAATTACTCTCTGTGAGAATCATTGGTCTCCAAGAACTTTGTGCCCTGCCTGATGGCCTTGAGGCAAAAACTGAGGTATAATTTTTCATATATTAAGGCCAGCTCCATGCTTCAACTTTTCAACCCACTGCTTTGCCTGTTGCATCTTTCTGCCATGTTCTCGGTCAAATGACATTGGATTAATTTTAAAAGAGAGTTTGGGAAACTAAGCCTCAAAACCACCCACCTCAACATCTCTCTGAAAACAGATCTTTGTCGTCATCTTCAGGATGTGCTGCAAAAGACAGCAAAGAACTTCCAGGCTCCTTGTTCCCTCCCTGAGAAAGGATAGACCATTTCTATTTTAGAATTGCAGTCTTACTTACAAAAGAAATTCTTGGGAACATGTTTGCCTAAATATTTTCATTATATTTAAACATAGTGATGATGACATTTTCCTCACTTAAAATACAAACAAAAAACCAGCAACCAGTTGTTATTAGAAAAAGGCACCTTAACAAGGAAAAGTGTTTAGTAACAGACCCAGGGTTTTTAAAAATATGACACAATGCTAGCAGAACTCCACCCTTTTGGACTCCCTTTAAGGATTAAGGCATTTCAAGAACATGGCAGTTGATTTAGCCCCCTCATGACTCATGTGAATGGAGCTCACACAGAACATATGGAAGTGTCTTCACCTCTGAAAAAAATGTGACCACCTTATATATAAAAGTTTGCATGAAAAATCTTTGAATATAATCCAATATGTATATACATGTACTGTCATACCTACTCACATTGTAATGACTTTATTTTCTTGAAATTTGTTATCAAATTGTCATAACAGACACATATGTTATATGGTATGATATATGGCTCATGTATATAGTATACAGTGTATGCTATTGTYTTCAAGTACATTTTCAAGAATCTTCCACCATGTTTTTTTGATGAGTAGAAAGAGATGAAAGTACTACTTGCAAGGCCATTGAGATGATGTCAGAGCATACTAAAAAAGGCAGGGGTCGCTGGATGTCACTGAGTGTGGGGTATAAATGTGATAATAGGATGAAATTAAGAATATAAAAAAGGAAGCTGAAGAACAGAGTTCCTAATTATGAAATATATTTTTCTGAGAGCAAAACTTCCTACAGCAAGTAGGAACTGTCTTAGCTTTGTAATAGAGGTTGGCTAAGCAGAGGGTACTTCAGAGTCTTTGAGATGCAGAGGCCTCTGCAAAAAAGAAGAAAAAAAAAGTGATTTCTACATCTTTATCATAGAATCATAGAATGGTTTGGGTTGTAAGGGACCTTAAAAATCATGTAGTTCCACCCCCCTGCCATGGGCAGGGACACCTTCCACTAGACCAGGTTACTCAAAGCCCCATCCAAGCTGGTCTTGAACACTTCCAGGGCTGGGGCATCCGCAACATCTCTGGGCAACCTGTTCCAGTGCCTCACCACCCTCATAGTGAAGAATTTCTTCCTCATATCTAATCTAAATCTACCCTCTTTCAGTTTAAAGACATTACCCCTTGTCCTGTCACTACATACCCTCGTAAAAATCCCTCTCCAGCTTTCTTGTAGGCCCCCTTCAGGTACTGGAAGGCTGCTATAAGGTCTCCCCGGAGCCTTCTCTTCTTCAGGTTGAATAACGTCAGCTCTCCGTCTGTCTTCATAGGAGAGGTGCTGCAGTCCTCTGATCATCTTCGTGGCCCTCTTCTGGACCTGCTCTCACAGGTCCGTGTCCTTCTTATGTTGGGGGCTGCAGAGCTGGACTCAGTACTCCAGGTGGGGTCTCACGAGAGCARAGTAAAGGGCAGAATGACCTCCCTCAACCAGCTGGTCACACTTCTTTTATGAATCACGCTTCTTTTATTATCATGCTTATTTTTTTATGATATCTCTTCCTCCTCCACATCATAGGCATAGTGATAAAAGACAGCAGAATCCACACAGTACAGACTTCCATGCTGTAGGGTTCGTATACGGTATCTGTACCTTGGCTTCCCTTCAGCTACCCCTGACTGATCAACATGAGTCCTGTTTGCAGTAGATTTCCTTTTTTAAAGACAGAATAACTGAACCCTCCTCTGAATATGCACTGACAGTCAGCTGAGGCCAAGGGCTCACGAATCCACTTAAAAGTAGACTGAACAAAATACTGACATAAACACCAGAGATACAATTTAGCATTGGCCAGRAAATGGATTACAAGACCAAGTGGATCACTTTCACTTCTAACTTTTCTGATTGCTATTGGAGCCAATTTTTTTTATTTTATTTCATTTTTTAGGGAACACATTTAGCTTCTGACTTGGTTCTTTGTCTGGCACAGAAAAAGCTGTCATGATCAAGGAGAGGGAAAGTACAGTCTAGGAACAGAAAATGAAATATTTTCTTACTAAATAGAAGAATTTTCAAAATATTGTACTTTGAATGCAGTCTTTTCAAGTACTTCTTGGTGGTTAGATCCTTCCTCTAAGGAAAGCAAGGCTATCTCCTCTGGCCCTTTCCTTACAATAAGTATTTCTCATTACTTATAGTTCAATATCTATCTTTTTTTTTGATTTGTAATTGTCACTCTAATTTGAGCTATCATCCCCAGATTAATCCTCCCACAAATTAAACACTTTTGTAGCTTTTTTTTTTTCTTTTTTAGTTTTAAGAAATAACCTGCCTATAATTTGGCGTACCCTCATGYAGAGTTATTTTCTGGGCTGTTTCTCACTGGTCATTCCTGCTGTCGATCATGTCTTATCAAATACAAGGACAACAGTTCTCACTAGGATGTCTGTACATTTCAGTAGACCAGATGCCAGAGTCTGATTAGTTATAAAGACATTTTAATCACCAGCTGCACTAGTACAGCCTACTCTTTTTAGTACCATGCCACAAATTATCCATATGGTTTCTAAACATGTTTTTTCCTATTCATGGTGCTTACACATCAGATATTTAAACAGTAATCAGTTGAGTAACAGAGATGCATAGTTAGTATTACAATTGTGGAGGTGTAGCATGAAGATAACAAGCTGTCCAGTTTTATGCCTCTGCAGATGGGGTTCCCCTTCTTGTGCCTTTGGTGAGGTAATGGAATTGGTGGGTCAGAGTGTTGTAGGCCATTGCCCACTTTATTTTTCTTTTTTTCTTTCTCCCCAGGATACCTTTGTTCTTCTCTCTATGTACTTCATTCATATCTTTTCCTGTTACCAAATATCATTTATTTATTCTCTTCTTACTTCACATGTCACTCACATTACAGAAGATGCCAACTTACTGTGTTACTCTTTTTTCCCCTCTCTCTTTTCCCTGCGGACACCAGGCTATCACACTGAAATGGCAGTTGCCTCCTATTGCTAATGTAGTAAGAATTTGGTGGTAGGGATATAAGGTTACACAAAAAGGAAATGTATGGAATTCAAGTTTTTTTCTGTAAAACAATCAGTCACAAGGAGGTAGTAATGAAAAGTTACCTTTTTGTTCGGTTTAAACACGGAGTAAACCTGCTGATAATTCATGACTGAAATGGACTCTAGAGTTAGCTGAGAATTATTCCAAAATAAATGTCCTTACTTTTTATTGCTTGTCATTGAAATATGGTCTATGTATACATGCATGTACAGATTATTGCACATGTTCTGAACTGTTCACAAGACCAGAACTGTTCTCTCCCTGGTGTAGAAGTGAGGCTCACTCTCCAAGGACACCCAAAGCACTCAGCTACACCTTGGAGAATCCCCACCATAAAACTTATAAATCATCACCATTCAAATCTTTATTTAAAACATGCCTTAGCCTTGACAGCTGCGTAACACTTCAACCAAGCTGGATGGTCATGAGTCTGCTATCTATTGTACCAAATATCCTCTTATTCCCCCTCTTCTTCATGGACTTTGGTGTCCTCAGGGCTGTTTTTCTCAACTTTCTCTCTCCTCTCTCCCACAGCTGTTGTACAACATTTTTTCGCCGTTTCTTAATCATGTTTTTGCAGAGGCACCACCAGTGTGGTTGGTGGGCCCAGCTGTGCCCTGTGGTGGGTCTGTTTTGGAGCTGACTRGAACCATCTGAAGCTGGCTGTGTCCGGCGTGGGCAGCCCCTGGCCTCTCCTCACAGAGGCCACCCATGCAGCCCCCTGCTGCCAACACCTTGGCACCTACACCCGATACAGATTAACTGGCCACATTAAATAAAAAAAGATAGGGATATCATAATAAACTTATTTTTTTTATCTAAGGATGTTATAGCATACTTTTAGGAACATGGCAGTGTCATTTTCAGCATTGGYAGTGACTAGGATAGCTAAAACACCAGACAGCAGATAAGTAGCATTGTTCACTCTGCAATATTTAGTGTTTCAGAAAAACCAGAAAATGAATTAAGACAACACTCCACCCACCTGTTGCCAAAATGGTTCATTAATTGCCAGAAGGTTCTTAAAAGGCTTGGCAGTGTTTTCCTTTTGATTTGTGCCAGAGCTGGTGCAAGCTGCCATTACAGGAGACAATGCTGCCATCAGTGAAGGCATGCACACTGAACAGAGTCTACCGCCAGCTTAGGCAGTGCATAGCTCATCACATTCTTATTTTTTAAATGATGTAATAGAACCTTTTCGATATCATTTGATTACAATTAGTATGGTCTTTCTTATTGCCCTCCCTCCCCTGTTACATAGATGTACATGTGCACTCTGAAACACACAAAAGAATTAATACCTATATGCGCCTCCAAAACCAAATACTTTACATAACATTTGTTACATAAAAGTCTTAAATACCAAAAATTTGTAAGAAATAGCCTTGTGACATCCGAGACAAAAGTGGAGTTCTTATGTGTCAGGGCTACCTCAAATGGGACATGCTTTAAGTGCTTTTATTTATTTTTGTTATATAGAAATGATCTACATTAAAGTATCTAAGGAATTTTTTCTTACTTTGGAGAAAAATTTTGTAGCAGGTGCAATATTCATACTGCTATACATGGACAGTGAATCTGCTGTGAATTAGAGAAAAGTATGAAAACATTTTTCTTGTTTGATTTCACAAGGCTTTGAAAGGGGAAGTTTCCTAATTTTGTTTTCTGATCTTTCCCCAAGAGCCAGTTCCAGATGTCTACTGATAGTCTAAAGAGCATGGGTTCTGTGAGTCCGCTCCAAAAAAATTTATACCCCTAAGCTACGCCACATGAGAAAGGAAGGCATATTAACATTTTATTTACTTTCAAGATCTTTATAATTTGTTTATTTTTGTGTTACTTTCAGCCTGAATAATCCAAAGACATAGATATATTGACTTAAGGTAGCACATTAAAATTTGATCAGCTGTTTTCTACTACACAGCAGCTGGGAAAGGGGAAGAAACATACAGAGAGAAATAACTGATAGCTTCTCTCAGATACTGATATCCTCTTCCTTCAGTAAGGACCAACTCATCCATAAGCCAAAGCTTAGTGTATGGGACACTGACTCCAGCAATCCCCTTTCATTTGATTTAATGGAAATCAGCTCATAAAAATCCATATATTTGTCGTTAGCACCTAGGACTGTGATGAGAAATGTCCTAATGGAGACAAGAAAAATRGAAAGTTGTTACTGCATCCCATGTCACTCTGCCAGCACACAAAAGGTGTGGTATATTCTGTTCCTTGTTGTGAAATTTCAAGTATGTGCCCAGTATTGTTAGTTTGAGAGCAGAGCTTAGTATGCCTCTCCACATGTCCTCAGTGAACACTCAGGATAGAAATTATTAAACAGTGGGAAAAGAGTGACAAAATCTGACCCTGTAAAGCTTCTGCATTCCAATCATCTTTGAAAGAAAATTGTTCAGCCTTCTTGACAAAAGGCCAGATTCTGATATGCTTATTAGTGTTAGATACCTGCTTGACTCTACAGGGAGCCTTATTTTTATTGCAATGATTATCTTCAATGATGAGCTTTTATCTTGTTTGATAAATGACATTGAGTCCTTATAAAGAAGTGGCAAGAGAAATTTTTGAAAGTCAAAAGAGGTGCAACATGTTTACATTTTCATCCAAAGACTGTATTCATAATTGCATGTCAAGAAGCAGGTGTCCGCCTGGTCCTTTGTGTTCAGTCWGGGCAATAGGAGATAAATACTACTATCGAATATAGTTAATAAAAGAGAAAGCCAGGGGAGCCAAATACATAGTGCATAAACAGTATTTGTTTATTCATCTGCTTTATTTTTCTTCTCCATCCAGAGATTAAGGCATATACACATGCTACATTAAGCATCCTAGAGGAACAATTGCAAGTAGCTATCTTTTTTAAAGCATTGTCGATTTCCTTTTCTAATTACTAAAATAATTAAGAATTTGTGACAGTTATGTTCTGAATTAATGGCAAAGAAATGAGCTGTAACRCATAGAATGCTCTGTTCCATTGCCTACAACATGCTTTGGGAGAATTATTTGTATTATGCTTATGCTCGTTTCTGCAAATAGCGTGAGTCTGACTGGGTGCAGTGATAATTAAAAAGTGAACAAACTTACCTATTTGGCTCATCTGACAAGCAAAGGAACTCTAAATTGCCCAACTTAGAAAWGGGTATACTGCATGCCCATATAGTAATAGTAGGAGTACTCTTTCTGTGTTTCTGGAGAAGGATTAAGCACATTGTGAGAGATAAGCAACTGAGAAAGGGAACTGATTACTGTTTAGAATTTAGTTTTACAATTATTTTTTGTAGTTAAAAGATCAGATTTTGCTTTAAAGAAATAGCTGGCACTTTGCAATCTCCATCTCGGCCTTGCCCTTCCTTTGATGGCAAAAGCTTAGAAACAAAGCCAATTTCTGTGGTAATCTCTGCCATGGCCTTGAGGTCTGAATGAAATGTACTTTCCTGTCAGATGCTGAAGATAATTATCCATACTAGTTGTTTCAGTGATGTTGGAACTGGAAGGGAAGCAGAGTCCTCTGTTGGAACATACATATATTTCTCTTGCAATTCCTCCTCAGTTCCCTAGAAACATTTTCTTTTTATTTTCCTTGCTGAAGTGAAAGAGGAAATTTACCAAGTCAGCACCTATTTATCCTTCTGAATGTCAAAACTCTCAAAAAAGAAGCTTATAAAATTATTTTTTTTTTAATTAGAATTGTTAGCCACTAATCACATGACCATAAGTAGGTACCTTAAAATGTGGATGAGCTGCCAACTACTGAAAAGAAAATGGTATTTTAGTGGAGAAATGTTACAAACTAAGACAGACATGTTTTTGACATTTGCTGCTGCACAGTTGGAAAGGAACTCGTGCAGTTAACTTCATGGCCCTTGAAGTTCAGGAATGACAGTGAGTCTGTTGTCTTCTGACAGAATGAAAATTCAAGTTTCACTGGAGACATTAATGCCTTGTGACTTCAGAAGTAGCATCACATTCAGAGAATAAAATGTTCTTTACCCAGCTAAGTACAGATTGGGTGTAGAAGCAGAAGTCTGGGAAATCACCTGCAACACAAAACGTAAGAGGCAAGGTCCAGCCAACTGACTGTATTGGAAGAAAGTATCAATGGCTCTGTGGAAACATTAATGAAAAATACTGTCCAAATACTTACCTTCAGGCTGAGGAATAATAGCAATTTCTTGTCTCAAAAAGTCATACCGCACTGGCAGAGTCAAATAATTTCAGAACATAGAGTCAAAGATTTTGCTGAATAAAATATTTCATTGGTGTATAAATTATTATATTGACCTTAGCACTCATTTGCACTGAAGGTCCATTAAGATGTATTTATGCTTTTGCCTACACCACACTTCCAAGTTAGTGAAGACAGAACTAGATCCAGGATGTTTGTCTACATAGTTCCTAGGATTTTGGCCATATAGTTGTCTCTGTCTTTGACTGTTATACTTAACACTGACCTCAGGGATAAGCACAAGAATGTCTTTGTACCATACTCTTTCTTCCACCAGGAAAAAATGGTATTTTAGAGCCTAAGATGCAGGCTCTGGAGGAACTAATCACTTTAATCCATCTCAATCCAATATATTGCATGTAAGAATTAATATTGCTGTTAGAGCTTTCAGAGGCCTTCTTATTATACACATTAATTTTAGTAGAAGTATGCTATTCTAGATTTTCCTAGCATAAATACACTTCTACAGTTTCCAGTAAAATTAAATTGTTTCACACTAAATCTGCCAGCATTGTTTTTCTCTTTAGAAGAAAAATGAAATGTGTGTATTCTGGATGGGGTTTTTGGTGGTGGAGTTAGAGTGTTTTGAGTTTTTGCCATTTTGTTTGAAATCTATAATTTTATTAGGAAAACATTTTCATTTGTAAACTCATTGAGCCTGGCTTTTCAGCAACTCAGTAAACATTTACTCATCCTTATGTAGGAAAAAAAACATTTAGCTTTCTTGCATTCCAAGATTAGCAGATTAGCAGAAGCTAATGTTTAATGAAATATGGAAGAAGTACAAAATGATGATCTACCTTCCAACCTATCAACACCTGAATTATAGGAAAAGAGGACAGAAAACAACTATTTATACACTCTGATTTAGTAATGCTCTTCCTGTTTTGTACCTGTGTATGCACTGTTGAGGATTAACATGTAGAGGGTAAATATGAAAAAACTATAGTAATAGTTCATAAATGATCCTTCTATGGAAAAAAAAATTCAAAACMAAAATAAAACAGAATAAAACTGAAACTTCCCAGTTCTTGAAGGAAATAGGAAGGGAAGATGGGGTCTCAACTTACTACCATTCACTGAGCTACAGAAAACGACTGCTTCTATCTCCAGTTAATCACCAGAGCAGAAACAAAACAGCAAAAGATTTATGCACCCAAAGAATCAATGACTTCTGGGAGCATGTATGTATCTCCTTATGAAAGCCATAACAGTCCTTTCTGAGTCATAGATATGAATTGCATGCTTCAGGGGAACGTTCTCCTCAAAAAACAGGGTCTTGTCTTCTACTCATGTATTGACTGTAAATATGTCTATCAAGGAGTGGTAAGAGATGCTACATGAGGGAATAGTGCACAGAATTTTTTTAAAAATTTTTATTTTTTCCAGATTCATGTCTTTTCAGGTCTCCAGATTACATCTAAAATTAGTATAAGGTATATATCTAAATTCCCCCATGGAGTGAATTTTAGCAAGCTGTTCAAGCTAAGCTTTGATCAAACCCAGTGAAACTGATACCTGAAACAGCTGGTAAAATTTGGTCTGCTTTATTGTCATTAGTTGCTGTTATGGTCCTACCTCTACCAAGGATCTGACCTGAAAGTATGTTCTAGCATTCTGCAGATTGACTCTACACATCCATGTCAAAGGTTTACATGGAGAGAATTCAAACATTGTGAGGAAAAATGTCAAGGCATTTTTTGGTCTGGAAAACAGATTAATTAATTCACAAATCGGTTTGAGTATTGTAGATTACAGTCTTCTGGGAAGAGCTTAATGCTGATGGATAAGTGGTGTCCATCTAGCATGCATCTTGATGGGCTACTCGCAAGTGAAAATGGACTTAATATTCTCTGACTAACTAGTAAGCCTTGCACTGCAATTTCTGAGACAAAACAAAACCAAAACCAAACAACACTCCAATCCCCAAACCCAAAACAAACCAACACCCCCAAAAAAGCCACAAAAAAACCTGCAAAACAAAGCTGTAAGCAGTACATGGCTTCTTTGTTTCATGCTAGTAGGTAAATTTAGAAATTTAAACTTATTTTAAACACTGAAGTTTGATTGATGGCTTCCAGCAGAAAAAATGATCTGCAGCAGCTGTCACTGCTTACAGAAGAATTTGAAAACAAACAAGCAAGAGTTAGGAAAGATGTCTAGGTATATTCCCTTAGGTAACAGTTGATCATTTATTGTAGAGACAAAATAATGTCACAGATTCACCTTTTATTATAAGGGTGAGCAGTACTGAGATATGAGGAAGAAAAAATTAAAAGGGAACTGCATATTAAAGCCTTCTAATTGTGTTTATAACACCTTAGCAAATATTCTAAAATGCCTGAAAACTGCTACCACCACAGTTTTTACTGCCACCACCATTTTTTTCTGGATGTTCTATTAACGTTAGTGAGATCATTCCCAGATCATGAGAGATCTGTGTTTATTATTCCAGCCTAAATGTAATAAATTTTCTCAGTCATATTTCTTAGTTATTGCCACTTTTTGACCTTAGGATAGAAAAATTAAGAAACTGGATTTAATACAGAAAACATAGATGCTCAGAAGGGATAAAACTGCTGTAATTATTCAAAATCTATTTTAGGACCACCAGCATTACAAGTTGAAAATAATTTATATCTAAAAAGATCATTCAGATCTTTTCTGTTCTGCTCAGAAAATTGGTTAGTGTTGTTTAATGCCACTCACATTAAATATTAACTGTTTTCTGCAGCCAAACTAAACTAGTAGCACTAACAAAAACATTCTGTAAATTATTTATGTGTAAATTCACATATTACTCCAAAACCCAGATATATGACAGCAGCTTTAAAAAGAAAGATTTAAAGCCTTAAAAGAAATGTTATTTCTTTTTTTCCTTTTGAGATTTCCTTTTTGGCAGATAACTCTTGAAAAGACAGATATTTTATACCTAATTTGCATGTTTGGTTGTATTTCAAAGTCTTTCTTAATAATTTTTATTTTTTYCAAAATTTCACTATTTAATGAATTTTTAGACTGAAATGTGAAACTCCACCTCACTTAGGACTTTCATTTAATTGTTGTTGACCAATACCTATTATTTTGATGTTTCCATCTTTCACTGGTCTGTATCTATATTATTTCTTCAAGTTAATATCTCCTGCATTTAGCTTCATCCTAGTTCCTACTGAAAGTCAGTGATCCTTGTTTATCAATGGGCTAGTATTAGGGATTTTAACAATGTTTAGGTGCATAACACCTCATGTGTTATGGAATTTAAAAAAAAAAAAAGTTAATTATGTACCTATGTTGTATTACCTTTACTCATATAGGTATTTGAATGTTCTAAAAATTTGACACTTGCCTAAGTTTCCATTTCATCCATCCATCCAAGAGACATATATTTCTGTGGTGATTCTGAAAGAATTTGTACATGGAGCCTAGAAATTAAACAGAAATACCATTTCTGGTTGCTTAAGCTTTTCCAAGTTCATTTTTGACAATGATTTATAATGCTCTCTTTATTTGAGTCTGTACAGAACATACATATCAGAAAATAGCAACGCAGAAGGAGTACGAAAATGCAAGTAAAAGTTACAGTGTTACAAAAGCAAATTATTGACATGTTGTTTACTACTAACTTCTGTAGTTTATTTTTGCCAGTGGAACAGTGACAATAATACTGTATGAACTGCACCCAGGGTTAAAAAGTGTTTATATCAAGCTCTGAACATTATTTAAATGTATCTGCCAGTAATTTATTCTGAAAACTAAAGCACTAAAAAACAGCCCAGAGATAAAAAAAAAAAAAAGCTAGCAAAATATGTTCTAAAAGCAGCAATAGAAGATGATCACAACATATTTCTCTCTAAACTGAAGAGGTATAGATTTGATGGGTGGACTGTCCAGTGGGTGAGGAATTGGTTGGATGCTCGCATCCAGAGGGTAGTGGTCAATGGCTCAATGTCCAGATGGAGATCGGTGACAAGTGGTGTCCCGCAGGGGTCTGTATTGGGACTGGTACTGTTTAATATCTTCATCAATGACATAGGCAGTAAGATGGAGTGGACCCTCAGGAAGTTTGCAGATGACACCAAGCTGAGCAGTGTGGTCGACATGCTGGAGGGGCAGGATGCCATCCAAAGGGACCTGGACAAGCTCAAGAAGTGGGCCCATGTGAACCTCATGAGGTTCAACAAGGCCAAGTGCAAGATCCTGCACCTGGGTCAGGGCAAACCCCGGTATCAATACAGGCTGGGGGATGAAGGGATTGAGAGCAGCCCTGCCGAGAAGGACTTGGGGGTTCTGGTGGATGAAAAGCTGGACATGAGCCAGCAATGTGTGCTCACAGTCCAGAAAGCCAACCGTATCCTGGGCTGCATCAAAAGAAGCATGGCCAGCAGGTCRAGGGAGGTGATTCTGCCCCTCTATTCTGCTCTGGTGAGACCCCACCTGCAGTGCTGCATCCAGCTCTGGAGCCCTCAGCACAAGAAAGACACAGACCTGTTGGAGCGGGTCCAGAGGAGGGCCACAAAAATGATCAGGGAGGTGGAACGCCTCTCCTATGAGGAAAGGCTGAGAGAGTTGGGGTTGTTCAGCCTGGAGAAGAGAAGGCTTCAGGGAGACCTTATTGCAGCCTTTCAGTACTTAAACTGGGCTTATAAGAAAGATGGGGACATACTTTTTAGCAGGGCCTGTAGGGACAGGACAAGGGGTCATGGTTTTAAACTAAAAGAGGGTAGGTTTAGACTAGCTATGAGGAAGAAATTTTTTATGTTGAGGGTGGTGGAACACTGGAACAGGTTGCGCAGAGAAGTGGTAGATGGCCCATCCCTGGAAACATTCAAGGTCAGGTTGGATGGGGCTCTGGGCAACCTGATCTAGTTGAAGATGTCCCTGCCCATGGCAGGGGCATTGGACTAGATGACCTTTAAAGGTCCCTTCCAATCCAAACTATTCTATGATTCTATGATTCTATGATATGTGGAATGTGATAATATCTTCTGGAGGCAGCGACTTGAGATGGTACAGCACTGGTTTATAGTAAGTAGAAGCAGTGGGCATCTGCTCTGCAAGAGGGGACCTACTACCAAAACCTGCACAAGAAAGCACAATGAATTTTCATTTTCAAGGTTGAGTACTTCTTTTTTTCAGGAATGCTCTTGCAACTCCCCACAAACCAATGGATACTAGAAACTATGAGCCATAATCAAAAATGTAAAAACAACTGTCAGACATTTTAGCAAGAGGTGATTTCACTTAGAATGGTCTGGTAACAATGTCAGGCTTTTGCTGCGGTCCACTCTTGACTATCTTCAGCCAATGTACCTCAACACTGTCAGAGAGTGAAATACTGGTTCTGCTGTGGAAAATATGAGCTTCACATTCATCTTTGTCAGGTCAGAGTTTCAACCCAAGTGAGCAGTGAGCTACAGTAATAATTTTTCATGTGTTATTTTTGTTGTTCTCTTATTCATGGTGAACACACAATGTCAGMAAAACAAACCTTCAGAGATGGATGGCCTGATGCATCTGAATTTAAAACCTTAATATTTGAAATTAGTTTGTGCCAAAAAGTGTATATTCAAATAAACTCTGAGAAAAGTTATTGGCATACACGCAATTGTTCTCTCACTTTCCAAGAAGATGAACTTAATAAAGTCTTACAGAACACTGTAAATGTGTTTTAAAGAAGTATGGGGAGAAGAAAAAACAGATTTTTAGTAGTTATTTGAAAAAGGAAAAGATTTCAGGAAAAATCCAAAGCACTTTTCTATAGTAACTCAAGTGACTCATTCTCTTTTACAGACAGTGTTCCTATATTGCATTAGAGCTTTTCAAGAGAAGAAACAGTTCCTAAGAGTACTCTTATTAATGTTGTGCTGAGGCAATTTAGTTCAGCCAGACACATTTGCCTCACGATAAACATCAAAACTTGGAAGAACTAAACTAAAAGTATAACATGATATCATAGCACAGTTTGAAATAGGGTGTTTGGAGGTTTAGTGCTTTAGTGAGGAGACTTGAGGGTTGACCTCATTGTTGTCTACAACTTCCTTATGAGGGGGAGTGGAGAGGGATCTCTTCTCTCTGATGTCTGCTGATAGGACGTGAGGGAATGGCTTAAAGCTGCATCAGGGGAAGTTCAGGTTGGATATCAGGAAAACGTTCTTCACCGAGAGTATGGTCAAGCACTGGAACAAGCTCCCCAGGGAAGTGGTCCTGGCCCCAAACCCATTGGTGTTCAGGAATCATTTCGACAACGCCCTTAGATGTATCATTTAACTTTTAGGTTGCCCTGTGTGAAATCAGGAATTGGACTAGATGATCCTCATCAGTTCATTCCAACTCAGGATATTCTATGATTCTATGATCGAATTGTTTGTTAAGGAATGACATTCCTACATAAAGCAGTTGCTTTTCATGAATTAATAAATAAAATTGTACTATTAGCCAATATTCATTTGATATGTAATTTAAGTAAATGGTCAAAAAATTAAACGTGATTTTTAGTTTTTCTTTTTTAACATGTATAACTATAGGAACAAAGACAGTTCACCAAAGGAGTGATGGATATACTCCATTTCAGCAGAAAGAAAAAAAAAATCCCTTGAGGTTTTCAAAGTTTTGAAGCTTTGGGACACTTTTATTTTTATTTGGGAAACCTGCCTTCTGATTCCTGCAGAATAAAAATACTTTATGAAATACCTGTATACTTGTTGTGCTTGTGAAGGAAACTTAATTCTTGCCTTAATATGTCAAAAGTTATTAAGAACAATTAAGCTTTCTCTATCACCTCCATAACTGCAGTGTATGCATGACCAACGTTGTATTTGGGGAGTTTGAGTTTACTAAGCTGAATAATTTTCTGATTTTTTTTTTTTCCTTTTTATCTGCTGTAAAGTAACAGGTTATAATCCTTAAATTATTCTTTTTGGAAAGTATTTGTTTCTGGACCAGGTAACCAAATTCCCCATTAGTTTGAATCGGTTTTATTCAAAATAAGAGCTTGTACAATAATGTGTCTAGAAGCAGACATGTTTAATAGCCCAAAATGTAAGCACTCCAATTCATGCAAAACTCTTTGTTCTCCCTGCATGAAATGGGAGAAGAATTTTTGTGAGTTTATGTCATATTTGAGATTATTTGATATGTCTCAAATGGACCGCAGTGTGGTCCTACAGCTGCTGCATTACCACATTGTTGTGTGCTCCTAAATCACCTTTTCAACAGCAAATTCGAAAGCATAAGAATAATTTAAAGGTTTATACTATCACTTCTCCATTACAAAGACTAAGAGGGAGCTTGCTCCACTTTCAACATGTGAAAAATTGTATTTTTTAAGATTCTGCTAGATATTTTTATAGTAGTGTTTGCTCATCAGGTGAATTTTGAATAATATGACTTAACTTAAATCTGGGTGTTTGTGAGTAACTAGTTGCTTGTAGCTACCTCAGAAATGTACTAATTACCAAGCTGACCAAAATAAACACATTCACATGCCTAAGCCTTCACTGTAGCAAGAGGTTATTCTCAAAAATAATATGGTGAAATAGACACACTAGACTTCATCCTGAAGGACTGCAGTATCTCCTTTAGGGCTGCTGCTTACAGCTGTGTTGTCCTTTTGCCTCAGGCAGGTAACCAGCACTCACTGTCTTGGAGACTCATGAAAAACTGGAGATAAAAAGAAAGAATATTCTTCACATGAATACTGTTCGCCTATAAGGAAAAAAGAATATGAAAAAAGAGAAAGAAAAGATGATTTCAGTTTCAGTTCATTCAAGCTGCAAATATGCCATCTCAGTGACTTCCTGACCAGTACCTTCTCTCTCTCTCTGTTTTCTCTCAGGACTGTACAACCTGTTCTGTAACTTTTTTGCCTTCAAAATACAGAATTTGCCTTCAGGGACAATTGCCTCCCAGCCCTTGCCTTTTCACTTTTCCAAGGAGAACTGAGTTTGCTAATTTCTCATTCCCATTTTAGGTTGTGAAGRTTAAATATTATGATTTAAAAATAGCTCTTTAGTTAACTTTTAGTTATTAGTACAGCTTTTTAATGTAGTCCAGACCTGAGAAGGAAGTTTTATTTTGTCTGAGTGGAGTTTCTGGCAAATGTATTGGATTAAGCTCCTGTTCAGTTCAAAGGCAACTTGACAGAGAAGAGCTGATCATTTCTGAAATTGTATGCTCCTTAATCACCAAAAGAGAATTTCAGTTATGAACTGAAGTTTTGGTGGTCCAGGTACCAACACAAGCCTGACACAAACACTAGCTTCAGTACTATGGTTTTTAAGCATAAATGCCCTAATACTATATGACCATGCAAGTACCTAGTATTTGAATATCTAGGCTGAACACACCCAGCTAAAAGCACATGCTTTATTCATAGCTAGCTTTTAAAATGAGACTGTCTATTTGCTTCATGACAGTATTTTCTTAAATATAGTTAATCAAACAAAAAAGCCCAGACAACTATATCCATTATCACAAGTGCAGTTCATGAAATTGAGAGTTGTAGCTAATTTTTGAAAACAAGTTGTCTCTTGAAAAAGGTAGATTGTGCGGTTTCTTTTGGAGCATAAATGTCCTAATTAGACAGACTTAATGAGCAGTCTTCTTAGGACATAGGCAAAGGCTAACTGCAACCTTTGAAGCCCAGTTATCACATTTTATGTGAACTTTACAGCTTATTTATAATGCTGTTAGATATTGTATAGGATAACTTAAACCCCATAAAATTAAAGGTAAGACTGAAATGTTTTTGTCACTTTTACAACTTTATTGTGTTCTACATAATTGAACTGTGCCTTTTGTAAGTTTGTATAACAGATCTAGTTATTAATTTGCCTTTCAAAAATTTTTAAGATCTTGAAGGAAATCATATGTAGAAAGATGGCAATAATCCTATGCATGAAGCTGCCTCTTATCCTTGAAGTATAAGATATACTTTGACAATGAATGCACTGACACTTCTTATTTGAATTTTGACATATCCATGGTGGTGTTTATAGGCAAATACTTTCAGATCGCAAACTTTTTCATGTGCAGATTTAAACTTGATCTGTGCTAAATGAGATTACTATTCTCAACATCATTCAGGAAATTACTATGAAACAGTACCGCAGAAGAAAAACAGGGGAACTGAGAGAACTGCGAAAAACAACACTGCAAAACCCACCACCACCACCAGTATTCAGTTAGTCTGCCTGTTTAAAGACAAAGATTTTGTCCAAACCAATGTTGTTGCTGAATTTACTTTTCAAACACATCTATTTGTCTGCTTCTTTCTTCTTTCAGAACGCATTAGTATGTATAAATATAAACATCTTAAAGAAGCAAGGTCTTCTGCAGAGACATTGAAATTTGGTTAAGATACTATTTATATCAAAAAATATTGAAATGTTTTTATAGTCAGAGACCAGAATAATCCAATTAACTAACTATGAAATAGATGTAATTTTGGTACTCAAACCCTATTTAAGACTTTTTTTTTTTTTTT
>JASVER010000126.1:2350876-2368588 GCA_030449065.1 Oceanodroma leucorhoa | reverse complement strand
AAACTTCTAGTGCTTCAAATGCACAGAATTAAGAAGTACTTTATGGAGCTCTCACTTACAACAGGTTGAAAAATACTATCATAGCATTTTGTACAACTCTTCTTCCTGTAACTGATGTTATAGGAAAGTCATAAATGAACTTTGTAGAGTCTTTGGCTCTTTCTATGATTACAAAAGACTGAAGTACCTCTAGAAAACTTCTTATGACTGTATATTCAGGCACTGAAATGATCTCAGAAATTTTCCACAAAAAAAAAAAGAGAAATAGAAAAGGCATTAAAGAGAGCTTAAGAAGCTCTTTTTTGTGAACTGTTACCTAATTTAAAAAAAATACCTGATTTCTATGATATTCTATTCTGAGGCAATCATATTAGTTGCTTATAGCATAAAGACTTGTCAAAGGGAAGTCATGGACAAAATTTCTATCAATATAACTTTGGATTTCAGGTTTTTAATATTGCCATAACCCACAGATTCGAAATTTAAATTCAGTGAGTTACTGATCAACACTAAAGGCACAGCTCAGCTTTTAGTAGCATTTTGACCTTTTTGGGTTTTTTTGGATCAAGAATCAAAAATAATTATTTCCAGTGCTAAAAATACACAAATTTCTCTCTTTTTAAATCAATTCTAATTTCTGGAAAGACAAAACTAGGACAGTTATTTCCACTATGAATACAGCATTAAACTGTATATACACTCAGTAAAACATTTTTTTGGGAACAGAAAGAAACAAACCTTCCATGAAGAGAAGAAAAATAATCAAATGAATACTAATGCGTATGAAATGAATTTGCAACTTCTTAACAAAAAATAAGATAGTATAGAATAAATTTTGAAATAGAAATTAATGTGTTTCCATTATATCTAGTGGTGGGACTTCAAAAAATATGCAGCATTATTATATAGCCAGATACTCAGATCTCATGAATCAAAATGTGTGTTTCAATTTTACTCATATATTCTGGCATTTTAAGCCAATTTCTGTGACATCAGTTACCCATACATTCAGTGTATGGGTAAGTGTAATTGGCCAGAAAAAAATAACGTAGAGCTGTTTTGGATCCCTAGGGACTAAAATTTGCCAGAAAATGCTGGATGATATAACTTTCGGTGTCTAAATAAGGAATAGTGTCACTTTCATTTTGAAATAATATACAGATTTCTGCACAATGTGAATACATATTCTGAAAGAACTGTCATATTCAAATGATTTGGCCTAAAATATAAAGATAAAAATATGCAAGAACAGGGGCAAGTAACATAAATACTAGTGACGGTTCATCTTGAGGGCGCTCACGAGGCAGGTGCGGGACAATCGGGGGATYGGACCCAGCCAGCATGGGTTCATGAAGGGCAGGTCCTGCTTGACCAACCTGATCTCCTTCTACGACCGGGTGACCCRCCTAGTGGATGAGGGGAAGGCTGTGGATGTGGTCTACCTGGACTTCAGCAAAGCCTTTGACACCGTCTCCCACAGCATTCTCCTGGAGAAGCTGGCAGCTCATGGCTTGGACGGGTATACTCTTAGCTGGGTAAAAAACTGGCTGGACGGCCGAGCCCAGAGAGTTGTGGTGAATGGAGTCAAATCCGGTTGGCGGCCGGTCACGAGCGGTGTGCCCCAGGGCTCAGTTTTGGGGCCAGTCTTGTTCAACATCTTTATCAATGATCTGGACGAGGGGATCGAGTGCACCCTCAGTAAGTTCGCAGATGACACCAAGCTGGGCGGGAGTGTTGATCTGCCTGAGGGTAGGAAGGCTCTGCAGAGGGATCTGGACAGGCTGGATCAATGGGYCGAGGCCAATTGCATGAGGTTCAACAAGGCCAAATGCCGGGTCCTGCACTTCGGTCACAACAACCCCAGGCAACGCTACAGGCTTGGGGAAGAGTGGCTGGAAAGCTGCCCGGTGGAAAAGGACCTTGGGGTGCTGGTCGACAGCCGGCTGAACATGAGCCAGCAATGTGCCCAGGTGGCCAYGAAGGCCAACGGCATCCTGGCCTGCATCAGGAATAGTGTGACCAGCAGGAATAGGGAGGTGATCGTGCCCCTGTGCTCGGCACTGGTGAGGCCGCCCCTCGAATACTGTGTTCAGTTTTGGGCCCCTCRCTACAAGAAGGACATTGAGGTGCTGGAGCGTGTMCAGAGAMGGGCGACGAGGCTGGTGAAGGGTCTRGAGMACAGGTCTTATGAGGAGCGGCTGAGGGAGCTGGGGTTGTTTAGCCTAGAGAAGAGGAGGCTGAGGGGAGACCTTATCACTCTCTACAACTACCTGAAAGGAGGCTGTAGAGAGGCGGGTGTTGGTCTCTTCTCCCAAGTAACAAGCGATAGGACGAGAGGAAATGGCCTCAAGTTGCGCCAGGGGAGGTTTAGATTGGATATTAGGAAAAATTTTTTCACTGAAAGGGTAGTCAGGCATTGGAACAGGCTGCCCAGGGAAGTGGTGGAGTCACCATCCCTGGAGGTGTTCAAAAAACGTGTGGATGAGGTGCTTCAGGACATGGTTTAGTGGGCATTTGTATTGGGTTGATGGTTGGACTCGATGATCTTAGAGGTCTTTTCCAACCTTAATGATTCTATGATTCTGTTCTATGATTCTATRACTTACTTATTTCCAAACCCTAAAATTCTACCATAATATTAAGAAGGAGAGCTGCAGTGCCAGTGAGAATTCATTACTGAAATTAGCAGTAGAGGTTCTACTTTTATATTATACAAAGATTAAACTGATCCACAGTGGAAAATCACATACATTTTGGAGGTAGATGATACAGAAAAATTGTGAGAGAAAATAAAATAGTTTGAATCCAAGCACATTCTCTTAAACACAAAGAACAACAACAACAAAAAGATAATGATGACAATTACTCTTCTTCTTCMTATAGATTTTGAAGTAATTAAGAATAATTTAAGCTGCTAATATTGTCATTGAAGATCTGGTTGGCAAAAATTTTACTATATTGAACTTAGCATTAATGTATGACTTTATTAGCCATTATGTTAAAGAAGCAAACGTACTTTGGATTAATTTCCTTGACTTGTGCTGATACAAGACAGTTGCAAAGAACTGCCTTAAAGTGGGTGATTTTTTTGTTTTCTCAGCCCTCACTCAGAAGGAGCAGTCTGTAGTGCTGCTGCCCTAAAAATTAATGAAAGCTTCCCTAAAAAGGGAAATCTTCAATATTTCTTAATTTTTTTTAATGATTTCCTTACTCATCTGTGTTAGGAAATATTTCCAGGGTTTACTTCTGCCCTTCCTCTGTGCAATAGGGTTTTACTGAAGAGATATTGAAGATACTCTTATTTATGTTTTCCAGTCAGGATCTTGGGTTACAACTGAATAATTGTACGTTTTGTCCATGGTTCTGGGTTAAATCTAAAGGTTTGTACCTGGCTTCCACAGTTTTTATCATCTTTCTGGACTCTGTTTTTTTCAAGTCTTCATTCTACAAACTCACAATGCTCTGCTTACACAGTACTTTCCATGATGTTAAATGCTTGTTTGCTAGTCCAAAGCAAGCAGATACATGCATATGGATGAATGTCAATCTAGTTTTGCACCATTTAGTATTTCTGCAAAAGACTATAACAATATAGACATCCCTTATTTCATCCAGAGAGGTTTAAGTTTTGTTTACCCTTTATATTGACTGTTAGAGTTGTCATTTTAACAGCACCCAAAAAAAGACAATCTCACCCAAAACTGAAAGCTTAGTTCTCCATGTTTACCTTCCCCTTCATTATGGAATATGCTATATCTGAATAATATCTGAACTGTAGGAAAAACACTTTCAGACAGTTAGAGGAGTACATTTTGCTTATTTTTTTTGTTTCCTGGTTTTATTCTTTGCTGGTGCAGTTAACCTGAACTGATTAGGTTTGGGGGATGGTTTTCTTTCCTTTTTCATTTCTCTTTCTCTCTCTCTTTCTTTCTCACTTTCTTTCTTTCTTTTTTCTTATTTTTTTTCTTTTTTTCTTTTTTTTTTTTCCTGTTTTTATTTGCAGCCCTCTGGGACCTCAGTTGAGACTTCAGAGTTGTAAGAATGTTATAATCACTGCTGATTAGCACCAAATTCAATTAAAGAAGCCGTTCATTGACTCATTTTCCCCATTTTCAAAGTACTCAATTTTCAAGTACATAGTGACAAGGTTAAGCTGTCTTTGACTATGTGAGAGACTGAAACTAAAACTGTTAAAAGGCTGTCCTGGTTTTGGCTGGGGTGGAATTAATTTTCTTTCTAGTAGTTGGTATAGTGCTATGTTTTGGATTTAGTGTAAGAAGAATGTTGATGACACGCTGATGTTTTTAGTTGTTGCTAGGTAGTCTACTTTCTCAAGGACTTTTCAGCTCACATGCTCTGTGAGGTGCACAAGAAGCTGGGAGGGAGCATAGCCAGGACAGCTAGGCCAGCTGGCCAATGGGGTATTCCATACCATATGAYGTCATGCTCAGCATATAAGGCTGGGGGAAGAAGAAGGAAATGGGGGACGTTTGGGGTGATGGCGCTTGTCTTCCCAAGTAACCGTTACGCGTGATGGAGCCCTGCTTTCCTGGAGATGGCTCAACACCTGCCTGCCCATGGGAAGTAGTGAAGGAATTCCTTGCTTTGCTTTGCTTGCGTGCGCGGCTTTTGCTTTCCYKATTAAACTGTTTTTATCTCAACCCAYGAGTTTTCTCACTTTTACCCTTCTGATTCTCTCCCCCGACCCACCTGGGGGAGAGTGAGCGAGCGGCTGTGTGGTGCTTAGTTGCCGGCTGGGCTTAAACCACGACAAAGGCACAATCCAATCTATGTGTACAAGTGTCTACAGGGCAGTAGAAGAAGCTTTCTAAAGTGTACATAGCAAACTGTCATGTATCAAAGATAAATGAAACATTTTTGTCCTTTGCCCTCTACCCTAGATAACATTTTAAGGAGATTTGCATGGCATCTAGATCCATAAGGCTGGATTCTGAGTAGTGATCTGTCTGTTTTGACAAGGAGTACATTAGTGGCTGTCCTGGTTTTGGCTGGGATAGAGTTAAATTTTTCCCCAGTGCTATGTTTTGGATTTAGTATAAGAATAATGTTGACAACACACTGATGTTTTAGTTGTTGCTAAGTAGTGCTTACACTAGTCAAGGACTTTTCAGCTTCCCATGCTCTACCAGGTGCACAAGAGGCTGGGAGGGAGCATGACCAGGACAGCTAGCCTAGCTGACCAACAAGGTATTCCATACCGTGTGACATCATGCTCAGTATATAAATAGGGGATGTGGTTCAGGAAGGAGCGATCGTGGCTTGCTATTGGTCAGTGGTTGGTGAGCAATTGCATTGTGCATCAGTCATTTCGTATATTCTCCTATTATTATTATTATTATTATCATCATCATCCTTTCCTTTTCTGTTCTATTAAACTGTCTTTATCTCAATCCACAAATTTTACTTTTTTCGTTTCTCTCCCCCATCCCACTGCTGGGGGGGAGGGGAGTGAGTGAGCTGCTGTGTGGTGTTTGGCTGCCTGCAGTGTTAAACAACAACAGTGGCAAAGCTGGAATGAGGACGTCCAAGTACTTCAGTAGCTTCCCAGCTTCTGACTGAGTAGAATATTCCATGCTGGCACATGAAACCAGACCAGAACTGGGGCCATAGTCTTAAATTTTCACTGCAAACAAGTCCTTCCAGAGAACAGAAAGTAATGTAGCACAAATGTAGCCTCATGGGCCATTCAGATTATAAAATGATGCAAGACGTGTCTGTTTTCTGGATGTGGTACGTTTTGATGATATTGTGATGACTCTAAAGCTTCCAGTCATTCAGGACATTCTTGGACATTACAGTAACTTTCAAAGGAGTAGATACATATAAAGATGAAAATAAAATATTATTGTCTTATTTACAAAATAGTTATGCTAGTATTTCTTCCCTAAACAGGTGAGGCAGATACATATGTTTAAGATAAAATGTAAAAGTGATTGGATTTTTAGAGTTCCTGTAGACCAGATGTCATATTGGAAGAGTTGTTCAATGAATTTGAAATGAATTGCCTTTATGAGAATTCTTTAAGGGTGKATTTATATCTTTAGAGCAAAGGGGGGTGTTAATCTTTGAATTTCAGTGGGTAAAACATTTATAGAGTTTGATTTTTCAGTTAAAAGGTAGCTTTTCTCAGTTTTGAAAGATAAAATACCATGAATCACTTCACTGATGTGTGAATTTAATTCATACATAATACAGATTTAACATGAGATCTTGGTAATGGAAATTGGACAATCTAATTGGAAAACTTTACTCTTCCCAGTCAAATTGTCCCTGATCCAAGATTCAACACTTCATGTGAAAAGAGGGTGGTGCATGCTGCTTGAATCTTTGACCTTTTAACTTATTTTACTTTTTAATATATATTTTGTCTCCATGCAATTTCTGTGACAGGAGGCAAAGCCTCAGATGAGTTAGTGATGTAGACCTAGTCAGAAAGGATGGAATGATTGCAAGCTTATTTCAGTTCATAAAGGAAGCAGCACCACTAATGTAGACTGTTACAGTCATTATCGTCTGAAGATATTCATGTGGAAGAATGACCCAATGTAGTTTCAGTGTGATTGCCTCATCAAGTTTCAGTATGGTAAAGTCATTTAGATACTTCAAAAAAATAAAAAAATAGGATGATTAACATACCGTCCTTTTGAGCAATGGTATTTATCTAAAATATATTATAAATCCTAACAGATGATACATTTCTGTGTATGGTCAGCTATTCAGCAGTCACTCCTCATTTATCCCACCAACAATCAGAATTGTAGGAAATTAAATGACAACACTCCTAAGAGATAACACAGAGAAAGCGTAGGTTAGAAGGGGCTGTTAGGTGGGAGGTTTTTTAAATTTTGTTTTTTCCTTATGTGCTTTAGGGTTTCTTTTTTTTTTTTTTTTAATATTTTTTATTCTGTTTATATGTGTAGATATGACAGTATGGTTTTCATCAGTCAGTTCAGTGTATTAGTCTTGTGTTTATATTAAGTGATGTTAAGCCCTGCATGAAGGGATCTGGTGGAGAACATGCTGTGCTGTGTGCTCTTCCAGGGGCTTTGTGGTCCATCTTTTCTTCTTTCTTTTTCGCCAGTGCAGCCAGGTTGCAAGAGCTGCAGTCCTCCTGCATTTCAAGGAAGACTGAGTTCTAACTTTTTTTTTTCTTCCTGTTCACCTGTTGACATCGTATTACATATGCAGGAACAACTTCTTATGTATAGGAAATCACAACTATAGCTTTTTCAACGGAACAAGCACAAATTTTTCAAGCCATTTTAGCCTAATTTGAAATGAGTCAACTGTAGTAAGGTTACTTAAAATCCAGTTTTCAGAGAATGAAGTAAGGGTTGTTATTCAAACTCAGCTTTTATTAATGTAAGTAATGCATTAATTCAAACGGTAATTCTTGAATAATCCCTTTACCTTTTTTTTGAGTGCTTTCCAAATTCTAGACCATCTTTTTAGTCACTGTTCAACACCACTTCTCTTTTAGTAGTTTCCATATTGGTCTTAAATGTTTGTAGTCTAAATTAATGTTTTACTTTGACCTCAAAAAAGATTATGAAAATAACAAATAAGAGATCTGAAGAGCAGTTTCATGTAAGCTGTCCCATGTGTCTGACATAGATTAATCTCATTGTTTGAGTGTTTGTCAGCTTCAAGAGTTTAGGCTGATGTCATTACTTTTTTTATTACAATACTACATAATTATGTGTAATTGTTAAATACTTGGTTTTCTCAATAAAGCCTAATTTATGTTAATTACTTGCATTTTGAATGTTAGTTCTTTTGAATAATGTGAGTAGCCTGATTATTAGTTTCATTTTTTCACATTCTGGTTCTCAAACGTGTGATTTTGTTTTTCATGTGTGCCACCCCATCCTGCTAAGAATGATAGCCTGAGTGTGTGTGAAAGATCCCGGTAGGAACTACCCTAGTAGGAATGTTAGATGGTGTGGTGTCATTCCCACTGTGGGGGAAAAAAAAAATCTCTTTCCATTATTATTTATATAGGTTGTTATTTCTGACAAGAAAATTGAAATTGAACTAAATTTTAATGGAATTAGGAAATCTTCATGTAAAAAAGGCACATGTATATGAGCAGTACTGTTCGCTTACAGTTACTCATACAGCTGGGTGAAGGATCACAGCCTGCAAATGCAAAAATAACCCTGTTTTATTGGAAACTAAAACCACACCTTAGTTACTAAGTTTTTTCACTGCTTTGTAATTGTCCTGGTTTTGGCTGGGGTGGAATTAATTTTCTTTCTAGTAGTTGGTATAGTGCTATGTTTTGGATTTAGTGTAAGAAGAATGTTGATANAACTGTCTTTATCTCAACCCACGAGTTTTCTCACTTTTACCCTTCCGATTCTCTCCCCCATCCCACCCAGGGGAGAGTGAGCGAGCGGCTGTGTGGGGCTTAGTTGCTGGCTGGGCTTAAACCACGACAGTAATACTTTTTTTTTTTAAAGAAGAGGCAATTATTGGAAGTTCCTAAAAAGCTCCTTTTTTCAAATATATGTCTCTGAAGAGATGACAAGAAAGTTGAATTTATACTAAAGCTAACCTACTTAATAGTGTTCTTATGTATTCAGTAAATACTTTCCCTAGAAATTTAACTGAGTAAGCTAAATAGAATTTTCCTTCATTTACTGTATTAAATGGAATTTACCACAGATGTCACAAAAACCAGACTGCTAGCTTAGTACTGGGAAAAAAACCAGTCTGCACAGCAGGAGGGAATCACATATATAAACATGAGAGTTCAGGGGCAGTTGAGATGCCCCATGATATCAAAGACCGGCAGATATAGACAACTTAGAGCACTACTCCTTTCTGGAGCCTGTGGTGGAGGCTGTGTGGTATACACACTGTGTCTAATATAAAACAGGTTACATCTGTTTAATCAACTGAGTCATGCCCAACTACCCAAGAACTTCAGGGAATATAAACCAGAATAAATATATTGAGCATATTTGACACAAATACTGGCTTCATAAGCAACATATTCACCAGTTCTTATCTTATGAATATTGCTTTTGTGATACTCGTATATGTTAATATTAACAAAATAGAATTTTGAATGTAAGGAGAACTAGATATCTAAGTCTCCTGGGCAGATTTGCAATACAAGGTATTCTAAGGAGCATGCACATATAGATATTAAGCCACTTTCAATCATTTATCAGCAGTCCTGGCTAACCGGGGAGGTCCCAGTTGATTGGAAATTAGCAAATGTGATGCCCTTCTACAAGAAGGGCCAGAAGGAGGATTTGGGGAACTACAGGCCTGTCAGTCTGACCTTGGTGCTGGGGAAGGTTATGGAGCAGATCATCTTGAGTGTCATCACAAGGCACATACAGGACAACCAGGTGATCAGGCCCAGTCAGCAAGGGTTTATGAAAGGTAGGTCCTGCTTGTCTAACCTGATCTCCTTCTATGACAAGACGACCTTCTTAGTGGATGGGGGAAAGGCTGTGGATGTTGTCTACCTAGACGTCAGTAAAGACTTTGAAACCATTTCCCACAGCATTCTCCTGGAGAAACCGGCTGCTCATGGCTTGGATGGGTGTACTCTTCACTCGGTAAAAAACTGGCTGGATGGCCAGGCCCAAAGAGTTGTGGTGAATGGATTTAAACCCAGTTGGCATCCGGTCACAAGTGGTGTTCCCCAGGCTCAGTACTGGGGCCAGTTCTGTTTAAAATCTTTATCAGTGATCTGGACGAGGGTATCAAGTGCACCCTCAGTAAGTTTGCAGATGACACCGAGTTGAGCGATAGGAGGGTTCTGCAGAGGGATCTGGACAGGCTGGATCAATGGGCCAAGGCCAACTGTATGAGGTTCAACGAGACCAAGTGCCGGATCCTGCACTTGGGTCACCACACCCCCATGCAATGTTACGCTTGGGGAAAAGTGGCTAGAAAGCTGCCCGGCGGAAAAGGACCTGGAGGTGCTGGTCGACAGCCAACTGAATATGAGCCGGCAGTGTGCCCAGGTAGGTACACTGGGCAGGAAGGCCAACAACATCCTGGTTTGTATCAGAGTGTGGCCATCAGGAGTAGGGAGGTGATCGTGCCCCTGTGCTCGGCACTGGTGAGGCCGCCCCTCGAATACTGTGTTCAGTTTTGGGCCCCTCRCTACAAGAAGGACATTGAGGTGCTGGAGCGTGTCCAGAGAAGAGCAGCAAAGCCGATGGAGGGTCTAGAAAACAAGTCTTATGAGGAGCGTTTGAGGGAGCTGGGGTTGTTTAGCCTGCAGAAGAGGAGGCTGAGGGGAGACCTTATCACTCTCTACAACTATCTGAAAGGAGGTTGTAGCGAGGTGAATGTTGGTCTCTTCTCCCAAGTAACAAGCGATAGGACGAGAGGAAATGGCCTCAAATTGTGCCAGGGTAGGTTTAGATTGGACATCAGAAAAAATTTCTTCACCGAAAGGGTTGTCAAACACTGGAACAGGCTGCCCAGGGAAGTGGTTGAGTCACCATCCCTAGAGGTATTTAAAAGATGTGTAGATGTGGCACTTCGGGACATGGTTTAGTGTTGGACTTGACGGTGCTATGTTAACGGTAGGACTCAATGATCTTAGAGGTTTTTTCCAACCTAAATTATTCTATGATTCTATGATTCTATAAGAGATCCCTTAGTAACAAGATATGTTAAATAATTTTGAATTACGGTTTAAAATAAGACTGTCAAAGAGACTGTAAAAGCTGTTCCTAGAATCACTATAACTAAAGGGAGAGAAGAGAGAGAGGGGGAGGTAGCTAGGATAATTAAATGTGAATGCTATGCCCTGTGAAAACTCCTGCTGAGTTCAGCTCCTGGCATTCATTGCATATGTTTGGCAGTGGCCTCCTAATTTCTTAATTAATTTGTACCAATACATAGATATGCAATTCTGACTTAATGATTTCTTCAAATCATACAGTACAGCAATGGATCACATAATAGAAGGTCTCTTTTGAAGGATGTGGAGCCCACAATTACGCAGTTGGTCCACAGATAACCAAGGATGATCCAAAGGCAATGAAAAGGTAAAATATTAGGGTATTTATTTATTCTTAGCCAAATTCTGTTCTATAAACAAAGGAACTTACTTCACCTTTCTGCATTTTTGTCTTCTSTTCTAGTAGCCCATAAGTATTTAATTTCTATTGCATTTTTGGGGACAGAAACAGCATCCCAGGTCAAGTTTGTACTTCATGAAACACAACAAGATTTGTCCTAGGTGGGTTCCACAAAYGCATAAAAGCAATAAAAAATCTGTCCCAGACTGAGCTAAATATAAGAAGATGCAGTGTTTGAATATTCAGTCCCAAAGTAGCTCCACATTATAAAGAATATGCAAGTACCCCTTAGTGTGTGGGCAAATTTCTCTGCTGCAATAGTAATACAATCTGATTAATTACTCTTCGTCTGTGTTTTAATTATAGTATTGCCAGATTATTCACTTTGATTTTATCATAGTGTATATGACAGTATTCAGAGATTCCTGCCTGTCCACCTGAGACCTCTTTAGGTTTTTGGTTTTGTACGTGGTTGCTCCCAAGACCAAAAATCAGCGTCTCACATGTGCTGTCTTTAAGAAAACCTTGGATTGGTTTATTATTGTTTTTTCGCAAACACTTCCCTATTTCTAGTCTCATATCATTATAACTATCATTGGAACTTTAAATGAAGACAGGTCCTTGCCAGTATGGAATATATTGATTGAATGAAAAGAAGTGATTTATAGTAAATAAATTTAATGAATGCTAGACATTAGTTGTTACTAGGCATAGTTCTAAGTCTCTCAAGGGTGTGCAATGATATTACACTTTATAAGCACATTGACATTGTCAGCCTGAATGTTACTCTGGATCAGTCACTGCACTTTGATCTACTTTCTCCCTTCTGCCCCACTACGTTCTCTGTATATCTGATTTCTGCCACAAGGGGACTGTTCATGCTCTTTCATCTTCCACTATTAACCTGAGCATTTAATGATTTAGAAAACTTGCTTAATTACTGTTCCTTCATTGCCTCCTCATTCATTATGATAAACAGTACATTATATAGCCTGTATTTATAGTCATGAGGAGATTGAAGCTGTGTAATTCAATATGGCAAATTTTAATGATTTATACCAATGTGTGTGTTAATTAGATCAAATCGACCTTTGGAATATTTAAGTGAAGGAGGAAAGAATACCCATGCTCAAAGCTCTGCATCTTTTCTCCCCGTACAACACTTCACTAAACTGATACACAGCACCACCACCAAAGGTTGATCATGCCCTCAGATGTGTAGAAATCTCTCCTGTAAAATTGACTGAGAATTTTAAGTGCAAATTTGAGTGTAAATAATGTATGTGGGAGAGGAGTAAAAGACCTTCGATAAACAATCATGTTTCTGTCGAGGTGACTGATGGACTTACTAAAACTAGATCTGTAACTTATTTCTGAAGGAGAAAAAAAGAAAGCAAATACCAAATACAGTAGCAGCTAATTAAAAACCATCAAAGAGACTTGAAACAAGGATCCTATTTAAGGTCCAGCTGTGTTCTCCTCCATGTGATCCCTCTGCTAGACAGGATGCAGCTTGCTGGCCGCCAGCTCTTCTTAGCTGGGAAGATAAAGGGGATCTTCTTGACCCCACTGATTGCTTCTCAAGAATAAGTGAAGTGATAGCACTGGATGATATGTCTAGACTGATGTATCAATCTGTAGTGATCATCAAGACTGGACACCTGCTTGGAGTATAAGGTAGCTTCTTTTTGGGTTACGTGCTCACGTAATCCTCCTATGGAAAGGGCAAGAATGACACAGATGCCACCCATGTGTACAGAGGCCTGGGAAAACAGAATCTGTGCTAGGATTAACTCTTTGGACTTAGCTTAAATTAAGCAGCTCTAAGGTTTTGGAGTTCAGGTAGTATTTGCAAGGGATACACCTAAGACTAAGTGAGCCAATTATTATTTCGTTATAATTTACATTGTTAAAAGAAGAAAGGTAAAGTAACTTTTAACTGAGAAAAACACAATTCAGCTATTTCATGACAAACTTCTGACATAATATGCAGCAACCAAGGAATTGACAAACAGCCACAGGCCTATGCAGTAACAGTGACATCATGATGGTACCAACAAAGTGTGTGGTAAGGGTCAAGGCAATACAGACTGTAGATTGCTCATGTTCTGCAGTGATAACAGTCACAGTAACACCTGGAGCACAATGTGCTCCTTCTGATTGTGGTGCCACTACCTTGATTATGTCTTCATGGATTTTTGTCACCACTTTAACAGAACGTTTTCTTCTAGACAGAAAGATTCCTATCTTGCTCCATCTACCTAAAATAAAACAGTCTGTTTGCTCTGAAAAGCCTGTTGGGGGGGCTCTGCATATGCTGTTTTCTCTTTCTGAAATAAACCATGAGAATTATTTTCATGAAAGAGAAAGCAGATCTTTTTTTTTTTTTTTTTTTTTTTTTCCAGAATATACCTCTTCAAATCTTATCAGCCCATACAGAAAGCATTTCACACTTCTGTGGTAGTTCTCTGTTCTCATTTGCCCAGAGACTGAGCAAGGTAAAAAAACATCCATCAGGCAGGTAAGATACATTATCCCTTTCTAATATATGATTTAGGCTATCTATGAACTCCTATATAAACCTTGCTAGATACTTCTAGTACAAAAACCTTGAGCTTTACAATATAACATGTATCAGATTTTCAAAGTTAGCTCTCTGAAAATACAAGTGTATTGTTTTGCTCTATCACCTCTTCTCTCTCCAAATTGTTTTGGATTTTTCGTGAACTCTAGTGATATTCAAGCCCCAAGAGAGTCAACATATCGTGCTAGCCCAACAGAAGATCCACATTTAGCACTGAAGTAGTTAATTGAGGATATTTGTGTGCTTGCAGATATTCTTCTACCTTATATGTACACATCCTGTACATTTTAAAACTTATTTCATTAAATGATTCTCCGTAAGTGGTGGCACTTCACTAGAAGCATTTAATTTTGGGCAAGGGAAGAGGAGGAATTTATATTTCACCTTCACCACAGTAAAACAAACAAGCTAAATATTAGTGAAGGAGCTGCAGTTCAATTCTACTTAATTTAATATAAGATCTCCACCTCTTTTTGTCACAACTACATAAGGAATGAGCTGTAGTTGGTTTTGCAGAATTTGTATTTACTGTGAGAGACCTAAACAAAAATAATAAAACAAATCTCACATTTTCATTATTATTTTATTGTAAGGCTTTCTTAAATTAACAGAGAGTTTGTGAAGCACTTTAAAATGTGCCCCTGGTAAAAGGTTTTTGGAGTTCTTTTTTGCATATGTCAGGTAAACAATTAGGGATTTACTTATAGCCACAACCAGACACAGCTCATTCGGCTCACTTTTGCTGTGGGGAGGTTTAAAAAACTTGTTGGTTGAAAGTTATTCTTCTCTCTCACAGATTCTCACATAACCAAGACATTGTGTAAGGGAAATATTTAGTGAAATTAAATAAACTAGTGCTCTCTGGATTTGAAATATATAAAATCATGAATGATGGAAACATTGCTCAATAGATCTCATAACACAAGAATCATATTAAGGTACTAAATAACTTGATTAGGCAGCAGGTTTAAAGCTTGTTAAGTAAAGCAGATTTTTTATAATGAATAATTGATCTTTGGAACACACTGCCACAGGACACTGTGGAAACCAAAATTTTAATACCATTCAAAAAAAGATTAAATCATCTAATGGAATAAAAATCTACCAGAGGCCAGGAAGTGTGAGGATGTGAATGAGATCTTCAGCACCTAAACATGTGTTTTCAGACTCTGAGAGCATATATTATGGAAGCATGACTGTGCTTTCACAGCTACTGTCAGGAGTTTGATATTTGTGCTGGCGAGCTTTGGTTTTATCAAGCACTGACTTTTTTTTTTTTTTTTTTCCCCTCCATAGTGGAAAAACTAGCCCATATTATCTCATTTAGGTACTTCCTATATACCTCCATAATGGCCATAACTTAATATTTCTCGTGTAAGAGACTATTTAATCTTCCATTCTCCTTTCTTAAGCCTCAAGATCAAGCTTACTGTTTATAATGTATTTTCTAGCCAAATTTATAATTAATTGCTTATTTTATATTCTTCTCCTATTGAAATTTTACAGGGGAGTAATATAGGTAGCAATATTTTTATTACTTTCAATGATAAATTCAGTTTTCAGATAACAGCAGGGTTTGATTTGCTTATATTTTAGATGGAAAGAAATATTCTTAAAAGAAAGTTAAATTTAAAGAAGAATAAAAAGTGAGAGGATTCTTTTTTCATGCAAAATTGCTAATGAGGGCATAACCACACTATAAAATATTTCCTAGATGTACAACTCAGGGAAGATGCTGTTCACAGGTTTCAGTTGCTCTCTAACAAATAGCTCTTCCTGTGTCTGTGATCAGTGTAATTATCCAAGGAAATTACTATTGTTAAAGGTATTAGGAAATGTTCTTTTCTATTTGAGTGTGAAGAATTGACCTCGCAATAATGTGTGACCTGCTGGAAAATAGAGATTGAAGAAGTCTATAGGAACAGAAAGAACAGAGAACATGGAATTGGATGGTGGTAGCTTTTCTTCTTAAGGAGTTTAATTAATATTGACTGTCAATGCAATTAACATTTAATGTTAATGCAAATGTTAATGCAAAAACCAAATAAACAAACAGACTGTTTGTATGGGCCGCCTTTCCTCTTTTTGTCTTAAGCATTTTCCCAGAATTTAAACTGCCCACTTTTTCTATTTTTCTGTCTCTTCCAATCAGGAGAAAATATGAACAAACACACATGCACATGCACAGCTGAACATCTTAAGCTTATAATACTGTGAGCAATACTTCATCAGCAGCGCTCCTAGAAGGTAAAAGTGTAGTTTTCCATGAATAAAATAATTTAGATGTAACTTGAAGTGTGATTCATGGGTGAAAAAACTTCTAAAATTTCCACGGGACATTAATTCCTTGGGGATGTTTATGGCAGCAGAGATAGAAGGGAATTTGATTGCACTGAGACATTCATTCAAGAAGTTGTCTAAGCACATGGTTTTCAAGAAAACATCTGATCATTAAGTACATTCTTAAGCATGTTACTTGCTCATATGCTGGGATAATTTGCAGAACTTCTGACCTTGCAGGTCTCATTTATGGTGGATGAAAAGCTGGACATGAGCCGGCAATGTGTGCTCACAACCCAGAAGGCCAACTGTATCCTGGGCTGCATCAAAAGAAGCGTGACGAGCAGGTCGAGGGAGGTGATTTTGCCCCTCTGCTCTGCTCTGGTGAGACCCCACCTGCAGTGCTGCATCCAGCTCTGCAGTCCTCAGCATAGGAAAGACATGGACCTGTTGGAGCGGGTCCAGAGGAGGGTCACAAAAACGATCAGGGGGATGGAACACCTGTCCTGTGAGGAAAGGCTGAGAGAGTTGGGGTTGCTTAGCCTGGAGAAGAGAAGGCTCCAGGGAGACCTTATTGCAGCCTTTCAGTACTTAAAGGGGGCTTATAAGACAGATGGGGACAAACWTTTTAGTAGGGCCTGTAGCAATAGGACAAGGGGGAATGGCTTTAAACTAGAAGAGAGGAGATTTAGACTAGATGTAAGGAAGAAATTTTTTATGTTGAGGGTGGTGAAACACTGGAACAGGTTGCGCAGAGAAGTGGTAGATGCCACATCCCTGGAAACATTCAAGGTCAGGTTGGACGGGGCTCTGAGCAACTTGATCTACTTGAAGATGTCCCTGCCCACAGCATGGGGGTAGTGACCTTTAAAGGTCCATTCCGACTCAAACCATTCTATGGTTCTATGATTCTATGCTTAAGTTCATAAACATCCTGGAATATTTCCGAATAATACATAGCAGTGGTATACTTCACCAGGATTATACCAAAATCTACCTCCTGTGTCCTGCTTTTTTTGTGTTGGAGCTCTGTGAATTCCCCACTTAGCCATGCTGGTCTCCTGATGTGTCAGTCTGAATATGAGGATGGCCTTCTCTCACCCTTGGAGAACTTTACCCTTAAAGCCCTGCCAGCTACCCCAAGCTCTCTGGTCCTTCATATCTGCCTCCCTTGGGATCCCACCTACCCACTCCCTGAGTAAGCCAAAATCTGCTTGCCTGAAGTCCCAGGTCTGTGCTCTGCCACTCACATCCCTCACTCTCTGTGGTATCTCACATGCCTATATTTCATGGTCACTGCAGCTACAGCTGTCAGTGGTTGTTACCTCCTGTCCTATTCCTCCTTCTTAGTGAACAGCAGATCCAGTTGTGTGTCAGCCTGGTTGGCCCATCCAGCGCCTGTACAAACAGTTATCACAGACATCCCCCAGAAATCTCCTTGACCGCTTGTGTTCCACCACAGTGTCCAACCAGAAAATGTCAGGAAGGTGTGTCCTGGTTTTGGCTGGGGTGGAATTAATTTTCTTTCTAGTAGTTGGTATAGTGCTTTGTTTTGGATTTAATGTAAGAAGAATGTTGATGACACACTAATGTTTTTAGTTGTTGCTAGGTAGTCTACTTTCTCAAGGACTTTTCAGCTCACATGCTCTGTGAGGTGCACAAGAAGCTGGGAGGGAGCATAGCCRGGACAGCTAGGCCAGCTGGCCAATGGGGTATTCCATACCATATGATGTCATGCTCAGCATATAATGCTGGGGGAAGAAGAAGGAA
>JASVER010000126.1:2293928-2348781 GCA_030449065.1 Oceanodroma leucorhoa | reverse complement strand
CCTTGTTTTGCTTTGCTTGCGTGCGCGGCTTTTGCTTTCCTGATTAAACTGTCTTTATCTCAATCCACGAGTTTTCTCACTTTTACCCTTCCGATTCTCTCCCCCATCCCACCCGGGGGAGAGTGAGYGAGCGGCTGTGTGGTGCTTAGTTGCCGGCTGGGCTTAAACCACGACAAGGTGAAACCTCCAAGAGAGGTGGTGTCAGTGACCCAGAGACCTATTCAGATTGTTGAAGTTGGCCTACTACCCATCCCTGACCAGGTGGTTGGTAATGCGTTCCCACCATTACGTCATCGATCTCACTGTCCCTGACCCTGACTTCCAGGTCTCACACCCTGTCGCCTTTCCCGTAGAGAAGCCCAGGGTGTCTGAGCTGCTCCATCGCACTAAGGATCACCCRGTCCTCCTCATCCTCCCTGCCCACCTATACTGAAGAGCTTTTACCCATCCACTGCTGTCCCTAGTTTTGCAAGCTGTCTCACCATGTCTCAATTTTTGCAACATCTCCCCAATAGCAGTCTCCATCCATGGAGTGCTATTGAGTGTCAGGACATGTACCTTTCTAGGTGCTTTGGAAAGAAATGAGAGAATTTGGGGAACTAGCSTGTGTCAATGAAACATGGAGGCCTTTGGTGTAACAGCAGGATGCTATTTGCTTCCTAGGTTAAGGCAACAACTGTTTCTCTTGTATTTGATTTGCCTGGGTTATGTGATCATATTCCCAGGGCCTTCAGAGGATGTCAAGTCAATTTTAATGCTCTTGGAATTGCAAATGTTGTGTGAACATTCCCAAGTGCCTCCTGCTCAAAGAAAGAACAGAGTTAATATTTGTCACATCTACACACACAGGTTAAAAACTTTAAGAGAATATAATTTTTCAGGTGAATACACTGCTTTTTTTAGAAGATATAGAAGCTTTCAGATAACAAAAATATCCAGATGATACATGATACACCACAGAAAGTACTGAGATCATTTCATGAGTGTTATGTTTGTCAGTCCATAACGAGTAGTTTTAAATATAACTTTAAGCATGGTCACGTTCAGGTGAAGGTAGTTCCAGGAAGTAACATTAAAATACTGAAAATAATTTCAAGGAATGTCAGAGTCTGCTGAGTAGCTGTTTGATGTGTGTTTTTCATGATCTGAAGATGCAGCTTGCAGGTGATAAATGCCCATCTCGTCTCTCTTCCTTTGTTACCTTACCTTTTACTTCCCGTTTTTTTTTGAACTTAAAAGCCACTAATTAACATCATTTTTGCTGCTGGGGTCAATGTGTTGGTGTTTAGAGGATTGGTATTCTGAATGAAGATGCCCGGGATTTTTGCTTTGTCACTTATCTGCTAATTGATTTTGATCACCTCATTGAAACTCTTGGTGTCTCTCCATGCCTGTCTATCATATTAACACAGGAGATAATTTTTCTGAAGTCCTTATATGACTGAAGTGCCCAAGTGAATTTTTTCAAAAGCATGGTAAGCTCCTACAGCCTAAGTGTCACTGAAAGTAATGAGAGAAAAATAGGTAATTTTGCTCCTCAGTTGCAAGTACTCATGATGGTGTCTTACACATATGTGTGCATGCTGCTGCAGTTCATTAATTCCAAGCAAACAGTAGTTTGTCTTCTTAAACATAATAAAGTCAGAGTGTGTTCATGTTAAAAATGCTTCTCTTTCTGAGAGAGTTTATGGAATTTTCAAGGAAAATAGTTGTCAAAATAAAGAAAAAGCTAAACTAGATCAAAGCATGAGTTCCCCAACAGTATCTATCAATCATCAGTATTAGATGCTGCAGAAAAAATAAATAACTAATTTGAAAATCTTGGGAATTAGTTATCCTGCTTATTTAGATGTGGTTTATAAATTCCACCTGCATCTTCCAGGCACAAAAAAGTTTGTCCATTATTTCCTCTCATGTTTCTGAATAAAAGAACATGCTTACTGGTGTTCAGGATTTGAGGAGAGTATAATTCTCTAGGCAAGATCATCTGTCTGTGTGTTCATATGCCTCTGGGTAATGTGTAGRAGTGCTGCAATTCTGCTTGTGACCTCAGCAATTACAGAACTTTAGACATTAAGAGCAACAGTCTAGTGGTGTTCCAGGCCATTATTCTGTCAAGCAAACAGTGCAGTGGCTATGTGCTAGCTACTGTTGTTTCACACTGTGCAACACTTACTCAATATTTTAAGGATGCCTGAGAAATGTAGGAACCTTCACATATAGGCGTTGTCTAGACTTGAAACACACCTGAGTATCATATAGTATTTCTCTTTGAAAGTAATATTTGTGTGAACACACAAGGACTGGTCCATGATGTGTGGAAATGGTTGACCTCAATCAATGTAAGGTCAGCTGAATAATCTCCTGGACTGTAACAGCTTCCATGGGTCCTTTCTGTGTTGCCCTTAAATAAAAAAATCTCATTAAATAGATAGCTAATCACTCAGGCATGTGTTTCCTTATTTATGTATCTCTTTGGGTGAAGAAAATATATAGTCAGAAAYTGTTTTGCTTAACCAATCTAGTACTTAAATTAGAGATGTGGGTTAACTGTCATAATATTTATATTTGTCATGGAAACAAAAATTTATCAGAGTAAACATTTTGACATAAGAGACAGAGATTTTGGGTTCAAAACAAATGCCATAAATTAACTCTTGAGACTAGGATATTAAATGTTCTGAGGGCCTTGCCTGAATTTCAAACCAGGTCAGGAAGTTAGCACTGATTTCTTGGTCAGATTTTAGCCTTTTGATTCTTCTCTTTCTTTTTTTTTTTTTTTTCTTTTTAAATCTACCAGTAGAACATTAAATAACGTGGCGGTATGATAGTTTGGAAGAACACAGTCATGTTGTAGTCAACAGCAATGTGTGTGTGGGCCTATGTAATGCAAGGCTATTTCCTATGAATATTTGCTGCAGGTGTGTGGTCTTCTCCTTTTCATTCCTGCTCTCACCTGCAGCAGTAACATCCTGATGAGTAAATAAAGGGAGAAGATTATTCAGTTCTTGCAAGAAATTTCTGTAGAGACCAGCAGGTTATAAAACAGTAATATGTAATCAGTCCAAAGCATATGCAGAAGTTTTTTTTAAGCTTGATGGAATTACAAAATATCGGTTGCTTGCAAAGGATGTTCTAGCTTTGCATGGAGCAACCTAGGAAGGAAAAATTTATCCTGATATCTTCATCATGTTGTCAGGATGTTTTTTTGAGAATATATAACTATACTAAAAAGCTATCTTGTAGCTTCTTAATGGAATCCAAACTATAGTGTAATCCACAATAGAAATTTGAGTCTGGAAAAGGTAAYATGCAGGGAAGAGTAAGGAACAATTGACTGTATCATACCTCTCAAGCAAAATCATAACTGGTTTAATAGTGTATAACAATCTCTGCTGTTCTTCCATTTTCTTATTAACTTCGTGACTCACCACTAATGTCATAATGCACATGAAACCTGAAGGGATGATTGTAGTTTGCAGGAAGGAGTTTGTATGTACCACAGCTCTCACTTGGTACAAATTGGTCTTGAATACATGAATAGATGATTTGTTAAGGATCTAGGTTTTTTTATTTTTATCATTTTGTGCTATTATTCCCATAGAAATAGAGCATCAAAGTCAACCAGGAGGTTTTAAGAATAAAAGAGACTTTAGAGATTGACCTATACCAGGTTTGTGACTTGGCAAGAGCATGCCAGTTTCCCTTTGAACCCATGTAAATATTTCGCATCTCTTTTGACAAGGAGTTCTGTAGGTCTATTGCCCATTATGTGTTGAATAACCTTATCTGGTTGTTGTTTTTTGCTTGGCTGCCACTATTTCCATCAGTAGTCCCTAGTTCCTACACTGGAAAAATCCATCAACAGTTGACCCATTTTTCTACCATCTCCATAACAGTAGACATTGTAGATTTATGTTTACAAAAGATCAAACTTCATAAGTATCCTGGTTTTGGCTGGGATAAAGTTGATTTTCTTCCTAGTAGCTGGTATAGTGCTGTGTTTTGGCTTTAGTGTGAGAAGAATGTTGATAACACACTAATGTTTTAGTTGTTGTTAAGTAGTGCTTACACTAGTCAAGGACTTTTCAGCCCATGCTCTGCCAGATGCACAAGAAGCTGGGAGGGAGCATAGCCAGGACAACTAACCCAACTGGCCAGTGGGGTATTCCATACCATATGACATCATGCTCAGTACATAAACTGGGGGAGTTGGCCGGGGAGCAGCGATTACTGCTCGGGGACAGGCTGGGCATCGTTTGGCAGGTGGTGAGCAATTGCATCATGCGTCACTTGCTGTGTACACTCTTTATTATCATCATAATCATTATTATTACTACTATTTTACTTTATTTTATTTCAAGTGTTAAACTGTTCTTACCTCAACCCACAAATTTTCTCACTTTTACTCTCCCAATTCTCTCCCACATCCCACTGGAGAGCGGGGAGTGAGTAAGCGGCTGCATGGTGTTTAGTTTCTGGCTAGGGTTAAACCACGACACTAAGTTCAGGGATTACTTTTTTAAATTGCTCCTTAAGTTTAAATGATTTTTAGACTTCCATAGGATGGGCAGATGCACACACAGACACATACTCAAGCACAAAATCTTGTTGACCAGGATCATATTAAGCCTTCCAATGTTTTAAATAAGCAGAAACTACCATAAGGAAAAGTCCTTTCATAGATGCCAACAYTGTTTATTAACTGCTTATTAGTTGTTCTTTAAGACATTTGGAAGCACTTGGAATTTGTATCCATTAATTTAAGTATGAATAAAAGACCTTGAAATCTCTGATGTCCTCATCACGCTTCATTCCCAGTGCTAGTTCAAAATCAAGAAAAATTAAAACAGAACTGGAATTTATTATCTGCTACAAAAGCAAAATAAAACCCTGTTTTGTTTCTGAAAATGGCCTCCAGGTGATGGTTCTGCCTTGCCTATGTGACGAGAAATTTCCTTCGCTACACGAGAGGACAGAGGGAATAATTTTCAGAAGGAATGCAGCTAACATGAGAATGTTTCTAGATTTTTCCATGTCTACTGAGAGGTTTTTGTTGTCATATGAATGTCATATGAAATCACAGGATATTAACTTGGTTGTGATTATGTCTTCAATCTGTCCTTCATCAACATTTTAGTATTCCACAGATCAGAGACTTCTTGGACTTTTATCAGTGCTAAAGTGGCTACATATTGGTAATGTCCTGTCTCAGTGAAAGTGTTGCTTTCAAAGTGTAGTAAAGTAGTAAAGGTGGTGGACGGGCAGTGGTCTTTATCAAGAAAATTTTTACTTTTTTATCTAATAATTGCATACCTAGTTTCTACAGTTAATATCTCTACCTATAACATAAATAAAGATTGGCAATACAGTTTGTGTGTCTGAGACAGTAGTTCTACATGAGCAAAATCTGACAGCACTGGACTTCCTGAATAGTCACACTAATGTTGGATGTATTACTCATTATGATTAACTGACCACCAAAATAGGATTTTGCAGTGTCACTCCATTAGCTTTAAATTCTGCCACCCTTTTGTTTGCTAAGTAATGCTTTAGTATTGCTTTCATTTTGTTGATTTGTTCTTGTTGTGGTGATCCATTTCAAAATATTTAAATGGTTTATAGGCCAAGAATCAGTCACAGTTATTACAGCAGACTTTGTTCTATTTATGCCAAACCCTACAAATTCTGATATACAAAAGACAGACGGGCATCCATTTGCAGTATGACCTGCCTCAAATTTTGTCATCTTCATTAAAAAAAAAGAAAAAAAAAAGGAGGGGAATAAAAGTATATCAGTAATGTTGTTATGATAATCTAGTATGTGACATTGTGACCAACCTTGTACAACAGTTTAGGTCTGGAAATATGGAACTGGAATTGGAAGATTGCTCTACCAGCCCGAGATTCAGTTAAAAGATGAAAAAATTCTTTTTTGTTGTTGTTGGTAATTAAATTGAATTTTCACAGTCTTGCAGTTCTCTCAGCTACTTTGTGAGTTTAGAAATTTTTCTTCTTTTWGACTTGGTAGTTAGAATCAAATAACTGTATAAAAAACATCAACTTTCATTTTTGACTTTTTTTCTAGCAAAGTTGCAATGCAAAGCTTGTAAACATGAATCTTAGAGAATGAAAAACCCAGAGGCAAATAAAAAATAAATCCTCCTCTGATTACTTTTAAAGCAAAAGTTATGATTTTTGGATAATTTTGGATGAGTTATTTTTAAATACTCTGGTCTGTCATTTATATTACAAATTTTGTCTTTCTAATAACCAAATCAGATGACCTGCTAGACTTTTTTCTTTGTCAGTGACATAGACTTATTAGTATCCTTTGGGTAAAGCACTATAAGATTCTCAATACAATATCTGATAGCAATTATTCATCTGTCTTCTTTGAACTAATGTATTTTATAGCTTAGAGAACATACATATCTACTGGAAAATCCATATATGTACAAATTTGTATGTATATTTCTCCTATGGTTCTAGGAAGTAGCAAAGGTTCTAATTAATTAATTAATTGCCCACTTTTATGGGTAATCAAAAAACAAAATCAGGATGGTTTGTTAGATACACACTTCCTGTTTAAAACGCCAAGAAGAGAGGGGGTCTTAGGTAGCACGGGTAATCTAACCATGGCAAGATTTTTCTCATGGAGGATGTATAGATGAATCCAGGAGCAGGCTGGGGTCAGAAGACCTACAGCCCTTCAAATGAAAATATTTTAAAGTTAAAGATTTTAAAATGTTGCCATGACTCCTTACTAAACTAATATTTGCTGATCCCATTTAATCTATAGCCGATTCCACAGGCAGAGCATTTCTACCATAATGCACTGGCACACAGGCTCCACAAAGTAGCAATTCCTTTCACAAAAAGCTAAACAAGCAGTATTTGCCTTGAGAAATTGGGTAGTCTGCTTCATCCAGGTAAGCTAGTCTGCAGCTCTCAGACAGTGTTTCCAAAGCAGGATATTTTTGCCTTTGAATTTCTGTCACGTGCATCAGTAAATTAAGTAAGGAAAATTAAAATTTTTAAAAAGCTTCAGAAGGAAGAAATAGCTGTGGTTATCAAAGTCTAAAGAGTAGAAGCAAGGACTGTCAGCAGATATGATCTATGTGCAAGCAGCGACACTGCTAGCAGTGCGTGAGCGGTTTTTAGCCAGTCAGAACCAGAAGAAAGTTAAATCCACTTCCCCGAAGGCTCATTAAAGTACATCTGTGCTTTGGACAGTTCAGTAATTATGTGATGGGAATAATTTCTGTGATTGTAATACAATATGACCACCTACAACCTTCTGGCATTAGAGTAGAGGGAAAAACACAGCCAAGGGGAAGAAACTGGATGTACTGAAGAAAAAAATCTCCGTTAAGTTATAAAATTTTACTGGCCAGTGATCACTAGTATAAGAAAACTAACTAGTGTGGGTTTGCTTTATTTTATTTTCTAACATAGCCAGCAATTAAAGTTCTGTTTTAATCTTGTTTCCTCTTTTTTCCCCATTTTTCCATATCAGAATACAGCACCTCAATCTCATTCATATTCTACATTCTTGTACAGAATACGTGAAAGATTACATGATTTATTAAAAAACTGTGCAAATTTTATTCAATGGCTATGTTTCTGGTTGTTCTGAAGGGAATTACAAAATTAGTTCAGTGTAGATGATTTCTAGTTTATCGTGCTTTTTCTTCCTTGCACTTCTCATTTGGTTTAGTAATTCAAGAGAGAAGACAAACACAAATTGTTCCTAACCAGTCCATCAATTCTGTCCCTGCTGCTAATCGCTCAATTACTGCATTCTGCAGGAATTACTTTCTAATTTCAGGTTCATTGCTACTTCAGATTCTTACAGATTTCAGGGTTAGCAAGAAAGACTTCTGGTAAAAAGTGATCTCTCTGCTGTAGCTGTTATGGTAGAAAGTAGATACCTCTAAAAGTAAGGAAGATTTATATTGGTGTACTACCAATATTTATTTTGGTGTAATACCCCAAGGAAAGCTTCTCCATCTGAACCTTCTCTGACAACAGAAAAACATACTGTATAGTGACACCCAGATAAATAGATATTATACTAACCAGCATTTTTTTTTTTAACCTTTGTCAGAGACATCTGTTTTGCTACTGTATTAGCAAAACCTCCTGTTGAAGGTTGGACTTCTACCCTAGAGAACCTCACCCAACCTGCYGTTCAGGTTAGAGAAAATTCTCTGACCTGGGAGAAAGATAGAGCCTGAACGATACCCGTCACTGCTGTCCCTCAAGAAGGAAGAGTCTTTCCAGAGACTTCTTTGTTAACAGTTGTCTTCTGCAGGTTTTATGTGCAAGGAATAAAGTAATATCAGAAGTTGTGATACGATGTTAACGGTATCATATTTTATACTGCTCCTCACCTAAACTTATTGCTTTGAATTTAGGAGGACATAAAGTAAAACCAATTAAAGATAATGTACTTTTTATTATTTTATGCACTTTAATAGCATTTGAAGACCTTTACCAAGATTTTGTTACGTGCTATGCAAATGTATAAAGTTGGTCTATGCCCTAAAGAACTCATATTCTATAAAACAAAACCAGGGCTAGTAAGTGTTATTAACCTATTTTACAGCTGAGGAAGCTCAGATTGAAGAAAATAAAATAAACTCCCAAAGTCACAAGGAAAATTCTGAAACGGGAGGAATGAAATGTACATCTGCATTTGAATGAGCTATTTAAAGCACGTGTCCTCCTCAGGTCAATCTTCAAGGAAGCCTGTTGACAGAATTTCCTTCTACAAAACAAATTGTTTAATAGTTGAATAGTCGGATGTAAGACTCTTAAAAGTGGAATGAAATCTTACACTGGGATATGGAAACAGGTATTGACTGGCAGGACAACATTTTACTTTGTTCTCCTTTCTGGGTAGAGCCATTGAAGAGTTAAATGGACACTGCAGTCTGCAACATCCTTCCTTACTGTTCTTCCCGTTGCAAGGTCCTACTGAGTTCTCCAGCCCTGCACTAACCTACACATAAACCTATAGGAGCACATACTTAAACAGCATGAACAGCACTTGTTATTTCTCGTCAGGTCTTTTAGTATCTAGCCTTGCAAAATCTATTCTTACCATAGCAACATATCTGAGGCAAAATGAAATGTCAGCTATAAAGGAAAAAGACGGTGACAAGTCAAACTGTGGGTTGGGTTCAGAAGAATGTGGTCTAACTAATTTTCCCTCTTGCAAACTAAATATTACATGCAAACATGTATTTATATAAATATACACATAACAAACTTAAGAAACGGAGTTTGTTTTGCAACAATTATTAACTAAGTGCAGTATATTTCAGTTAAAGGTGGTAGAGTACAGGAAAGCTAAGTGTGTAACAATTAAATTTGGTAATATAAAGTGCAATGTTCTCACAGACTTTCTTCATCTAACTTCCATTGATTTCAGTGGGCTTTAGGTGTATTTGTCTTCTCCTAAAGCAAGCAATACGGTATAGGAATCCGAAAGGTAACTTGTTTAATCAAAATAACATAAAATGCTGGTTTGCATCAAATGCGGCCTCATTGAGAAAACAATGAAGTACACAGTTAAGTAATTTCCTACCTAAGCTAGCATTTAATTGTGTCATTCATTTTAATGGGGTTTAGATGTGTGACTAAAGAATAGTACATGCTTGAAAAATGCTTTTCTGAATTACACTGAAAGCAAATATCATTGGATGGGTTTCTTGGAGGTAAGCTGTCGCAGATCCATTTAACTCTTTTTAGTTTAAGAKATGAAATCAAGTGTGCAATTTTCTTATTAACTGCAGTGATATATTTATATCAAAATATTTAGGAGAAAATGTATCTGAATATCTTGAAACAATAGACAGATCAAAATTCAGTCTTGCATTTTGTTATTAATTAATCATAAAACTCTCAAAGTACTGGTAGATAGTCATAAAATAAATTAATAAAATAAAATGAATAAAGTGAAGCAATATGTGACAGTATTTGATGACGTAGCAAATTGCAGCTAATACAGAATCTGTTCTTTGTTTTGAATCCTCACAGAAAAAAAGGCGAGGGGGAAGAAATCAAGATTTTAATAATAAATTCAATCTTTTTATTGGACCTTTTTCTTTGCCTTCGTATTTTACCATTTTTCCTACCATTGCTACCAAAAATGGTGACRACATGTGCTGGTTTTGGCTGGGACAGAGTTAGTAGCTAGCTGCTTCACAGTAGCTAGTATGGGGTTATGTTTTGGAGTTGTGCTGGAAACTGTGTTGATAACACAGGGGTGTTTTCGTTATTGCTGAGCAGTGCTCACACAGAGCCAAGGCCTCTTCTGCTTCTCATACCATCCCACCAGCGAGTAGGCTGGGGGTGCACAAGAAGTTGGGAGGGGACACAGCTGGGACAGCTGACCCCAACTGACCAAAGGGATATCCCGTACCATATGACATTGTGCTCATCAATAAGCTAGTGGGAAGGTTGGCAGGGTGCCGCTGCTCGGGGACTGGCTGGGCATCTGTCAGTTGGTGGTCAGCAATGGTTTTCATTTGCATCACTTGTCTTTCTCAGATTTTATTTTTTAATTTTTGTTACTTTCCTTTTCCTTATAATTTATTATTACTATTGTTATGGTTATTGTTATTATTATATTCTATTTCAATAATTAAACTGTTTTTATYTCAACCCACAAGTTTTCTCATTTTTACTCTTCCAATTCTCTCCCTCCATCCTGCTGCAGCGGAGTAAGTGAGCGTCTGTGTGGTGCTTAGTTGCCAGCTGGTGTTAAACCAGGAGACAACAGTAAGAATATTAAATAAGAGAGTGTATTATATAGAAAACAAATAGGAATGGCTGTTTTTGAAACAAGCATCCATAACCAGAGTAAATTTCTCACTAAGGTGGTGCAAAAGTGGCAGAAGGGATCAGGAGATCTTTTTGCTTTTTAATTCTGAAAGTATTTCCTGCTGTTTATTGTTGCTGTTTTAACAAACACGTAAAATCCCAAACATAACCTTGAAAAAAAAAGAAATGTGGGAATTAAAAGTCTGCCTTGGTTAACTTTCTTTTCCAATAGCTGATATAGCTAGGCCATGCAACCAGCTAAATATTTTATATGGTACAGTATGATACAAATACAGAGTGGAAAGTAAATCCAACACAGGGGTTCTTAACAACCGTACAACTGAAAGTAAGAGAGGAACAAAAATTTATAAATCTTGAGGAAAAAAAAGATGTTGGATAGAAATTACTTCTTGTAGATGCTTCCAGCACGCACACCACAACAGAAAGACTTGAAATTAAAATAAATATATAAAACAACCAAACACTCATTTTCAAACATAACCACGGTGGGGAAGTAATTACATTAAATACTACTGTGGGTTCCAAACAAAGATATATAGGATTAATCACACCATTTCCTGTGCAATTGATACGGATCGCAGGCAGCAAACAGACAGAGCTAAAGTGAATCACTGACAATGCTGCATAGAGCAGATTGTATCCTCCCACGGGCCAATTGCTAGAAGTGAATTTAATCGCATATTAGAGAAGCTCAAATATTCCTTCAGTTTGAAGACAGCATTGTAGCCTTGAGTGTCATATTCCACCCAGTGAATTCATAGACACACTTTCTTTCTCTATGGTTAGATGGAAGGCAAGTCCCATGTCATGATACCATGAGATCAGAAATGGGGAGTAATATTCTTAGAGAAAAATAAAGATCTTTCTATTACAGAAGAAAACCTGTCTTTAAACTAGAAGTATAAACTGAAGATTTTATCTAGTAGCTTATCAAAATGTTAAGAATCTCAGACCTATCATATAGTTATAAAATGTATATTGTTTAGGAGCCGACAATGAGCAGCAGAATCTTTTTGACAACGACTTAAATCCATATGAAACTGGCAAAAGTGCATGGTGGTGTTACTCCTTCTGTTTTAGCAGATTTTCTGGTGTTTCTAATGTACTAATCACCATTATTGACACTAATGAATTGTTTTGTTTAAGACATATATAAATAAATGGGCATGGAAATGGATGGGAAGTTTATTCTTACTGAGGCAAGAAGGACATTTCTCACATATATTTACTGTGCAGTGGAGTCCTGGATAATCAAAGACTCAGAATCCAAATAGGTATCCGATGTACATATCCCTCAGAGCATCTCACTGCAGCAGCAATAACTAAGCTAGCTAGTTTAAAAATAGCCTAATAATGTGTGCACAAGCTATAGTGACTACAGTGGCTGCTTGTAGACAAAGCTCATTTCTTTATATCTGCAGAATTCTCTTTCTCAAGTAAACACACAAAACACCAAAAACCCTAAAATCTTATTTCTTTGTCAAAATCTAGATCCATAAATTTGTGCAACTTGTATACCTGTTTAATTCTTATCAGCCTTTTCACTCTTCCCCTATAACTGCTGTGAGATTTCTTTTACCCTGTTTGACATTGGCAAAACATAAACATTTTTCCAACCTTCTATAGAACTTTTGTGGGAGTTGAAGATCTATCAAAATTAACCAAATGGGTATTCTCTAAGCCAACCATTACGTACAAATTAGCAATGCTTGTTTGTGCATAAAAAAGCTGAAAAAATGTTTTGTGTATTTGTGTCATATTCCAATTTCTGTGGCGTTTGAGTCATCACTGATTCTTTTGGTTATCGTTGTTTGGTACACAGACATGTTTCACAGGTTTTATAACCTATAATGGAAATTAATTGTTCAGTGAAATGCACAAATTTTAAAGCAGTAATTTTATAACATATGTCCACATACTTTTAATATTGAATAAATAAGGAAGACATCAGAGTTTTGGTACAGGAGTCTAAGAAGTTCAAGGTAGCTTATATATATATATATTTATAAAGACATACAAGTTGAAACTAGACCCTCTCTTTAGAAAATCACTTGCTCCTTTCCCACATACTCTCAACAGTTTACATTCACCAATGTTTTTAAGACAACATCCTTTACTCTGAGGCCAGTTCAAATGCAGGCAGTGCTAGAGACAGCAAATCCCATTAAATCCTCCTGGAACGCAGTCAGTCTGTACAATCCATGTAAGAAATATTTATTTCTTTTATCCTACTGAGGTTTTTAAATTTTGCTATGGGAGAGGAGGGAGGGGAAGCCTTGCAGCCCAACAACAAATTTAAAAAGCCATGTGTGACTCTGAAAGCCTTTCAGGTAAATAATTTCCAACCATGAAAGGAGGTCAAAATTGCAAGGAGAGTCAGAAGGATTGTGTTCTGGACCATAATGATTAAGTACTTCACCCTGAAATATCATACAGTGTGGGAAACCCAAGAGTCTGCACTGTAGGATTACTGACTGCTTCATAGGAATTCATTACATAAACAGAATAACGTGGCTGTTCACTGGCAATTATTGCCTACAGTCTGTTGCCTACCACAAAATATGAGTTGAGCATGCCTTTCACCTGCTTGGTTTTCCACCAAATGGAGACTGACCTTTTATTTAGCAACTTTCCCAAGGCAATAGAGGTTAGTCAAAGCAAATGGAGATATTCAGTTTTTTGATCAGTGAGTGCTCAGTTTGAGACATCTGAAAAGATTCAAAGTGTCTGTCTTCCAAAAATTTATTAGAGCTCTTAAATTTATCATCCTTCTTCCTCCTATCTAAAATCACATATAGACTGTGAAAATCCCCAATTATCAAAATACTTCTTAATAAATTTGAAAGTAATAATTCACAGAAATTAAAATTTGTGTTTGTTTATATTCTGACTCTTATTCCTTTACTCCAATTTATTGAAAATAGATTAAAAAAATGTATTAACTAGAGGAGTATCAGCCAACAGCAAGAGATTAATGGTAAGTGTCTTTTAACTTTAATGTAATTGTACAACTGGAGCTAACCATAAAAATTAACAGAAATGTACTGTTATAAATAAAAACATAATCGATCTCTGTGGTTTAGTGATTTTTTAGTGATACAGGTTAGGAAGCTCATTTGAAAGTCTGTTTAGGCATATTTCTAAATAGCCAGGCAGTTTCTTACTTGTCTTTTTTTTTTTTTTCCCTTAACGTGTCAATTAGAGTTACACTTACAATTCCGTCTGCAAGGATTATCAGGACATTTACTTACAAATAGAGTATAGGAAGCAAAACAATTTTTTTTAAAGTATTTAATTTATAACAAAGAAATCTCTCAAAGACAATTACAATAAAACCAGAATATTTTTTTTTTTTTTTAAGTCTGGCTGGTACATAACAGTAGAAATAGTTCAAGAGTTATTGATTAAAGGTTCAATGGGAAGATTCAGCATCAACCTGGAAGCTGTAACAATGCATTGCTCAGCTGAAATCTGGGAAGTGTGAGGCTATGGACTGACATCATGGGGAGGAATCGCTGATGTGTTACAGCACTCAGAAGAATTATGTTCTTTCCACTTACATTTAGTGTTGGATGAAAAGGTCACAACCRCTGATGACAGTGTCCATAAACTATGAATTATAATCCAAAGTTTTCCTGTTTATTCTTTCCAGCATCTGTGGGATGGTTGTCCTCTGCACAGCTGCAGGTAGCTTTATATATATCTTTGCCATAATATGTCAGGACATATGTGATCAGTTTGACCAGAGTCATGGGTTGATGGCACTCTGCCAATACAAAGCAGACATAAATACCTCTCTGCTGGCTGCTTTATGTCCTAAAAGCTGCTCAGGCTACCTGGAGAAAACCAACAAATTTGGTTTCAGCTGGCTTTCTAGAAAAGATGATTGCTTCCTGGGTTAAAAGTTTCCTACTTCAACATAACAAATCAATAATTTAGTAAGTGATTTTGCTCCTCTTAGAAAGTCTTTCTGTATAGTGCCTTGTTTTCAACCAGATGGGTTGAACTGTTTTTTTAGCTCTCACCAGTGTTTTGCAAGATTGATATAACATTGGATTTTCAGRCAATTTTTTCTTAGTCCCTTTGCACATATTTTTGCCTTTGGTCCAGATGCTTAGTGAATATAAATAGATACAGTTCAATCCCAGCTAATAAAGATATACTGATTTACATCAGCTAAATATCTGTCACTTAGGTTTAACAAATGACTTATGAAATATTCCAAAACCCCACAGGGTGGAATATTCAAACATGTGATCCCAAACGAACACCTTAGTGTGCCTTCAGAAGCTACTGCCTGGCCACTGAGAGGCAATAGTAGACTGTGTGTTCACTTATAGTTTCCTCATGCTGCGAAGTAAAATGTGTTAATTTGGTGGAGATTCAAGGTGTTCCTTGCAACTGTGGTGCCTAACAATGTGCATGTTGTCTGTAATTGCATTGCAGCTAAGAGATGGCAATTTCTTTCGAGAAGGTAATTCATCATTTGTTTGCAGACACAGACTTTATAGGTGTAGACTCATGCATAAAATGGGATTTGAGTCAGATCACTGAAGCAATTACTACCCACTGTCCACCTCACCCTTCTCTAAACAGTCTTCTCTCTGAAGTAGGGGCAGATGGACCATGCAGGAGGTTGATGGCCTGTCCCCAGCATTTGGAGCATGATATATTAAGGTGAAACCTGAACTGGCATCAGATTTAATGATAAAACATGTTGAGTACTCCTCCAATTTTAGGTTAACACTCTGTCTCCCCTTTCCATAGTAGGCCCTTGAGAGCCATGGAGCTCTCATGGATCTCCCTGGGAGTTTGTCTGTCCAGCACCCAGAGACACAGGGTGGTGGGTCCCCCTTTCTGTTAGCTGTGTGAGCTGGCTTATGTTTCCAAGCCATTTAGACATATATAATAAGATCATCTGATAAATAGTACAAGAGTAATTTTCACCTGATATATACTTTTAAAAAGAAAAACATTTACCTTGTTAGAAGAACTAAAGAGCTTTCAAAAGATCAGTAATGTGAGTCTGAACTCTGAACTGACATTTTTATTTACATTTGATGTCATCAAGCTTTATACTCAGTTTCTGAACAAGTTAGCAATACTATTCTGTATCATCTCATACCCACAAGTTTCACAACATTTTATAAAGTTGGGTTAGTATTATGATCCTTGTTTTTCAGAAAGCTAAATTTAGCTACTCAGAATCTACAAATTTCAGTTATTTGTGTTTTAAAGAAATGTATTACCAATGATATTCAAAACTGAAACCAGTGAGGGTCCGTGTAGAATTATAACACAAACAGTGAATTATTTGAAAGTAAAATGTAATGAGACTGCTTCAAGAATTCCTAAATTTGGTGAGACATTTTACTCAAACACAGTAGGTGCAAAATGATCCTGATACAGAAGACAGGGTGTATAAATACAGCATTACTCACAGGGCAAAAGAGAAATAAAGCTGACCAAAAGCCTGAAAGAAGTTAGTATTGATTTATTTAAATGAAGCTTTCCAGTAGACACTACTCTTGGATTTTTTTTGTCAGTTTGTTCTTGATGATCATTCTAGCCCATGCCCAGTGTCACAGGGTTTTCCAGGGGTTTCTTTTTGAACGTGAATGAACCAGCTCTCATTTATAGCCCTGCCATTTTAACCTCTCAATTGGTATAAAGGGTTTTTTAAAGTAAGCAGATTATTCTATGCCTACATGAACTAGAAACCCTGTACAGTGACTGGATAATAACTTATCTGAACACTCTCTGTTCTACACTTGGAAATGTGCAGAATATGTCCTGTTTTAAGGCAGGACATACAGACATGTTAAAATTTACATTTCTTTAGCTGACGTGGAAATCAAAAGCTGTGAACCTGTAGCAAATGCTCCCTATAAGAGTCATGCAAATTCACCTGCAGTCCTCGYTATATATTCTGTGACTGAAGGCACAACCATTCTGCCTCACTTCCACAGGCACCTGAAGTCTTTTAATTACCAGTTTCTCAGGTCTGTCAATTTATGCTGCATTCATAGTTCTGATTTCAAAATAAGCATTGCTGCTACTGAATATATATGTATTTATCAATCAGGGAGTCAGAAATTATTAACAACACACTTGGTGGTCGTGGTTACACATTATTAATCATTATCACTGCATATACAAAACTGTCTTAGCACTAATATTCTAAATCAGCTGTACACATGCAGTACCATGGAACTGGTGCCATGTGGTCAGGGCTGATGGCTGTGTCCTTGGTGGCCTCAGTCACAGAGGTTGAGGTGATCAGGCTTGACACCTCTTCGACAAGGGAAGTCCAAACAGTCTTGGGTTTGTCCTTCTATGTTTTCACTCTTCCCACCTGATACTGTTGTGTTACTTGCACCCCCTCCAGAAAGGGGGATCTAGTTTGCTTCTGACCTGCTTACCTTGGTCTTGCTTCTTCCTTCTTGTTTGCTCAGAGGATGCTCTGCCTGTTCGCAGCTACTTGTACTTATCTTGCTCTGCTTTTTCCTCTTGTAATGTTTGTTACTTGGGCTGCTTCTTAACACTGCTTAAGTGCAACTATACAAGTCTTTGTTCACCCCCTTGGTGGTAGCATTGTTTTCGTGAGTAAATACATGGTGTTTATACATGGTGTTTGACTATGTTACATATTGCTCTTAGTTACACTATTTTAGCACACTTACACTTGGTTTCAAAGCAACTTGATATTGATTACATTGACAATATTGAGAAATGTATTTACAGTTTATAAATTTTACAGGCCATTGTTTTGGTTGCCACATGTAATGGCACAAAATCCTGTTGTTTATGACTAACTAAAGAAATAATATTTGGATGTACGAGTGTCATCTCCATTTCACTATGCATTAGCTCTTAATTTTCTTTTTTTGATGCTGAAAGATAAAGATGTTCTAGCTACAGAATCCACAGTCCAGCCAGTCAAACATTCCTATTCTATTTCTGTAATTTTTAATCTCCACATGTTACTCTTGTCTGCAGTAGAGATACAGAAATATAGTGTAGCAGATATTATTCTACTGCCCTCCTGCCCCCAATTCCCTTTTGCTCAGATAATCCTACATGTTCACCCCTTTTTCCCCTGAAGAACCACTTCACACAGTTACAGAGATTTTAAAAACATTCATCTATTCCTCCAGAGTTCCTTTAAAGGTTGCTACTATTAGCTGTGGAAAAGAGTTTGGGATGAAAATGGGTTCTTAATGAATTCCATCCAGTTGAGCCTGAATTCCCATGATCAGCATCAGCAGTGAGTGTTTCCATTGCAGTGAATGCTTGATTCACAAATAATCACCTTTTACCTATCACTGGAGAAACTAACACATCCCCTTAGACCACTGCTTGCTTTTGTCTTCTGGTATCACTCTTTTATTCATTTTTTTCTGTACACTTGTAACTGATGAAACTGACACTGCAAAGTGTTCCTTCTCTGCTCTATGTCTTTGCAGACTGGTTTCTGATGCTTTGAATGGAGCTACTGTAGAAAATAAAACTGAACTTCATGTTTATCTTAAGGCTAAGTCTTGTGGCATCTGGTATTGCRTGTTGCTCTGCTCCCAATGGTAACGAACAACAGCAGTACTGACAGTCACAGTCATATCTGGTAATTACATATCTGGCAATTTCAATGTAGTCCATCACTATAGGAAGAAGTCTGTTCCTCTTATTATTTTGAATGAATGCAGGAACAGCAAGTGTCTCAAAGAAAGCTATGTCAGTGAAACTGGTGCTGATACCTGTTATTTTCATTTGGATAAATTATCGAAGTCCTTGTTGCATCACTTGTTGTGGCCGACTGTCATCCTTATTCTCAAATGTCACTTTATTGTCTCAAATGTCTATTTATTGATGGTCAATCACACAAGATTTTGCCACATTTTGTGGCGGGACCCATGCAATGACTTGACCAATAAGTCTTACTCTGAAGACGTTATAAATAATACCTCTGAGGAAGATAATTTTACAAAATGGAAATGTATCAAGCAGGTGCTATGTGGGGCTCGGTTAGAATTAAGAAAATAATTGGGAATTCAAGTCTCTGTCTTGCTTCAAATTACCTTTGCAATACTGGATGAACTGAACTTTGTTGGTAGAGAGTAGAAGAGTGCATTCATGTGGTTTAGAGAAATCTCCAGTAGTCTCGAAAACACACAATTAAAGTCCAAATGGAAAAAAGGACAGACAAAGAGGATTAGAAATATTATTTCACAGGGGAGAAGATGATAAAATGGAGAGGTGAGAAAGGATTTCTGCAATGCAAACCAAGTAAGATGCAGTTCTTTATGTCCAGATGCACAGAAGCACAGGAGCAATAGCTATGCGATCTTGCAAAGAGAAATAACTGGAGGAGTGACCAGTTCAGCTAGTGTAGGAAGCGCTCCTATGGCTATTGCTGGTTAGACGCTTGAGTTCAAGTTTGAGGTTTCTCAAGTATTCACCATGGGGTCAAACATGGAGATAACCTAGGTGACAATAATTAAATGTCTTCAGTCTATTTTATTGTTTGCTCATTAACTTCTCCTTTGGTGCAGCTCCAATTCTTTCTTTCCAGCAATAAATAAAAGAATGATATCAGTAAATCAGTAAATAAAAAACAACTCCCTACTTAAGGACCCAAAGACAATTATCAAAACGGGAAATGTAAGAATATGATTCCACATGAGGCTTGTTCTTATTCTGAATTGTGAAGTGGGTCTGGATTCACTGATGGTATCAGTATAATCAATAAATAACATTTTATAGTGATACAAAACCGTTCACACGGAACTATGAGGATCAAGCTGTAGAACCATGCCAGAAGTATTCTTCATGTCTGCTGACTGCTCACAGAGATACACATCAGCCAGGAAAGGAATATTTCTCCATCAGAAACATGATAAGATTTTAAAAATTTTACAGTTAGATATTCTGCTTCTCTCTCTCTCTCTCACACACACACACACACAGATACTCACTCAGAAGGGTGGAGACCATACAATCTAAATTATCATTGAAACAGTGCCACACAGAAAAACATTTGGTGGTATTTGCAGGAAATGGCTGTGACATTTTCAACTTGTTAAAAAGCAATGAAACAAGGAAAGATATTGCCAAACTGGGAGAAAATGAGCCTTTGAAGAACTGAACTTCTAAAACCTAATATAAAGTCTCTATATTTTTCTGTGACAATATGCTAGAAAGATAAAGCAATCTCCTTTGGGTTCTTCCAAACAAGATGTGTGTTATCAGAAATTTACTGAACTGAAGATCAAGAAAGAGCTATAGCTCATCCAATCTTCCACCCCACGTTTCAGACACATTCAGTTTCCCTCAATTACCCCTGCATTGACTCCATCACGTTTTTGACCAAAGTGTAATTTCTGTAAAGGTGCCAGCTTAATCTGAAGTTACCAGAAATGGAAGAAATTCAACATTTTCTTTGATATTTTGTTTCCAGGGTTAATCACCCTTACATTTAAAAAGCTATTCCTCAGTTCTAATTTTAACATGTTCAATGTTACCTTTAAACCATTGCTTCTCTGCTTGATCAAAGGGCCCTAGCAAGCCTTATATATTCTTCTTATGAAAATAGTTATTCCATGTTATCAGTTACCAACGTTTCATTTTAATATTCTTAACATATAAATGTCTTTCAACATCTTCAGTCCTTGAAGATATTGAGAGCCTTCAGGTCTTTTGCATCCCTCCTTTTCCTCAGTTTCTATTAACATGCAGCTACCTGAATAATATCTCATTAGACAGAATGCCTTCCTTGGAGACAATGTCCATTCCTTAACTCTGTTCAGTAATCTTTTGCTTTGTGGTCTTTTTTATCACAGCAGTTCATTGGGAGAACCTGCTGTGCTGCATATTAAGTAGACCTTTGTACTATTTCCAGATTCACATTTTTCTGTATATCATCTCCACTTCTATATATATAGCATACTGCACACTTAAACAATAAAAATTTTGCACATATGTGAATATCTTTTTTTTTCCACTAACACTGCCTATTGAAGCTTTCACCTTCCTTTTGAATGTCAGAAATTTCTTGTTTATAATTCTGAAAAATATTTGTGCGATACTATCTTTTTTTCTTCTGCAATTTTGTATTATCTTCTAAATCATTCATGAAAATCATTTAGATATGGTATCAACTCCTATAGAAACACAGAATTGTTCACCACCAGTCTTCGCTGATTTCCCCCATGATACCCACCTACCCTCCATAGTGTACAAAGGGCTTGCTTTACTATCTGTCACTGCACTGGGTGATTAGCTTCAAGTCAGTGAAGTAYGTATCACACGGTATTGTTACCCACATACCTGAAAAAAAACTTAATGGAGGAAAAAGCCTAAATAAATATCTAAAAAAGTAGCTGCAGCAGCATTTTAAAAAGCAAAATCATAAAAGCAAGGATAATGAAAAACTTTCAAAAGAAGGGGAAAAAAATCAACAAACTAAACAAGCCTAATGGAGATATTTCACATGCTCTCCAAAGATGCCTCTTCATAGAGTATTCATTATAGCTGGGAAACATTTTGTGAATTTCACTATTCCAATTAACTCTTTCAGGGACATTCCAAATCTAGATTGAAAATTATGCAATTTGTGTCTTGCAGTATGAGCATATTTTCAGTCAGATGTAGAGCCTGCAAAGGCATATTGGAAGTCAGATACTTCCTTCCTCATCCCACGTAAAGTTAATTACAGTTTCCAATATAACACACATTCTTTTGATGAATATTCTTAAGTTTTATGCATTTTTCAAACATTCCTGGCAGATGTATTGATTATTCTTCAGTGCTTGTCATTTTCCTCTTGCTCTAAGTAATCTGGTGGAACAGTATTTGGACTTTAAATTACCTTCGAAGGACTAAATTTGCAACCTCACACCCTAGCCGTGTGTGAGATTCCTCAGTACCGTAACCATGGAGAATTTCTGAGCTGTCTAATAAAGCTTTTCTCAACAGGCCTGATGCTGTGATGTTGATACCAATGGCAATATTCCTTACTGCGATACCAGAGCCCACATATACAAAGTAATGATTTCCAAGTGTTAAAAGAAAGTTATTTTAAGATGACACCTTTTCTTTCCTCTTAGAGCCTTGCTTTCCCATTATTGCCTTTTCATTTGACAGAGTTTTGCTGCAAGCATTCTTTTGCAGCTACTGAGCAATTTTTCTATCAGTCCTTCTGTTACTACAACTACAACCAGAGCCCCAAATTAGTTTATTATACTCCAGACACTGGACTCACTCTCATCTTTGTCTTTCATAATTTCTGTAATTTAATCCAAATGCTTTTACTCTCAGTATTTCTTTTTTTTTTTTTTTGTGATAGCTTGATAGATAGGAGCTGAGCTGAATGCCTGACATATAAGGAGCTGTAGATTTCATCTGTTCCTTTATCTCCAAGAGTGTTATTGTTCTTTACTTTAACTGTGCTCCAGTTAAACCGGGACTCACACAAATATGGGCTGGAATGTTAACATGAATATTATTATGGGTTTTGTACACTATGACCAATATCTGTTTTTTTATTACTATAGGTTAATATTTTTTTCCCCTCAAGGATTACTCACTTCAGGACAAGAAATGCTTGTGAAGGAAAAAAACTCTACAATGAAGACAGATGTTCACAGAATGCTATGCTAATGAATATTAATAAAATGTGTCTCAGAAACAGGATGAGCTTAAACAAATCTTTCACATAATAAAGGGACTTAATCCAGTCAGCCAGATGATGTTGAAGTTTGTAATAGGTAAACAGGTTCAAAAAATCAAGCTGATTTCTCAAACCAGACATTTGTGACTTACCAGATGAGTCTTGACTGCCACTGAACTGCGACCTAAGCCTGTGTAGTCACTTTTGCATGTTAATAATATCAACGAAATATCTGTACCTCTCACTGTTGGGTTTTTTTTTTCACCTTCACAGCAGAACTGCATAGCTGCGTCCCAGCTGTCCAGCAACAGAGCTGATCTTCACCTCCTGCAAAATGGCATTGTCTGATACAGGAGGGAGCTCTGCCCAGCCTGTGTCTCTTGGGGAAACAGTGCATTGGTGGGTTTTTGTTTGGGCTCTGCACGATTTTCAGTTTCAAAATAACTTACAGTAGTAACTTTCATTATTAGCCTCCATATAGTCTAAGCAATTCATTTCTAAACCTTGGAATAATTTTTAACATGTCTAACAAGGCAGCCTGGGATGACAATAACTGTGAGAGCCTTTATCATGCTCCATCACATAGCTGAGACACACCATCATTACAAGTTTTGAAACCCCATCCAAGGTGCCTCTTTCTATCTTTAGGAAATGTATTCATAAGTTTAGTTTATAATATCTATCCCTCTGTCTGGTGCCAAGCTCTGTGAACCACTGTGAGTCAGAGCTACACTAACAATACTATTTCAATCGGTATATAAATATATTGATGCAGGAAAAATTCAGCCACTAATATTTAAAAGTTGTATCAGTGAAATTATGTACTAAAAATGTGAGAAACAAAATCCCATAAGAAAGTTACTACTGAAAGGCAGCACTCTTGGGGAATTAGAAATATTAAAAATGATATTTTATTTTCCCTATTTCAATACACTTTTACCTTACTATTTCCTTTCCTCACCTTCCCTGCACCTTGTTGTGCTAGGAGAAATGAGAAGGATGTAAGTTTATCATCAAGGTAATAGTAAACACAGTTTGAATTCCCAGTCCACTTGTATTTTCATCTCTTCTTCCATTCATAAATCATTACTTGCACCAGAACAGAACTGGTTAAGTTTTGCCTTAACTGCCTCATCCTTCAGCAGGTAATAATGAACAAGTGCATTCATTCTTTTGCTGTGAAATGGGTCCTGTGCAGCTCAACAGTTAACCCACGTTCACCCTAAAAGCAATTTAGAACAAACTTTAGGGGTTTACTTAATATAACTCCAGTTTTAATTAAGACTAATGTGGAGAAAACCCATGAATTTTTTTCCCCAGACCAGGTTTTTATATTTTGTTATATAATATTTTGTTACTTATTTGGAATAATACTCAGGGCTCAATATTGCCTGGTTTTAGTAATAGCCTTAATCAGCAGTCCCATAGCCAACAGCTTTGAAACTGAATTCTTAGCAGTTAAAAGTATGAGAAATGGATATGTTGGCGTTGGTATTTTTAGTGAGTTACTGCAAAAGGTCCAGTTTTACAGAGAGGGCGTACAATGCATGCTATCCTAGAGAATTTAGATCACTTTTATAACACAGTGTGCATATAACTTTTTCTAATAGTAAAAAGAAAGTCTTGAAAATGGGGAGAACAAGGGAATTATGGGAATCACTATGGAGGATGTTATCAGACAAGGTTTCACACTTACTGTGGCGGCTTTTGTGCAGATGAGTAGTACATATTCAACTTTTACATGATGTGTTCATGAATAGAGCTTGTCGTGTTTGAACCTGTTGGTCGTCATCACTCTATTGTATGGTAGGGGAAACTGACAATAGAGAGATTAGTTTTTTGCCACCCACGGGGCGGTGGCAAAAAACAGGATCTGTACTAAGGATTAGATGCCTTATAGTATGACTTCACTTGCATAAAACAGTAAAGATGTTGCTATGTTGGCAGACTTAACAATGGCTTTTTGCTTCAGGTATACTGACAGCAGCTGAATTGAAACACATGAAGTCAATGGTGGTTTAACTCTGAAGATCATTGGATAAAGTTCATTTTTTCAGTTTCAGCAAAATGTGCAGGTCTTTTGCCAAGTTGCAGTCAATATTTGTCTGTCAGCTTGCCTTTTATGAAACACAGCCAGATGGTATTAGGATTTTTTAGGAAGGTTTAAACTATAACACATTCAGATCCACTGCAGGGGTGGTATTCACATCTTGTTAAAATTATTGCATTTATGATAGACAGACTGGCAAAATTGTCACTGGTAAGGGCAGTGGAAGCTTTTCATTTTTTGTCCTGAGATGATTCAAGGGGACTCCATCTAAATGCATTTAAATGGATGTTTTAGATACACTATAATGTCAGCAAGGGCAATAGTCAGTATTGACGTTTTGTCACTGTCACTAGTTTCTATCAGGAAGAAGTTTGTCTGAGATAGCTTCAGTAAAGTCACGATAAAAATTAGCCATCAAAATATTTCACAGTTCAGATTAATGTAACTCCAATCTTCTTTTACATATGACAGTCAAGTGTCACATGGTCTAACTCTTCCTTTGCAACCCGAAGCAAAAAAATGATATAAATATAATTTGGCTATGAAATTCTTCAAGGTCAATCCACCAATGTTTCTATTCAACATAAATGGTGTGATACATATGATTGCTCTGTTAGTTCTTCTGGACACTCCCCCGGTTATTTCACTATGGAATGAAAAAAAGGCTCCGTTGCCTACTAAAGAAACAACAACTTCCAAAATAATCTGCTCATTGATTGGGTCTTTCATCACGTTTATCCTCTTATAATAACTGTTTACCTAAGTGGCTCACACTTTACATTTGGGAGTGTGTTCATCTGGCAACATTCTTCAGCTGACATCATCTTATTCTACTTTTAGATATTAAAGCATCTTCAGTTTTACTACATGTAGTTTTCTGTGTTTTTTCATGTTCCTTTCCTTCCCTGATTTGAATCACCTCCTTTCCTCACCTCCCTCCTAATCTCACTTCATTCACTTCTTCCCTGTGTCTTTTTTTTTTTTCCCTTTTCTTTTTAAATTCACTTTTCTCACTCTCCCAGTAGTTTGGAAAGAACTACATGTTTGAATTTGCTAACCCAACTTCTTCTGTTTCAAAATCAGTCAAATGGAGAATGTTGAACTGAATTCACTTGACTTACTCCCCTGTGAGCTGGGCTGCCCAGATAGTCTACATCCCCTGCCCAACTGTGCATCACGCCTCCCAGGTTAGGAAGAATGTTGCTGCACAAATATACAGTGTGGAAAACTAAGAAACTCCTAAGGCTTATGAATAGCTACTAGCAAAGTTGACAAGACAGAGTTTCTCCATACCTTCTTTGTCTCTGTCTTTATTAGCATACCTGGACCCCAGATCACACAATCAAGTAGCTACGACAATGCACGTGTCGACCCACCAGTAGTGGAGGAAGGGCTGGTCTGCAGCCTCTTGCAAGGTCTCAACCCACATAAAACCATGGGCCTGGACAGAGTCCACTCCAGGGTGTTAAGAAGTTGACATTGTTGCAAGGCATCTGTCTATAACACCTGAAAAGCTATGGAGATCAGGGGATGCTCCTGATGACTAAAAAAGGGCACATCATAGAATCATAGAATAGTTTGGRTTGGAAGGGGCCTTTAAAGGTCATCTAGTCCAACCCTCCTGCTATGGGCAGGGACATCTKCAACTAGATCGGGTTGCTCAGAGCCCCGACCAACCTGACCTTGAATGTTTCCAGGGATGGGGCGACTACCACCTCTCTGCACAAATGTGTTCCASTGTTTCACCATATTCATTGTGAAAAATTTCTTCCTTACATCTAGTCTAAATCTACCCTCTTTTACTTTAAAACCATTTCCCCTTGTCCTGTCACAACAGGCCCTACTAAAAAGTTTATCCCCATCTTTCTTATAAGCCCCCTTTAAGTATTGAAAGGCTGCAATAAGGTCTCCCTGAAGCCTTCTCTTCTCCAGGCTGAATAACCACAACTCTCTCAGCCTTTCTTCATAGGAGAGGTGTTCCATTCCCCTGATCATTTTTTTGGCCCTCTTCTGGACCCGCTCCAACACGTCCATGGCTTTCTTGTGCTGAGGGCTCCAGAGCTGGACACAGGACTCCAAGTGGAGTCTCACCAGAGCAGAATAGAGGGGCAGAATCACCTCCCTYGACCTGCTGGGCACGCTGCTTTTGATGCAGCCCAGGATACAGTTGGCCTTCTGGACTGCGAGCACACATTGTCAGCTCATGTCCAGCTTTTCATCCACCAACACCCCCAAGTCCTTCTCGGCAGGGCTGCCCTCAATCCCTTCATCTCCCAACCTGTATTGATACTGGGGGTTGTCCTGACCCAGGTGCAGGACCTTGCACTTGGCCTTGTTGAATCTCATGAGGTTCACATGGGCCCACTTCTTGAGCTTGTCCAGGTCCCTCTGACTGACATCCTGTCCCTCAGGCATGTCGACTGCACCACTCAGCTTGGTGTCATCTGCAAGTTTGTTGAGGGTGCACTTGATCCCACTGTCTATGTCATTGATGAAGACATTAAACAGTATTGGTCCCAATATGGACCCCTGCAGGACACCACTCATCACCAATCTCCATCTGGATGCTGAGCTATTGACCACTACCCTCTGGATGTGACCATCCAACCAATTCCTCACCCACCAGACAGTCCATCCATCAAATCCATACCCCTCCAGTTTAGAGAGAAGGATGTTGTGGGGGACCATGTCAAATATCTTGGAGAACTCCAGATAGGTGACATCCATAGCTCTTCCCTTGTCCACTGATCTAGTCACTCCATCATAGAAGGCCACTAGGTTGGTCAGGCAGGACTTGCCCTTGGTAAAACCATGCTGGCTGTCTCAAATCTCCTCCCTGTCCTCCATGTGCCTTAGCATAGCTTCTAGGAGGATCTGTTCCATGATCTTCTGAGGCACAGAGGTGAGACTGACTGGCCTGTAGTTCCCTAGGTCTTCCTTTTTTCCCTTTTTAAAAATGGGGGTTATGTTTTCCCTTTTCCAGTCAGTGGGAACTTACCAGACTGCCATGACTTCTCAAATACGATGGATAGTGGCTTAGCAACTTCATCTGCCAGTTCCTTCAGGACCCTTCAATGGATCTCATCGGATCCCATGGACTTGTGCAYCTTCAGGTTCCTTAGATGGTCTTGAACCTGATCTTCTCCTACAGTGGGCAGCTCTTCATCCTTCCAGTCCCTGCCTTTGCCTTCTGCGGCTTGGGCGGTGAGGGTTGAGCACTTGCCAGTGAACACCAAGGCAAAAAATTCATTGAGTACCTCAGCCTTCGCCGTATCCTGGGTTACCAGGTCTCCCGTTTCATTCAGGAGAAGGCCCACATTATCCTTAGTCTTCCTTTTACCCCAACGTACCTATAGAAGCTTTTCTTGTTGCCCTTGATGTCCCTGGCCATATTTAATTCTRTCAGGGCTTTAGCTTTCCTAACCTGACTCCTGACCACTCAGACAATTTCTCTTTAGTCCTCCCAGGCTACCTGTCCTTGCTTCCACCCTCTGTAAGCTTCCTTTTTGTGTTTGAGTGTGTCCAGGAGCTCCTTGTTCATCCATGCAAGCCTCCTGGCGTTTTTGCCTCATTTACTCTTTTTTGGGATGCATCGCTCCTGAGCTTGGAGGAGGTGATCTTTTTGAATATTAACCAGCTTTCTTGGGCCCTTCTTCCCTCCAGGGCTTTGTCCCATGGCACTCTACCAAGCAGATCCCCGAAAAGGCCAAAGTCTTCTCTCCTGAATTCCAGGGTAGTGAGCTTGCTGCATGCCCTCCTYKGTGCCCTAGGGGTCTTGAACTCCACCATTTCACGGTCACTGCAGCCAAGGCTGCCCTTGAGCTTCACATTCCCCACCAGCCCCTCCTTGTTGATGAGAACAAATATCATACCTATCTACAAGAATGGCCCAAAAGAGGAMCCAGGAAACTATAGGCCCATTACTCTTACTTCAATCCCTGGGAAAGTAATGGAATGAGTCCTCCTAGAAACTATGACAAACCAAATGAAACAGATGATTGGGAAAAGCTAGCATGAATTTAGTAAGGGGTGTTGTAGATCACCTTCTACAACAAATAAACTCCAGTTGACATGGGGAGAGCAGTGGATGTTGTTTACCTGGACTTCAGCAAAACATTTGATGCTGTTTCCCACTACAGTCTGTTCCCTGAGCTATAACCTACACATTAACTGTTTAAGGAGCATCAATAAATGGGTGTAGCAGAGGCACAGCTGAATTTTAAGAACAGGAATTGGGAAGCATAAAGTAATGACTCTATCATAAATTCTTACACATTTGTGGGAGCATAACTTAATCACAGGTGCAAAAGCAGCATACCAGAATTAGAGCTATGGTAGGTGTGGTACTGTTTATAATCAGGAATTTAAAGAAACGTTGGTAATGCTTTCTTAAAGCATATTCATAGTTTCGGGCTTTCACAAAAGAAAAAACCAAACCCAAAACCACCAAACTCCAAAACAACAGAAAAAAAACCCTGAAAAGTAGGCTCTGAAATTCATTCATTTCTCAGCTGTATGCACAGGGCAGCTGGTCATGCTGAGTGTAACTACTTACTAAACATCTGTAAAAAAGTATTGGAAAATCAAACTGAGGGTCTGCCCTCCCATCTTACTTTTAAAATTGATTTTCCTATCAAATTCATCTTTCCATTTTCTTTTTTTTTTTTTTTTTAATATATCACCTGGATTTGAAAGTATGCGTAGTTTGAAGCTTTTCACTGAGGACCTTACATTACCTGCATTGCTGCTCAATTTATTTCACGGTTAAAATACAATTGTTCAGGTCACATTTTCATATTACATATTTACTTTTTTTTTCCTTTCTTTTTCACTGAACCCTAATCTCCATATAATTGAAACAAATATGCACCCTTCTTATCTGCTGTGATGAGGTACAGAGAACTTTGAAATTCTTTTGAAAAGAAAGACCTGGTGCAATAGCTTTAGGAAAGAAATTAAAAACAACAGCCACTTCTATGGAGAAAAATACACACAYCTCTTCTTTATTTCCTCCTTTGCTATTTTAGTCAGAATAGTTCAAACTCATCTCAAAACTCTTTAAAAAACCAAACCAAATTAAAGCAAATGAAATGTCTCCAGAGTTCAGGGAATTTACTGTATTTTTTGAATTGTTCCTTTGCAAATGAAGAAACTTTCACATATTTTTATATCTCAGAATGTGTTAGCTTAGTTCAGGATTGTAATTTTGTTTAATTCGAACTAAGTTTTCTATAAAACTGCTGCTCCTCAATGGGTACACCAGAGAGATGATGCTCTGAACCTGCCTTACTTTTTTCAAGGAAAGAGAATTTCAACTCTTCCTTTTAAAGGAGCTGTAGTTAATTCTCCCGAAAAGCCATAAATTTAGCATAGCACTAAATTAAAGATTACAAAGAAAACTCCACTTCCCTTGACCTTTTCCTTAAATGTCATCACATTACTCTCTCCACAGCTGTATTGGAAAAAGCAAGGTAATGCTTGGGAAGGTAAGATGAAAAGTAAAGCTTAGGAAGATTCATCAGAATCCTTGGAGAAAATAACTTCCTCATACAACTTTCTATTATAGAATTGTATTATTATAGTTATTTTTATAGTTATTCTTATAACTATCATTGTATGTATTGTTATTTTATTATTATCATTAATATAATACAATACAATAAAATACAATACAATACAATACAGAATTTTGTCATAGAAATAGAATTTTATGTCACAAAACAACATCTGGTACTTGCAACGAGCAGTTAGATCACTATATGGAAAATTTACTGTATGGCCGTCCCTTCCTGCCTTTCCTTTTCCTGGGACTGGATGGGAGCCCTCTGATTCTAAACCTGGATGAAACCAGAACAGAGACTTCTTGTCTAGATAGATCTACCTTTTTCGTTCTCCTTTTTTTCAATGATATGAAGATAAACATATATTTCATAAAGGGATGGGAAGATAAATACTTGGAAATCATCTTTGGACAGTCTGGAACTAAGGGAGGCTGAAGGCAGACAGTAACCAAAGAAAGACACAAGATGTTGGACCTCCTTTTTGGTGCTATTAACTGGAACTTTTCTAGGAAGTGTTCTGGAATGTGTAAGGCACAGGGGGTCAATGGGAAGGTAAGAAAAACAAAAGCAATGCTTTTAATTTCTTACTTAGCAGACTTTCTCTTTCATATTAAGAACTTCTRTGAGATATGACAGACGATGCCTGCATCCCTGTGAAATGCCAGGTGCAGCATTCTGTCAGCACTCACATTGGATAATTAGCTGATTGTCTTTAAGGTTTGAGATGGGTCAATGTGGGGGTACCCCAAAGATGCTTCTGTCAAACACTTCTGAAGAGATGCAGTAAAAGTATGAACCTTCATTTAAAAGAACAGATTTTCCTGACCACTGCAACTCTTAAGCTTATGGCCAAGATTCTTGTCACAAAGGATTATATTTAGAAAACATAATAAAAACAATACAGACTTGATCACAGAGCTTGTGTTGTCTAAAATTTTGCATTAACATAGAAGCAGTAGGAAAAAAAGGCCAGATATGTCATGTTATCTTTAACTGTCTTGTTTAATGAACCTAAAATCATGTTGAAAAAAATCTATTTGTCACAAGAAAGTATTAACATTAACATTATTTTGCGCAAAAATCATCAGCAATAGAAAATGTCATATTCATATGGAAAATGTTGTCTTGCCAAAAATACCGAATTGCTCTCAGCTTCTTTTTGGAATACTGTACAGTGACTTTAAACAGACCAAGTCCTTGGTGGATGTAAATCACAAAAATTCTCTTTTGCTAAGTAGAATTGGCTCTATTTACAGCTGACAAGATTTTTTGTTCTTCTCCYTTATTCCATCAAAGATGCATTCTCGTATACTTTCTTTGCACATATTATACAAATCTTCATTTTTCCTATGCCTTATCTGCACTTCAGCTGTCTGTTCAGTGATTGTTTCAGACAAAGTATTTCAAGGASATATCCATGTACAGAATGGGTATGAAGTATTTGACGTTAGTTCACATTTTTTTAGAATAGTCCTAATTATTCACCTCAAAGTACTTTAYACATGTCAGTAAATTACAATAACACTAACAATACTTTCATATGCCCCTATTTTACACACAGTTAAGCTGATTTAGAAGAAAGGTTATACAACTAGCCTTTGTTATTAAGCAAGTCACCTGCCAAAACTGAAAGTGGAATGCAGTCATGCTTCTGTCTGCTGGATAATCATTCTTCTCTTGTTTTTTTTTTTTTTCTTTAATTCATCATACCTTTATCTTTCCTCTCTTCTCTAAATCCAAGTGGCTCAGAAAGGTGAGTAGATGGGACAGGTTGAGTGGCAGGAAGGAGGGAGGGAAATYGAAAAGAAGCTACAATCTATACGATGGCAAACCTGCTCGGATATAAAAGAAATATTCTTAACGATGACAAGGAGCGTACAATCATTTCTGTTTACAAAAAAGGGGGCAGTGTTTTTTAGTGAAACAGGAGCTGTTTTCTATTTTTTTTTTTAATTTATTTCTGGATCTATTTGTATTACTTTTCCTGTCTCTTTACCTGGCTAAACAACTAAACTTCTGATTTCATCTTTCCCTCTTGTTTGTTTCCACCAGCTGTATCCAGGCCTGGTAGTCACCTGAAACAGTAATTGAAATAATTTGAGCTGCATCTTAATTAGGTAATCCTGGAATGAGCCCTAAATATGAATCTGTTGCTCTAGAAAGAGCAATGATAAAGCTGAAATCCCGTTAGAAAAGAAAAGCTAATACGTCAAATAAGTATTTCTAAAGAAAAGCAAGTCTAACTTTGTTTCATAAAACATGACCTACACTTATGTTGATGAACAAACTGGATATACTGGGAAAGAACACTTTTTAAGTTCTCAGGATTAAGGGAACTAGTTCAAAATGTCTAGAACACAATAATTAAAGTTTATTTATAGCTCTGTTAAAACATCTTGGCTTAAGACATAGTAAACTGCGTAAAGGGCAATAGACCCTTCAACAAACCTATGACAGTGCTAATACATGCTTTCCATCTGATGTTTCCCAGTTATGTTAACTGTGTGTCCTGTTTTCAGGTGGGATAGAGTTAAATTTCTTCCTAGTGCTATGTTTTGGATTTAGTATAAGAAGAATGTTGATAACACACTAATGTTTTTAGTTGTTGCTAGGTAATCTACTTCTCAAGGACTTTTCAGCTTCCCATGCTCTGCCAGGCGTACCAGAGGTGGGATGGAGCATAGCTGGGACAGCCAGCCCAGCTGGCCAATGGGGTATTCCATACCGTGTGACGTCATGCCCAGTATATGAACGGGAGCAGGGTCCAGGAAGCGGCGATCACTTTGGCCATTGCTTGGTGGGTGGTGAGCAATTGAATTGTGCATCACTCATTTTGTAAATTCTATCGTTATTATATTATTATCATTGTTGTTRTTATTATTCCTTCCTTTTCTGTTCTATTAAACTGTCTTTATCTCAATCCGTGATTTTTTTTTTCCCGATTCTCTCCCTGTCCCACGGCGGGGCAGGGAGTGAGTGAGCCGCTGTGTGGTGTTTGACTGCCTGCTGGGTTTAACCACGACACTGTGATAGAATCTTATACTTGCAGTACTGAAATTAAGATTCTGGAGGATCCAGAGCACAGTTACAAAACATCTGTGACATAGAAAGAAGAGTTCTGGGCAGAATTACACATATCATAAGCTTCATTCATGAAGGATAAAAAAGTTTTCAACTTGTCATGGAATTGGTATTTTCAGTCCTTGACAGAATGCAGTTTCCAAGTGCCACTTTTCACTTTACAGATCTGCACCTCCAGGTCCCCATTCTGAATACATTAAAATTAAAATATCTACTGCTATGAACAGTTAACAGGTTTGAGCTCTACCTCCAGCTTAGCAGAAAAAAAGGCTATGTTCAAGGTCAGAGAAGAGGTGAAGAACAGCCTCCTGTGTGAGATGAAGCTGGTATTCTCAAGAGGCAAAAAATATGTTGTAATCTGGCTTTGATCTTGTACATAGGCTTGGTCTGGCCCAAAATACCCAACCAGCATGATGAAAAGCTAATGCCAAAATGAATTTAGAGATTATGCATGTGCTTTACTATGCATGGCCTCAGTGTATATAGGAAATCCAACAACTGCTATCCTTTGATGACAGGACCTTCAAACACCTGTCAAAATAGTATCTGTGTGTATGTGTGTGTATGTGTATGTATATGTATGTGTATGTGAAAGAAATAAACTAAAAGTGGACGCTGTCTTTCAAACAACAAGGGCTGTTACATGCCATATTCATTCTCAACTTTCCCAGGATTGCAGTCTGTCCCCTCAGTTACTTGCAGACCCACATTTTCTGTCAGTTTCTCTTCAAAAATGTGAGCCTGAAATGACAAAAAAAAATGTATTTCTACTAGGTGTGAAGACTTCCTGTTGGCCAGAGTGGACAGTGGACGTCAGAACAAGAGCTTGTCACTTCATACAGGAGTGACCCGGTCACAGGACACTATAGGATCATCCAGGAAAACAAGATTTATTCCTAGATAGATAGCATGTGCTAACTTTATCTGATTAAATATTGGTGTTCACTTATCCAGAGGAGTCCTTACTGCAAGAAGACAACTTCATGTTTCTCATGCAGAACAAAGATGCTTTAGAGCATTTCAATCAAGCCATTTGGTTCACCTCAATTTGGGGAAAATCTCAATCAAAAGACAAAGCAGAAAGACAGGAGATGTTTGCTTTCCTTTGTCCTTTCTTTAATGGCAGTATAGCTTGCTGGGGAATTACGTAGCCCCGAGAAGTAAAGGTCACCACTTTAATCCACACRGGAAACAGACTGGCACTGAATGACTAGTGGGGATGCTAGTAGCTATTTATGGCCTCCTTATAGGCCATTTGATGTGAAAAGATCTAAAGGAGGTGAATTCCAGCTGTACATTCTGTGGCTGGATGAAACACAGACTTAAAATATTTTTTTCTCTTAGGCCAAACAGTCACACCGCTGACTTTGCATCCAGTGAGAAGGGTCTCAGGATAAAGCAAAGAACATCACTTATTAGTTTTAATTCATGATTCCTATCTGTTTAGATATATATGGAAGAGGAACATCTTCTCAGAGATGGGCTTACCTCATCTTTGCAGAAACTTTCAGCTGGCAGAGCCTACAAGCTTCATCTAGGTGTGGCTTCAGAAAACTTGCAGCTCCAGAGGAATTCCCGTTGGCATTTTCTGCAGGGAGTCCTGACATGATATTCAGTGTAATTTTAGACCACCAGTTTTGAGGAGTCATCAGAAGCTGAAGCAATCTCCTCAGGCTGGGTTAGACCACTGCCAATTTTTCTGCAGCTATGACAATTCCACTCCATGTTTACTACGATGCTAGGTCACCCTCTAGGCTAGGATGTGAGAAGGAATCCTTGGAAAGCAGACTATCTTCTAGGACAGACTGAAGGTATCTTCAGCTACATTAGTGTTCAACCATTTAACACGACTATTCCTACTCTGTCCCCTTTAGCCTCCCACTTGTTTTTAAATCACTGACTTCTGTTCTGCTTTATTTTGATTGGGAGTAAACATTACATCTGCAGGGATAATTGTTGCTCTGTGCTGTCAGCTGGTGGTCAAACACATTGACAGTCTTTCTAAAGCCCTATATGTGCCTGTCCTGCATGTGAAGTAAAGCCAGAAACATCACTGACAGAAGCAGCAGGGAGATGTGTCAATACATAGCAAATGAATAATGTGCAGGCTCTGCTGCTGTCAGGCTGTGCATCGCGCGTACCCTCAGCCTTCTGATACACTCAGACTGAAAAATCCATGTTCTCAGCCAAACTATCCTTTTTAAAAAGACAATAAAARTGCCTGAGAGTTTTCATAGGAATTCCTTCCTGGTGAGCCTTTCAAGTAGGGGCGCTTTGCCTTTCATGTGGTTCTCATTCAGAAACCTCATTACTTTCATCGGTCTGTTAAATGCTGTATTAACTTTTCCAGATATGCTGAAAACCTACCAGGATTTTTCTGGATTTTCTTATAAAGCTTACCTGAGATAAGATCTTTGATTTCTGTTTTCAAATAGCCCTTTCCATTTAGTATGATATTGTTACTGAGAGACATTCTTAAACTGAAAGGCATCTTACCTTCTGAAAAAATTAAGAAAAATTCTCCACAATGACTAATTACAAACAAATCTAAAAGGGCCCATAATATCATGAAACATCCTGGCATAACAACAAGGATTTCCCTCTCTCCTTCTCCCCTTACCCACTCTCCTCCATCTCTTCTCCCCTCCCCTTTTTCTCTCCCTTTCCTCCTTTCCTTTTCTTTTTTCCTTTTTCCCTTTTCCCTTCCCTTTGCCATCACAGTTTGCTTATTGTGGAGGTAGTACCTAGGAAGGGAAGTACCTGGGAAAGGAAGCCCCATGGAGACTTCTGACTACCTGATAACAAATGCAAGGATATGCCTGCCTTGCAGGGAAGGCTTTGGCACTCGCTGCCAGTTCAGGGGATACTGGAGGCTCTACTGCCACACAGAAGGCTCCTGTGCTGGGATCACGGGTCCTGCAGCTCCAGCCCTCACTCCTGGCTTCTTTCACAAGCAGCACAACTACGCTGAGGTGACACAAACAGAACTTTATTCCAGAAATGACAGACTGTCTGAAAGAAATTGTAAACCTGGGGTTGTCCTGGTACATGCTGGCAGAACAAGTAAGGTTGTAGGGCAAATGGAAAGTGGGTTGCAGAATGGCAATATTCCCAATTTTGCTGTACATCCCATCTCTGCCCCTTTCTTTGTGAGAATCCCAAAGGTGTAACGTGCCCAGAACAGTAAGCAATTTTTCAGTCAGGAAAGGTGAAAATCCTGGATGCATCCACTGAGGATGAGGTCCACCCATTTTTAATGCAGCACGGCTTGGGAATGATGATCTGCAATGCCTGTTCATTAAGGCATAGTTAAGAGTTAAAARTTTTAAGGGACATTCATTATCTGGTTAAAATGTATTCACACATCTATTCTGATGTCTCGAGTTTACTGAGAATTTATTCAGTAGAAACAGCACAGACAACTGCTATATAAGTCAACATAAGAGAGCAGGGAATCCTCAGTTCATTTGTCTCCCCTAATTGCACTGATTTAATAATAATTAATAACCTTCAGCATTTTTATCACACTTTTCATTCACAGAATTCAAAATTGAGTTGCAAACACTAATTGAGATTCAGGGTACCCATAAAACAGAACCTTAGAGTGATCAAAATCTTAATTCTGTAGTTGCATAAACAGTGTGTGTGAACTGAAAGGATAAGGAAAAGAGCCTGTGTCACTTCCCTCTTTCTTATTCTGTGGTCAAATGTTGAAATCCAGCCATGAGGAGGGCGTTCTGTTATTTATCGTTAGAAGAAAAGTATGACACTTGTATAATAGTTGAGTTACTAATGTGATAGTTTACTCCCAGGACTACAGACTTGTGGCTGCCATATATGACCTGGAAAAGTCCTTTTTACAAAATCATGTGATAAAACAATTGCCTTCTCTGTTTGTAGATACCTTATGCTATGACTGCAAGTGCTGCTTCTAACTCAGAAGAGAGCAGCTGTCAATAAGGACCTCAAGAGCGTGAAATACGGAGAGAGGCTCTTGGAGGACAGAAAAAAGCAAAAGATGAGCAAAAAGCACAGGACAGAGCCCTTCAGGAAGAGCATGACTGGAACACTGACATAATAGGAAAGCTATTGAGGGAAAAGATTTGGGAGCAAAAGGTAATGGCAGAGGTGATTGAGAGAAGAAAAGAGGTTATAAAATAAATGTATGAGGTTTTATCTGTAAGTGTTCAGGGAAATGGTTCCTGCTATGTAGTTTAAATTGTATTGTGAAACATCTTGAGAATCAGGTTTTGACTATTCATTGTTAGAATATGAGGTTCTTTACATATGTGATACACACATGCTATTTTCTTTCTGTTTTCTTAACATTCACCATTAATTGTACTAAAAATTTTCTATCTGCCAGTGCCTCATCTGTTAGTACTAACAATGATATTTATTGTTTTAATTTACTGATGTGTTAAATATCTTCAGAACTACTTATTTTAAATGTCAATGGCTTTATTTTATCTTTTTTTTTTTTTTTTTTTAATGTACCTTACCTACTTTCTGTCCTTTACTTTCTCCATGCATGAGTAACGGTTTGATTTCTCCAGGAAATATTTTTAAGAAAAATTTCATTGTCTAAGCTTTTGACCAGGAACTGACTTTCTTTGATCTAATCTCAAGGTGCCAAGAGAGCAAGTCACAGAGGCATAAGATGCTCTCCTGTAGATATGGAAAATGATCATCCATCACTTCAAGTATTTGAGGTACAGTCACYCTCTCTTATAATTTTCTTTCTTTTATGACTAAAGCCTTGTCAAAATGCCATCTCTTCAAATTAAATTTTGACTAACATAAGTGAAATAAAAGCCTCTTTTGTGGCTACCTTTCAGATACTTGTGTAATACTACAAATTACTAAACTTTTGTTCATTTCCTTTAAAAACATGAATGGMAAAAGCTTTCTTTCTGAGAGGTGTTTACAGCAGACATGCTTTAATGAGACAAACTTTATGGCAGTAGCCCTTTGAAAGATAAAAATATAATGAAAAGCACAAGATAATGCCCTTAGCATGAAACCTGGGGCCATAAGTATGTGGAGCAAGGAAGAAATTGTGTTAACAGTAGTTGAGATTCATTCTTTAAAGTACAGAGAGGAATATGTTATTATAGTATCTTGTAATAGTCGTGAAGCATGAGTTTTCGGGGTATGCTTTATGTGTCTTGTTGATGGGTTTTAGCACCACTTTTAAAGAAACTTCACTAATGTTCATGCCTCTGTTTGAAGTATTGTCTTGTTACTGGAGTCCTGTGTAGCCACAGAAAAGGCTGTAGCTGGGAGCCAGATTGTTTTGTGCAGGTGCTTCGGGACCACCCCTGTAGAAGAGTCAGCCTTGAATCATGTAGTCTCCATGTCTCACTATCTATCATCTCCTTTGCTGAGAGCTCCGAATGCCATAGTTGAAAGCAAGGAGGAGGGACGATAAAGGCCAGATGGATGTCTTTGTACCATGTCTTTGTTCAGGTAATACTCATTTACATTGTATATACTGCATTATACATAATGTATTATGTGTACAGACGATATTCACACTGGTATGTGGAAATTGCCAAGTCCACCGTGGTAAGTGGTGAAAGTGGAAACGAACCCAATACTTATGTTTCCTAGGAAGAAGCTCAGATTCATCAGGACGTTTTGACTCCTTTCATGAAAAAGCTGACAAAAAGAGTCTGAATTTGCAAAAGAAATATTTTACTAATCCATGTGTTTGAATGTGAAGGTTTTTAAGTGGCATATATATTGGTTTAAATACACAGACAACCAACAAAACTTCTTTCATTCTCATAAATACACCTGGTGCGCAAGGAACTAGTCAGTCTTTTCAATATATCTACAAGGAAATGTGAATAGGAGAGGGAATCTATAATAGGACAAGCTGTTCTGGATGTCATTATGCTCTTCATGTTTACGGCCGCAAGAAAATGAATCTGACATGGTTTATTACAGAACAGTGATGGAGCAGCATTTAAGTGAGCAGGAAAATCTTTCACTTGCTATTATGCTGTTATAGCTGAGCAGTATTCGAAAATGAATGTAAAATGGAAGCTGGTTACCTTTCCTAAAAATCTGAATATAAAGAAGTGTAACTTATGTATTCTGCAATTATGTGGAGGAAAAATCATTAACGACATACTTTCTTGCATCCATCTGCTCAAGCAAATTACATTGTAATGGCAATAGTATATTTCTAAGGTATTGTTACCATCACGGAACTGAAAACTCAGAAAAGTTTTCACTTTACTTGGTCGAAAATGTGCAAATCTTCTAAGTAAGTGTTAGATCCATAAAAAATCTCTTGTGTGGGCAAGTGCTTTTAAATTTTGTTTTGGACTTTGTTTTTTCCTTTGTATATTTAAACAATGGAAGTTCTGGCTCTGTGCTAACACTGGAATCAAATGGGTCTTGAGTATCATGACTATTCCATTATGAGTTTGTTTAAGGAAGATTTCAGGCTATGCAAACTGTAGCCCTCGCTCTCTGTAACACCTAGTGTAAGCACCACTGTGGATTTAGGTGCTTGTGTACCAAGGATTGAAGGTCCAGCTTTAATATAGTACAAACATTGGATGTAGCAGATACATGTAAAAAAAAAAAATCAGATTGCCAAAAGACACGCTGTGTAAGCAGCAACAGATACGGTCAGAATGTAGAGTCGTATGTGTGGGCTCTGATTCAGTTATTCTTTGCCAATCAAGACCAAGAGATCTTTATTATTTCTGATTTAAACTTTGTATAAAAATAAATAGATGCAAACTAAAAACTCTAAATGCAATAGTAATTTCCTGTATACAACTAAATAAAAAACAAAACAAAACAAAACAAAACCAGAAAATAGTTTTTCTAAGTGACAGTCCTGAAACTGTAGAGAAAATTAAAATTATAAACTCATTTCTTTATAAGAAATTCACATTTTATTAATTCTTTAAATGTTGTCTGGATGCTTAAGGATTGCAGCAACAAGAATAAATCCAGTTGTGGATAAGAAATGATGGATTTTATATATATATATCAGAGCTAAAATATGAATTGCCTCAAGCACTGTGGTTGGGACCCTGCAGTTGTTCAACTGATAAGGGAGAAGAGGCCAAGAAAAGAAGTCTCTCTCAAAAACTCTTTCGTCTAGTGCTTGTTGGTTTACCTGTTTCATTACAGACCTATCTAATTTGTAGGTTTTCAAATGGATTTTTGCAGTTGCAGTTCATGACTCTGTTTTCAACAGTGTGGAAACCTTACTAAGATGTTTTTGCCCTTGGCTGCCTTCCTGCCTCTTTGTCAGTATTCACCTCATTGTTCTGATACAGCTGTTTGAGGGACCAAGCTGTGCTCTTTGGATATATGAAGTTGTCAACTTCAAGTATAGATCTTCCTGGCAATAGAACTAATACTGTGGATCTCATGGGCTGAACAACCTCAGACTTTTCAAAGTAAGGCATAAAAATGAGGTCTCCATTTTTGTTTTTTCCCCTGATGACAAATGGCAAGAAAATAGCAGAGAAGGAAGAGCTGGAGCGTGAGAGAGTCATATACATTTAATTGACTGTATTGGGCTGCAGGTCAGCTTTGATTAATAGGATCTTCTGTGCTAAAATGTATGAATCCTTTTAGTCTGTGCTAAAAACCCAAATCCTCTACCAGAAAACAAGCCAGTCATTCCACCTTTTTGCTGAAGAATATTAAGACCCATAGTCTTTAAGGGTATTAAGTTCCTTGTGCTCTATATCGGGCTCTTACATTTGGAAGTAATGGTGAGGAAAGACTGATCATAAGAAATGAAGAAAAATGACAGTCAAGGTAAGTTGCAGCTAATTCTGGATGTAGTTTAGTTTCTCAAGTCCTTAAGTGCCCAAGCTTATTTGAGAGTTTAGGTTTCAACTGCAAAGGGTGAATACAGTGAAAAAATATGCGTGTTTCTAGGTGTCTATCAATACAGAATACTTTGTACCTTATCAAGTTTCGTTTTCTCTTCTGCTTTAACAATATTTGATGGATCTATAAATACATTTAGTAAAAAGCTGTTTTTCTTTTGAAAGCAGTGTTTTCATAAAAGTTTCCTCAAATGCATCTTTTTGTTAGCTATATTATTCCTGTGCTTCCTGATGCATTTTACATTATAAAGACAAGGATTTTCTTCTGGAAAGTGTAAATCCTGGAATTAAACAAGGTAACACATAGCTTTATGTTTGTGTTCAGACCCCAAGTCATAAAACACRGAAGCACAGGAGCCTTTACTATAAAGTACAAAATGAAAGACAATAAGCAAGTCTTTTGCGCTAGTACTCTTAGAAATTCTCTCTCACTGCATCTGACTCTGCACTGTATAACTATTTATTTGGTTGCTTCCTCTACAAGTGGTTAATTTATAAACACAGCTGTGAAATTATTATTGAAAGCTACTTCAACTTATCATACTATGGAAAAAAATATTTTTTTAACCTCTTTTTATTTCTTGCTTCAGCTGTTACAGTGGACACATCCCTTTGTGTGAACATTCATGGCTGAGTCTGCCCAGTAGATAATAGTTGTCATTYCCTGAACTCCAGTTTACCTACCTCTAAATAGTGTATGAAGGGAACTGAAGAATGCAAATGGCTCTAAAGATTCTACACAACATAAGAGTGAATGACTATCAAAGACATTCTCGTATATATTCATGTTTAGCTGTGGTCTGCCACTCAAAACTCATGACGAAATGCAGGATTTGTTATAATAGGCCTTTTTACTTTTATGTCCTTTCTTCAATATTAGTCTGTAGCAGAGTCTGCAGAGAAGAGTGTGACAATTCAGTGATGAGTAGTTAGGAAATTATTTGCTCATGAAGAAAGACAATACTACTTCCCTTTTATTACTTAGAAGTTGTGTTTGGACTAAAACATAAACATTTCAGATAATTTTTTTGTTTTAAATTTGAAAAGCTGGGTGAAATTGAAGGTTGCATTTTTTTTTAAGATTTCAGCATTTTTTTTGGTTGTTTTCAATATACAATATTGAATATATATGTTCTTATCTTAGACTAACAACTTTGTGTGCTGGCAAAAGGTCAAAGTAGCTTGAAGGGATCACAAGCGCCTTGCACCTGGGTGTAAAGTTTCTCCAGTACCTTCTGTGAAAATGCTGCTATAAGATTTCTGATAGCTTTCTACTAAGCAAGAATAGCCTTGGATCAGAACAGTGTAAAGCAACTTCAGGTGTGCTATGCTTCCAAAACCTGTCACAACCTCTTCTCTAGCTTAAAGCTCTGCAAAGGTAATAAAGCTCTAATATTATTAGCAGCAGGGATCTTTTCTACTGTAATTGTTAAATATTTGTGATTGTTCATCTCACCAGCACTGAGGTACTGGGAAAAATTAGAACCAGCTCTGTATGAGAAGATTTGTAGAAGACTGCCACAGCATCGTGTGTATGAAAAGACTTTTGCCATCAGAAGGTTGTGGGCCTAATTTCCATACTGACATCTTGTGTTCACCAAAATTGATGCTACTGGGTGCCAGATGAACACTGTGAAAAAGGCCTATACCAGAACTGCTAATTTTTTATTCAAACTTTTGTAAACTTCTATCCATCAATCTCCATAGAACTAAGTGCTTTACAAACACTTCCATGTGAGCTTTTCTCTTGAATATATTCATAGAGTTTTCACCATGACTTGTTATTATTATTCTTCTGTTCTATAACATTTGGCATTGCACTTCACTTGACTTGCAACACTGTATATGTACTACAATATGCATCACCATTTGGTGAAGCCACCAAATAGTTAAAGAATTAGAGAACTAAAAAACTTCTTTGCTGATTATTCAAAAGCTTTCTAAACTAGTTAGGCTAGGAAGAGTGGAACGACAGAATAATCTCCAAGTATAAAAAGAAAATGAGCCAAGATATGTTATTTTGTCTTGGCTAACAAAGCATTATTCTTTTTTTGTGGCTGCTTTCATTTTCAGATTAAAAAACTGCATAAAATGAATCAACACTGGGAGCTTTCATTCCTGTATTTTAGCAGGAAAAAACAGTGAGTTTKCACGGTTTTCTAAATGAGCTTAGGCATGTTATTCACAGATGTCTGAATTTCTTTCCAACTATATTAAAAAATTATCTCTTTTTCCTTTTCCAGAATTCATTCACACGATGARTGATCATAATCTTACACTAGTCCACACAGACTGGAATGAGATGAATGTATGGAAAAAAATAGAGTAGGCTTAGATTTTAGAAAAAAACTTGGAAGGAGCAAACATGTGGACAATATGCCCAGTCATGCACATTTATATTTGTAGTAGATGGCACCTGCCAACAGGCTTCACTCTTTTCAAATAGGCATAGGAAAACTTCAGTATCAGCCTCTCTATTTCTTCATTTTTCACATTTAAAAATTAATCTTACTATCCATGTCCTCCAAATAAAAACTAGAATTTACAATCTAATAGAAAGTGGAGAGATGAGACAAAAAAATGTGAATAAATAAATGCTATCAGTCTAAATGAATTCCTAAATCTTTAGATAAAAAGGTGTGTGAGGATAGTTAGCTCACATCAGTTAAGATGTCTTTGTCTGTATCAGTGACACTATATCTGTTAATCTTAGCTGAGGATCCTGTCCATAAATTACATTCAGAAGACTAAATTACATTCCTCTGACTGTTAAGGGAGGAAGCTTTTGCCTCTTTATTTAGTATACATTTTAAAAGATGTATTCTGTACAGGCTATATGCTTCTCATCTTAGAAACTACATGCAAGCAAAGCTATTTTATTAGGTATATGTCAAAAGAAATGCTGGATTAGAAATCTCTGGCTACCAAACAACATTTGTCCCTGCACATATACCTGCAAATGAGAACCCATCATTTCTCCACAGGTGAGGTATTACAGATTCAGGCACTGACAATGAAAACTTTCTATTGTTTCAAACTGGATTTATCCTTAGCATTTGCCCAAAGTGGTCTTTAGCCCTCTGATTGAGGCTTTTGCATGATTAGTGAAGGAAGCGGATTTTAACTGAGCCGTTGGGGCAAAAGAGAAAATTAATGGAGATCAATCCAAACTGCTGGCTTATATAGCAGCTACATGTTTGCCTATTGACACACATATAACTTTTTAAACAGGGCAGGTTGACCCTCCATTATCATATTGCACGATTGAAAATAAACTGAATAATGAAGTGAATACTCTAACCCATCTCCAGGAATACTTCATTTTACCTACTGAGTCTCATTCTCCATGCAAAGGGTATGCAATACTAAAGAAGAAATTTAGTTAAGAAATGCAGTTAGTACCTCTCTTGCTTAGAAGATTCCCCTAGGCAAAGTGCTGGTCCTTTTATACTTGGCAGGGATTTTGCTATTGACTTCAGTATGTCCCAGGGTTACATTAATTTAACCAAACAGAACTTTGTTATATACTTTTCCCTGGAGGCGCCATTGACATTTTTCAAACCTTTCTGTGTTAATTTAATTTATATACTTATAGCAATTGTTTACAGAAAAAAAATAATACTAATCTACTTTGTCCTTGTAAATACAGTCTTCTGCTACACTGAAATTTCAATTAGGCTACTAATGCAGTGTATTGCACTTGACATTAATGGGACCTTCCAAGCTCCCAAAACAGTGACTGTTTAAACAGTGGACTGCTGTACTTAGAAGCAAACTTGATGGATGGGTGTTAATTTGCTTCCCACACAATTGCTTTTGTGAAGTATACAGTTACAAACTGCTGATGGGATATTTGGGTGCTGACTTTCTTGCCCTTCCTTAAGTTTTCAAAACTTCCTTTTTTTCCTTTTTTTTCTTTTCTTTTTTCTTTCTTTTTTTTTTTTTTTCAAATTAGACAAGAATAAAAAATRGTTTTATCTTGACATTTGACTCCATGCTGAGATCTGTGAGCTTTTACCATGTGCAGGTTCACCGTGTGTTCAGCCTCAAACATTTGTCAGTAAAGTCAGTCAGTGCAAGTTACTGACTTTAAGTTAAGGATTTGAATAAGGTTTGCAACACACACCTTTTCTAGAATAACCATACTACAAACAATCCTTCTCATTTTGCGAATACGAACCGTTGTATCTGAGCTAATGTTGCAATGGTCAGCAAATGCAGAATGTGGTGTTAAAGACTATAATAATTTTTAAAAAATGTATTTTTCAACCCCATTCCAATTTTTGTTCTGCTGTTAGATCTCTCATGATAACTTACACTGTTTCTCCATCTCTGGCTTTCAGCTACATATGTAAAGAAAGTATATTCTTACATATTTTTGATGAAAACTAAGCAAATTGTCTTGGTAGTGTTATATTCAGAAAACTTTCCACAGGAGGTTAAGAAAGCAGACAAGGTACACAATACCTAATCTGAAAACCTGTCATCTGCAGCTTTCTCTACACCTATTGCACATAGGCCAGCGTCCAATGCTTTTTAACTGTGAATGGCCAATTTTCTCTAGACTCTCATCTTAGAATTACAGAACASCACCAAAGTATTGATGTCTACTTGAGTAGGCAGACATCTTGAAACAATGATCCCTTTTTCAGCTCAGTAAAATATTAGTTCAGATCTTCAGTCACAATCTGACTATTTCCCTGCTGACTCCTAATACACAGGGGCTGGGAAACCATACGGCTCCCAAAAAAATAGAGCGCGTTATTTCATTTTGGTGCTACCAGTCACTATCATTGTTTTCTTACAGTCACCACCAACATACCTGCCAAAATGCCCATTTATCTTAAATCTCTTATTTTGAAAATTTTAGTTTTATAGGAGAAGGGATATGGAAAAGATCTTCCTGCTGTGTTTGATTGTCAATCAGTTTCTTTCTCTACAATGGCGATTTAAAACATTTTAACAGCCTATGTTTTTGAGGAATTACTTTACTGACAGTTGGTAGCAGGATGACATTAACTAGTACCTGGTTGAAGGGTAGCATTTTGTTTAATATTACATTAAAACATTCCTGGAGTGATAGCTCTGTTGGTAGTACGTTACACTAATATTATAGCTTACCATAGCAACAGAGTGTTCTGAGGATGCATTGCAGACGTACACTGTCAGAGCACCAGAGTCTTCTTCGTTTTCACTAATCCAAACTAAGTCCATGCTTATGCTGAGAGTACAACTGTAGTCAATCTTACGGTACAAAGTTTAAGATTTTGTTCATTTTTAAGGGTTTACATAGAAATGTTCTGTCCAAAGAGCCTATTTAGGCCCATAGAGGAAAAATTTTTTTCCCACTTTTTTGTCTGAGGGCCCTACTTCATTATAGCCCTATGGAAAGAGAGGGAGAAACAAAGCAACGACTCAGTAAGCAGCACTTTTAAGAGATCTACTTTTTGTGCTATAGATCTAGGTACGTCTAGAAAACATACTAAAGTATGAATTAGATTCATTACAAACTTCCTGAGACTGCAAGCCTGCTCTGGAAATCTCGCCAGAATAAGTTTCTGAGATTTGAGTATTTTTTTGTATTCTCAATTTTCTACTCCCACTTCAAAATTCCAACTAAGCCAAAAATTCAGTAAAGTGACAAGGAGAGTGTAAACAGTTCAGATCAAATCAGGATGAGGTGTTTGCTGGGGCAATAGGGCAGGACTCCCTTATTTTCTCCAAACCAGCAAACCCATCTCCAAGTTTTCAAAAAGTACTGTTATGGTCAAAACCTTGTAGGGGAAGTACAAAGTTGGAATGGATCCAATGTCCTATCCAAGAGAGGGTAAAGCAGGATCATCAGGGAAAATATTCAGAGAGATTGCTCCAGAGGTAAAATAATGTAAAGATTTCTTCCTTCTCTGCTAGACTAAGTGGTCCATGGGAACTGCACAGAGAAGGCTGGAAAAGCAACACAAAGCCTAAGATCAATGAATGTCTCATTTTATTATTATCTGGATAATTATCTGAAACATGTTTAATTCCCTGGCAATCTTTTTTCAACTGCCCCACATTCCCAGTGGCTTCCACCTCACTAATTACTTTGCCCTCAATTTCCAGAGCCCCAGTGTTCCTTTCCAGCCTGAAGCATACTATCTGAAATGGGATTGTAATGCATTCATTTAAAGTGCTTGGTACTACAATGCTTATCAAACTTGTCAACAATGCCACTAGAGCTGAAACAAACAGATGAACAGCTTATAGGACACTGTTGAATAAAATATTGCCTACCAATGACTTAGTAAACTGCAAAACAGAGCAAGTAGGAATCACGCATTGCAGATAATGATCCTGGAGGTGAAAGCCCCATTTGGAAAAAGTTCATTTATTTGGTCTCTGTGTAGCTCATTTGCCTAGCAGGGGGAGAGTATTTGCAAGCACAGCAGAAAAAAAACGTAATGAAACTGTGCGTTTTTTGGTGCAAAAATTTAAAACGGTAGTTTAGAAGTTTAACATATGAAGTACAAGATCACCAAAAGCTCAGAAGAATCTATTTTATACCAGAAGATTTTTAAATATGTGTAAGGCTTTAAAGGCCCCTGGAGTTTAAAAGTTATTAGCAATGACACAGTAACACAGCTTTTTTGATTGCTTTATTTGACATCCCCCCTCAAAAAAAAAGAGATATCAAAGTGTGAATTATTAACAGTGAGGTTGATTTGCCTTTTGTATTAAATTATTGAATATATACAATGAATAAAAAGTTCCTTAGTCATCCATGCTGTAGTTTCAAATCTAAGAAAAAAGACCAGTAAGCAAACAAGGAGAGGTGTTTCTGAGAATTCACACCACTGTAAATGAATATAGAATAAGTAGAGATGGGGATTTAAAACTGAAGGGAAGTAGACGGCCATTGGGACATCTTCCTTCCTGTGGTGAATCAACAATAACCTTCTGCCTCTGGAGGCTTCAAGTGAAAGCGCATAATAAGTTAATAATGATGGTCTCTGACTCCCCCACTTAACTAGCATTTGCACCATTAAACAATCAAAAAAAATTGGCATAATTACTTGACATGACTGACAGGAAGCAGAGGGCAGGCAATAGCACGGGACCAGAATAGGAGGAGTATGACAGTCCAAAACTGAGGAATATTGGCAGGGCCATGTGGGGAGACACACAGCGCAGCTATCTGTGGTGTGCTGAGCTCTAATTAGTGTCATTAGTTTCTCAATTTCAGGAGTCAGACGCCTAGTACACAGACCTGTACCACAAAAGCTGCATGACGCCAACAGCAAAGCTCTTGCGGGAGGCCAGAAGAGGGGCTGTGGTGGCTCCTGCTGGGCATGGCCGGCGGCTGGCGGGGATGATGGCCACGCAGTCTGGCTGCTTGCCTGCGATCCAATGGCTGCTGTGTTGGATTACTGTGACCGCTCACCCTAGGTGAGACTGCTGCGACACCACCTTGAAGTCAGAAGGACAGGGACCTTCTGATGGTGGTTCCTGTGTGAAGGTGGCCCTGGGTGGCTTTCASTGACCCTTACAGCCTTAGACACTGGATGGCAGTACGAATTTCCACTGCAATGCAAACAGAATATGCTAAACTTCTTTTGCATTGGATTCTTCAGGTGACAACAAATGGTATAAAAAATTATTACTATTTTTAAAGATCCTATAGTAATCTGCCTCATCATAAAATTTATCTGCAGCAAGTCTCCACTGGAAACAATTTCGACTTTTGCATTCTAACATTAGATATGACACTGAAAGTGGAGAAAAGCTTTTGTTGCCTTTTCACTCTGAGGGACATGTCACTTAGTCCAAGGGTGAGCTAACATCTGCTTAAAAAATTTCTTGCCTTCAACTAAAATGTGGGTGCGTGAATGTGTCTATTGCTATGGCAAACTGCAGATCATGGAATAGTACTTATGATGTAATTATCATTGGACAGTTGAGAAGGAATTGCTAAGCACTTGTTTGTTAGAAGGCAGGCGTCTTTAATGGTTCAGCATCTGAGGSTGTCAGCTGATAAAGAGCAGATTTTGTTGAAATGTAATTACAGAAATAGACGGAAATATATTTACAAAATAAAATACTCTTTCTTGTGAAAAGACAGAAGTGTGCATATTCATATCAAAAGATTTCTAAAAATAAATAACTTAAGGATCAAGACAAAAAGCAAGGAGGTGCATATTAGAGAATGAAAATATGTATAGTGTGGCATCTCCAAAGTGATATATGGAGAACTTCTCTGGCCTGGGACTTTATAATAATATTTGGTTCAACAAAGTTATTATCTCTGTAGAGAAGCTAGCGATTATAATTATTGTAATGCTCTTAACTGTCYTGAATATTCCCTCTCTTAACGAATCAGAACTAGGTTCAGTTTAATAAATTGGTGATAGTGGGGAGAAAAAGAGACTGAATTGCAGGGTGAAGGAGACAACTATATTGTTAATATTATTACAGGTATATCGTTAATATTATTGCAGACATAACACTAGACTAGCATAAAATCATCACCCAAACCAGCTACTTTGGAATAAGGTGAATTGTGTCAGATGAACGCACTGCAAGTGAGTACCCAAAGTCACATAGTGTAGTTCAGCTGAAGATTGAAACCAATTCTGGGGTTGTTGTGACCCAAGTGCAGGACCCGGCACTTGGCCTTGTTGAACCTCATACAGTTGGCCTCGGTCCGTCGATCCAGCCTGTCCAGATCCCTCTGCAGAGCCTGGGCAGATCAACACTCCCGCCCAACTTGATGTCATCTGCAAACCTACTGAGGGTGCACTCGATCCCCTCGTCCAGATCATTGATAAAGATGTTAAACAAGACCGTCCCCAAAACTGAGCCCTGGGGAACACCACTTGTGACCGGCTGCCAACTGGATTTAACTCCGTTCACCACAACTCTCTGGGCTCAGCCGTCCAGCCAGTTTTTTACCCAGCGAAGAGTACACCCGTCCAAGCCATGAGCCGCCAGCTTCTCCAGGAGAATGCTGTGGGAGACRGTGTCAAAGGCTTTRCTRAAGTCCAGGTAGACCACATCCACAGCCTTCCCCTCATCCACTAGGCGGGTCACCCGGTCGTAGAAGGAGATCAGGTTGGTCAAGCAGGACCTGCCCTTCATGAACCTGTGCTGGCTGGATCCGATCCCCCGGTTGTCCCGCACCTGCCTCGTGAGYGCCCTCAAGATGAACCGCTCCATGATCTTCCCCAGCACCAAGGTCAGGCTGACAGGYCTGTAGTTCTCCGGATTCTCCCTCCGGCCCTTCTTGTAGGTGGACGTCACATTGGCAAGCCTCCCGCCGTCCGGGACCTTCCCTGTTAACCAGGACCGGTGATAAATGATGGAGAGTGGCTTGGCAAGCTCCTCCGCCAGCTCCCTCAGTACTCTCAGGTGGATCCCATCCGGTCCCATAGACTTGTGTATGTCCAGCTAGCATAGCAGGTCGTTAACCTCTTCCTCGTYGATTATGGAGGGTTTATTCTGCTTCCCATCCCCATCTTCCAGCTCAGGTGGGTGAATACCCTGAGGATAACCGGTCTGAATATTAAAGACTGAGGCAATATATCAGGGTGAATTAAATGGCTCCTTCCTTAGGTAACCAGTTTCATCTTAACGTGTAGAAATTAAATAAGAAAATGAATTAGTCATCTACCAGTGGTTTAACAATTCCTCTACCAAAACCAGATAACAACCATCTCCTCTACAAAAGTAATTAAGAAAAGACTATGCCTTCTTTTAAGACTAACAAAGGCTAAAGATTCTATTTAAGGATTACACCACAAAGGACCTGCGAGGTCAGAATAGCTTTGCATACAAAACTAGAACAAAAAGATAAATCTGAGATTTCCACTCCTATTAAATGCTGATAAACGTAAGAGGAAGTCTGAGTTTAATTTGGAGGCAAGATACCTTTGAATGTATTCTAAAATAACTTGTCACAAAGTCAAAAGTAGAAAACCTTCAAGTTGGGGAAAAATCATATGCTTATATACATAGAAGCATAGCACATATTCATGAGTTAAAACTAGCCAAGCAATCTCATGAAGGTGCTGAGAAAATGAAAGGATGACAGCCACAGATATTTTAAATTTGGTAAGCAATGACAGAAATATGCTTTCCTCTTTCCAGAAGAAAAGAATATAAAATGTTCAGCAATGAACAAGCAGCAGCATGCTCTGATCCCATCACTCAACTTTACAGCACAGCTCTTTCCTGTTCATCCCTGCCAGCAAGCCACTAACAACAGCAATCAGACCGAACAAACAGAAGCAGAGAAGAACATCAAGAAAAAGCAGCCTTCCACTTCAGTGCCACAGAGAGGTGAATTTTGCCATACTGCTGATAGCAAATGAGGTTAATATTTTCATTATCATCACTTTAACTTGATACTGAATTGTTTATTGTATACTCATGGCTCATCCTGTTAGTAAACTGTCTTGGACTTAGTTGTGTGGACAGGGAGGCTTATGATAAGCTTGACAAATAAAGAGAAATTATAAGATTGATAGGAATACAATATTCTTAATAATCATTTATGTCCCAAGAATTTTTCTTGAATTATTCCTTTTGAGARAGTAGGATGGATCATGTCCCTCAACGTTAAAGACAAAAATTGTACTGCTAAGTGGGAACCTCTATTGATTTTTGGAATAAGGTTCGTGAATTTTTTCCAAAAACAAGTCTGCATTGAAAAAGTGTAAGCTGTACTGAAGGCCTCCACACAGGAAGACATAAGAAAGATTATAACTAAAACAATTTTTATTTGTCCATGTTCTTTTTTCTTTTTCTTTTCTCCTTTCATAAGCATACACTCATGATTAATGATCACCTGTGTTTATTTTCTTGTGTTTTTTTTTCTTTTAATCACATTGTCTGCTAAAGCATGATAGAGATTTTGTTTTAACTTGTGCTTAAGTAGCACAAGTCATTCCCTGGATTAGTAAAATTTGGCTCCCAATTTTTGCCTTCCTTCACATTATGATCTTTTAAGAAAAACACTTGCCTGTCAGACTGTCAAGTTGCATGTATCATGCTGATATTACATTTACTTTGTTTTAGTCATAGAGTGGACTAGTGTAAGTCAACAGAAAGAACACAGTCAGATGACTTGCATCCACAACACTACTCTCACCATAACAACAATAAAGAATTAACACAACAGTTAATTACAATTGATAGTTCTAGTAACTGCAGTTAATCATCTGACCTTTTACAGGTTACCAATACAAAGAACATTTCATGCTTTTGCACTGGATGCCATAGGCTGGATTCTTCAGACCATTTTCATATTATATTTTGATATGATTCTATGATTCTGTGATTTCACGTGAGTAAAATAGCATGACAAATTATCACACTAAATACTAGTATAGCTGAATTCAAGAAGAAGATGAAAATAACATTGGTGATTTCATATACTTTGGCAGGCACAGTGTCTTCTAATACCAGCAATATGTATTTAAGTCAGTACCTCGTATTGACTTAAAAAGGTGTTTGGGAATTATTCAATTTTAAGCTTTTATTTCAGGCATCCATGCAAAATTGAAAACTGATGCCACTCATTCTCTCAGTACTTTTGTAGACTATGTACAGTTTATTGAATGCTTAAATGGCATGAAGTAAAAGAAACACATTATTTGCTCTGCTGTTAAAACTTACTGAGCAGCAAGGTTTGTGCATGTTATTGCAATCACATCCAAGGAAGCAGTACTCCCTTCCCTAAAGGACATAGAGATAAAGGAAAACTAATATGCAACCAATTAAACCTTCCTGATAATAATAAATTTGCTTTTAAGTATCTATAAGTAGCTTTGGTTTCTCTGTCCGCATTAATAGTTTATTTTCTGGTCAGGTGCACTATTGATTGTTCTGCACTGAAGCTATTTTTTCCTCATTAGCTTTCCAAACTTTTCCTTGCCTCAATTTTCTTCAGATACAAAAGCTGAGCAAGATTATGTGAGACTTGTTGCTTAGCAACAGTCCTATTCCTAAAATGATAATGGCTGAGCACTCCATGTCATCTTCTGAAAGAAGTCAGATATTCCTCCCTTTGCTCCACAGTGTTTCAGGACATCTCTCTCTCTCTCTCCCTTCCTCTCCCCCATTTAAAAAAAAAAASTAAAATGGTAATTATTCACAATTTCACAATTTATATTATGCTGCCACATGCAACTTACATGCTATTTAAATTTGAGGCATTTATTTGTCTGTGTGAAAACAAATGTTTACGTTTTATGTGGGAAAAAGTACCTAACAGTGTTGACCATGAGCAAAATGAATGGAGGGATGGGAGAGAGGGGAGGAGAGAAGAGGAATATTTTGGGGGAGAGGAAATCCCATCCTTTATTACTCTCAGAAATCTTCGTACCCTTCAAAGAGTATTTTTGGCACTTCTAGGAATAATAGATGCTTGGCACCTTGAATCCTACAGAATTAAAGAGTGCAGAGGCTTACAGAAAAATGAACTTTCGATTTGAGAACTGTTAAAATTATGGGKTTTTTTTAAAAAAAGCTAGTGATTCATTCTTAATCCATTCATCTCTCTTTAAACACAGAGAGCAGTCCATTTACATTCCTGCTATAATTGTCCATAAATAAAAATCCTTTTTTAAACAAATTAACATGCCACTTAGGGGCAGAGTGCACATCTGTACAGAACAGGTGACAAGTCCTGTGGGGGAATTATTTGAACAAACACTGAGAGAATATGAATGACAAGGGAAAAAAACAGACATGGAACAGGTAAAAAGCCTCAAAGATATTGAAAAGAGGTCAGCAAAAGAAAACAAGCCACTTTCTGCTGTAAGTCAGAAAGAGGCCTGAAATGGGAAAAAGTGTATTTTGTGTATGAGTGTATGAATGCAGATGTTCTTTGACGTCACCAATGGTGGAGACAGAGCAGCATACACCTGCATTGCTAGGAATATATGATCAAGCAAATCCTGTACGAAAAAAGAAAAAAAAAGAAAAAAAAAGAAGAAAAAAAAAACAGAAAAAAAAAGGAAAAAAAAGGGAAACGGTATTTCAAAACTGCCAAGTGTTTCTCGTTATTAGAGGGCAAACCGGTTTTAACCAGTAGTCCAGAGGTAACTGAAGCACCCTGGTTTCCAAAGAGATCTCTTCTGCATACAGAAGTCAAAGCAGTCCTTGTTGTCCCATCTGCCCTGTGATGGGACAGTCAATGTGCCACCACTTATGAACATCTCCCAACTCCAAGTCGTCAAGGACAGGCGACATGGGAGGACTATAGGGAGGCTGTTTGCCACTRTAGGGAGAAAATTTATGCCGCCAAAGCTCAATTAGAGTTCAAGCTGGCCAGCACTGTGAAGGACAACAAAAAGGGTTTTTTAAAATAACTTAACAGCAAAAGGAGGGTCAGAGATAACATTAGTCTGTTACTTGATGAGGTTGGTCACCTCACAAATAGGGAAGCAGACAAAGCAGAGACATTTAATGCCTTCTTTACCTCTGCCTTCAACACTGATGGTGGGCCCTAAGACCCCCAGAGCCCTGTGTTGGAGGACCGTGACTGGAGGGATGATAAACTCCCAGCCGACCCTGAACTTGTTTGAGACTTGCTGCTTGAGCCGGATGCATATAAATCTATGGAGCCCCATAGGATTCATCCCAGGGTACTGAAAGAGCTGGCTGATAATCATAGAATAGAATAGAATAGAATAGAATAGAATCATTAAGGTTGGAAAAGACCTCTAAGATCATCGAGTCCAACCATCAACCCAGTACAAATGCCCACTAAACCATGTCCTGAAGCACCTCA
>JASVER010000126.1:2280127-2291063 GCA_030449065.1 Oceanodroma leucorhoa | reverse complement strand
AATCCTTTTCCCCCTTTGGGACAGATGAACTCCATCTGTCGCCAACAGGCCCGGTGCCTTGTAAACCTCCCCATGGTCAAAAAAGCCAAAGTTTGACCGGTGGCACCAGCCCCTGAGCCACTTGTTAATCAGCTGTGTTTTCCTATTCCTTTCAGTGTTCCTCCCTGCCACTGAAGGGACTGAGGAAAACACCACCTGTGCTCCCGATCCCTCAATCGATCTCCCCAGTGCCCTGAAGTCCCTCTTGATTGCTTTGGGGCGATGTTATCAAGGGACCTCTCTCTGTTATTTTTCAATGCTCTTGGGAGTCTGGGGAGGTCCCTGGCGACCAGAAGCTGGCAAATGTTGTCCCAGTTTTCAAGAAGGCTAGGAAGGAAGACCCTGGTACTTACAGGCCTGTCAGTCTCACTTCAGTGCCTGGTAAAATTACGGAGAAGTTATTCTGGGAGTTATTGAAGAACACTTGAGAGACAACACAGTCATTGGTCATCTGGCAGTAGTGAAGAAAAGACTGTGAGGATGTTATCAGGGGCAACTTGGAGGCCTGGACTGTACTGGATTTTCATCTTCAATACCTTTTCATCCTGTGGCTGTTAGACTGAGACTTGGCTCTTTATCCCCAGGACCTTGGTGGTCCATAGGAAATTCAGTTTGTCTTACACCTAACAGACAGCACACATGGTACACTGTTGTAGAAGCTGCCTTTGTCCTATGTGGTGAGAATATCTCTGGCAGTTCACTTCTGCCCCTTCTACAAAGGCACCTGAAAAATCCAGCAGTTATAAAAATGCATGCCTCAGAGGTTTACTAAAAAAAAGAAATAAATCAAATAAGCAAAAATCAAGCATTTAAATGCTTTCTTAGCCTGAAAACTCAAGATCAGATCCTCTCAACATTAAATTATGAATATCTGACTAGTCATCACTCTTATTACTCTTTACCATAAGTCTGAATGTATCCTTTGAATTTCCAGTTTTCCTAAGTGATTCTTGAAAGTATTGCTACACAATACTCCCACTACTCCACCTTCYTTGTCTCAGGAGCATCATGTTATTAACTGTGTAATAACTCAGTAACTTTTTTAGTTTTTGTCAAAGTTTCTTCACTGCAAAATGGTTTTTTCTCAGTGCTTTCCTGTCTGTGCCATGAAGTTAAGCACTACCAAGGAGGGGTAGGCTACCAGAAAGAGGGAGAGACGCCTTTGTATTGTGGGACTTTGTCAGAGACTGTGACACCCTCTATTTCTATGATGTTGTTTAGCAGTGTTTTACCATATTGTTGTCTAATATTTTTAGTGATTTTATCCTTTTACATTATGTCTCTTGATCACAGCAAGGACAGGCAGCCCTTTCCTTCCACTAATATTACTTGCTGAGGAGACCCCAGACAATAAAAACGTCTTCACCAACCCAAACACAAAAAATCCAGCAGAGAAGCTGTGAAATATAAATCATTTAAAGCTCATCTTTGGAGGCTGCCCAAAGCATGGTTCCAAACCCAACAGACAATAACTTTTTTTTCTGAAATGAGTCTACAGATTGTCAAGTTTTAAAACTATTTTTCTTTTTTTTTTTTCTCTGTGTGTATTTAGAATAAATCTATTTCAACTATTGAATTCATATGGTCCTTCTTACTTCTCAAAGAATTTCTAGTATCCTTCAGTTACTCCCCTGGCTTAGAGATGAATTACTGTAGCCCTTCTCCCACCCTTCCATTGAGGGACAGCATGTCAGCCAGAGTCCACAATAGGAAAATTAAAAAGTGTGCTGGTTTTGGATAGGTTAGAGTTAATTTTCTTCACAGYAGCTAGTATGGGGCTATGTCTTAGATTTGTGCTGCAAACAGTGTTGATAACACAGGGATGTTTTCCTTATTGCTGAGCAGTGCTTACACAGAGTCAAGGCTTTTCTGCTCCTCATACCACTCCACCAGCGGGTAGGCTGGGGGTGCAGAAGAAGTTGGGAGGTGATACATCTGGGACAGCTGACCCCAACTAACCAAAGGGATATTCCAAACCATATGATGTCATACTCAGCAATACAAAGCTGGGGGAAGAGGAAGGCAGCGGGGGACGTTTGGAGTGACGGCATTTGTCTTCCCAAGGAACCGTTACACATGGTGGAGCACTGCTTTCCTGGAGATGGCTGAACACACAGGTGATACCCTTAACTGTTGTTATTCCACCTCAGATCCTTGCCCTCTGCTAATCATTGAGGTGCCAAGATAAGCAAAGGAGGCAAGATCTGCTCATCAGCCTCATAGGGCTTCTGTAAAAGGTTGAAGCTCACAGTAATCTGTCTCTGCTGCTGGCTTTCCAGCTATGCCTGACTGCATTCCATCTTGCACACCTGACATAATCAAGTTATGCACCAAGTGGAAGGAGTTCAGTGTTCACTGAAACTCTTCACATGGCCTACAATTTTCCAGGCAGGGCATTTGACCTAAGAGACCAAAAGATATGCAACTTCAGCCATGATRCAGACAGGTATCTTCAAGACAGCTAAGGTGGGAGCAATACAAGTACCAAATTCCCATGACAGAGGCTTGAATGCTTGCTAGATATCTTGAGGCCCTGAGAGTGTCCTTGCTTACAAGCAAAGTGACATAAGGACAATTTGCTATCATGGTAGTACTGTGCTGGGTGATCCACTCTTTTCCACCTGACATAAACACTTATTAATCACCTCAACTGTTATTTTTTGGCCCTCTTCTGTACTTCTGATAGAAAAGTTGTCCTATGCTCATCCACAGGTTTGCCTTCACACATCACCTTGTTTGGCGTCCTCACTGTTAAAACAATGGATATAACTGCATGTGTGATACAGTTCTTAAGAGTCTAATGTAGCCCCCAAATCATCTATTTAAAAAGCTACCAGGAAAAAAGCCTTTACAATTATCTTCCACTACCTTTCTGGAAGATCAAACCATGTGATTTTCATGGTTTGCTCTCCTCATTCATTACAGAGTCAGCCTAAGTCAACAGCTCTTTTCTAGAAAACATCAGCTGCTGTAGCACACACAAAAAGAGGACTTTAAAAGAGTAAAGTGATGCTGTTTGTTTGATGTATTAAACAAAGGATGTCACTGTAATATTAAAGTCACTGTATGTGTCAGGAACTTTGTATTCTGACAGAATTTATAATGTGCAAAATAAAACAAGAAAAAGTAATTTTCACAAGTGTTATGCAAAATGCATAGCATTTTGTATTTCAAAGACAGAAAGAAGAAAAACTTCCCCTTTTACTTGTTAATCTCTGCATCTTTTTGTACTCCGTAATTCTTTTTCTCCTTACAGTTACCACGGCCTTTTCTGCAGAGCTTTCACAGCTTATGTTTTCATTTTGGCTATCTACACGCATAACATGTACTTACCCAAAGTCTGCTGTTGCTCAAATTAACGTGGCCTGTTCTACCTAGCTATGTATTAAATGAGGCATAAACTATCATTTCTTCTCCCTGGTAGCTCATTTGACCACTGCAATACCTCACGCTTTGTGCTTACATGAGAGTTTTGGCAGTGCTGTACGTGGGTACCCTGAGTCTGCGGTTGGTTTCTATGCATGATGTAAACAGGTTTAAGAAGTCACAGCCCCTCCCTCCCTGTTACTTCCCCAGAGTCAGTACATATTGAATTGAATATTGAATAAACTTATCATACCACTGCCAAGGCGTGAGTTATTGCAGTGGTCAAATGAGCAAGCAGGGAGAAGCAATGACAATTTATGCCATTACTGCTGTCAAAACGTTATTTGTAAAACATCACTTAAACACTAATATTTCTAATTTTGAAGTGATTATAAGGCTGGTAGAAACCGTAAGGTATCCAGTCCACCAGGTGGAAATCCTTTATATTCTAAATAATTGCAAATAATGAGAAGACTTGGGCATCACCTGCACTTGGAGCAGGTTTTGAACCAAAGGCCTTCTCTACCAAAAAGACTCTTGTTATGAAACTCTTGTTATGAAACTTTTGCTGTCAGCCTGTAACAATAATGTATATATCTCCTGGACAGCAAAGGGATTTGGAGGGGAGAAGTTACTCCACAATATGGGTATGGGTACACAGATTTTGCTCTAGCTTCCCAAAACTTATAGCCAGATTGCATGGACAAGACTTGACTATGTCGTGGTTTAACCCCAGCCAGCAACTAAACACCATACAGCTGCTCGCTCACCCTCCCCACTCCAGTCGGATGGGGGAGAGGATTGGGAGGGCAAAAGTGGAAAACTCGTGGGTTGAGATAAAAACAGTCTAATAATTGAAATAAAACAAAGTAGAACAGTAGTAATAATAATAATAACAACAATAATAGAATATACAAGGAAGGCAATGCACAATGCAACTGCTCACCATCCACCAACTGACACCCAGCCCGTCCCCGAGCGGTGAATCCCCCCTTCCTGGACCACGCTTCCTAATTTATATACTGAGCGTTACGTCATATGGTATGGAATACCCTGTTGGACAGCTGGGTTAGGTGCCCTGGCTATGCTCCCTCCCAGCTTCTCGTGCACCTGACAGAGCATGGGAAGCCAAAAAGTCCTTGGTGGTGTAAGCACTACCTAGCAACAACCAAAGCATCAATGTGCCATCAACGTTCCTCTCATACCAAACCCAAAACACAGCCACACCAGCTACTAGAAAGAGAATTAACTCTATCGCAGCCAAAACCAGGACAGACTATCACAGCAAATCAGGCACCCAGCCTGATTTTACACACTTACAAAAACCATTAAGGCCCTTACTTTTACCTAAAACTACCAAAAGTATTTGGCAGATCTGGCTGCTGCATATGGAATCCTTGGAAAATGATGCTGTTGATTTTGAAATTGTGTGCTCTCTGCCTCCATTTTGTTTCTTTTCTTTAACCACGTGTACCTGTGAAAATGAAGCTGAACAAGATATTCTTGGTGTGTATAAAATAGATGAACATGTTGATCACATACTTGAGAATTTCTGTACAGCTTCAATAATTTCATTCCTTTACATTTTAAAGTCAATCATTTTGCTCTTGGTGTAACTTCTGGGCATGTTAGTTTTATTGTATGTGGAATAAATCCTGCATTCATTATTTCTTAACACATTTTATGCAACTTCCTGTAGAGTTCAGGAAGTATCTTGTTAATTTTCTCTTGTTTTGTCAAAATATTATTTAGTTTAATATATTTTCAGTCTAATTTTTAATTATTATTGAATTATTAATTTTTTCTTCCTTCAGTTTCGTTTTTACTAGAAGTCCTGTTTTATCTCTTGCTTCGTAACGTTTTTTTCCCTTCAGCTTATATAAGGACAATTTTAGTTTCATGCTTTCAAGGTTGTTTAATTCAGTGTCTTGCTGAGAGTATTTTTGCACAGTTCGTTCATTGGGATATCTCCCACATACATTATTTTCTTTTAATCTTCCCTGTCAGTTCTTATTCTGTCAATATTTCTCTCTTATCAGTCAAAATGCTATTACTTTCCCCATTATGATGGTCCTGCTGGTATCTCATAAAGCCATGGACCATACTTACTGTGGAAATGCAAATAGTTACCCCTTTATTTTCCTATTAATAAACACCAGGTCTTCTAAAAGAAACACATCCAGTGGTCTGGATGTATATTTTTTTTTCTTTAAATCACTATTTAGAGTCCTACTTGTGTCATACTGCTCCATGCAAAAAATTGGTCACACATATGGAAACCTAATTCTAAACCTGTATAGTGGTGAGGCCCATTTTCTGGACAGGACCAATACTCCTACCCTGTCTTAGTGTGATCTGCATGGGGACAGCAAGCAGTGTGGGTTCACTCATTGTTCTTTCTGTGGAGCAGTGTAAGAAGTACTTATTTTGACGATACAGTAAAAAAAATTATGGAGCCTCTTTTTTTCCATTTTCTTAAGAAAAAGTTTTGGGGAGTGTTACAAGCAGCAAATGTTGAATATAGACAAAATAGAGAGGGAGAGGATTAGGGAAAGTTTTCTCTTTATCTCCAAGGTGAACGTCAGTCATGAAATTCCAAATCCATTCTTGCTCCATGTGAGCACAAGTCTAAACTCTAATTGCAGGAAACTCTGGAGGAGGTCCAAGGAATGATTTGCTTTTCCTGTGCTTCCTCTTTCAGGTTTTCAACAGGAAATAACTTTGAGAATTTTTTTCCCTTTTCCCTTCCCTTCCCTTCCTTTCCTTTCCATTTTCTCACCGCCACATGCCTCTTCCTCACCCAGTTCTCTTTGTAAGCAAAAATTTTCCTATGCTGAAAGGTGCCACCCTCCTCTTTCCTCCGAGGTCAGCTGTTGAACCAACTTTTTTTTCTTGGAGACAAGCAGATGCCAATTTCTACCAGCACATTCCCTGAATTCTTCAGCACAGAGCTGAGTCCCAGGAGCACTGCAAAAGTACTGCATATACTGGAACAATGCACCAAGTAATGCTTTGCAATAGAGCAGAAAGGACAGAAAAACACAAATCTACACTTCTGTTGTCAAGTTTCCTGCACCAGCATCATCACAATAACCCCCCACCGTTTTCCTGCTTTTCTTTGTCTTTCCCTAACCCCTGGTAGGGAAATTGGATTGAGTGACTTGCCAAGGCCTTATAATGAGACTGCAACCCTGTTTGAAATTCCCTATAGCAGACTCTTGTTGATTGTCAGTCTGTTGATCATGTTGAATACTCTCTCCCTCCACTACAGCATGGTTTCAGGAAGGCAAACACTCCAAGAAGCAGTGAGTCTGCTTTCAGTGATGAGCTTTGGAAACATGCTGCTAATTGCCATGGCTGTGATTCTCAGTTTGACTGATAGCTCTAGGAATCAAAGCACTGTCTCTGGAGTTCACAGTGATTTACAAGTGAGCCCTCTGGCTTTCTTACTGAGTCACCATGCCAACCATTAGTAGCATTTCTGACTAAATGTACAACACAGTCTACAAGCTTTTCAACCTTCAGCACATGTGGCTGTAAATGGTTTACAATACGTTAATTTTAGTTTACCATAGAATACAGTTTTCTTTGCCTCTTAGTGTTCAGGCTAGGCACATATATATGAATTAAATGTGTACATAGCAATCATGCTGTAGTACAATGTCATTTGCACACTGTAATCCTTCACATGATTCACTGTGATGTTTTTTGCTGCTTTTACTGATTCATATGCATTTAGTTAAATCATGTCTTGTAACTGCATAAATTTAAATTAACAACTGGACTTGTTTTGTCTTTGGAATATCCCCTATATGGCACTCAGTTTTTTTTTTTTTCTAAGGGTCTTAAGACTGAAACCATTTCTATAAAACAAAATACCCACAGCATGTCAAGTATAAAAAAGGAAAGATTTAGTATGAAAAAGATGGATGTCCATATGACGATAAGTGAGAACAAAAAAATTTAAATTTTTGTGAAGCTTACAGGGACTCATTTGTCAATATTTTTGTCAGAAAATGAATATGTTTCCCAGTGTGAAGTTCTAGCATTCATGTGTGTGTGACATGGGGCTATATGTGCATATATATTGTGCATGTGTGCTGTGTCTCTACATAGAACACGGAATTCTTGTAGTACAGATGTTATTTAACAGAAATTTTTATGTCAAAAAAGCCTCATGTTGTTGTCCTCTTGCAAATAGGCATCTAATTAAAAAAAAAAAAATCAGCCTTCACCAATATCTCCAAGGCCTCTGCACTTAGAAAAAAGGGTTTAAGGAGAAGAAGAACYATCAATAGATGAGGGTTGATTCCCTACACAAACTCAATCCCTACAGTTCTGTGGGACCTAGGGGGACTGCACCTGAGTGAGCTGGCTGGTGTCCTCATAAGGCCACTGTTAAATATCTTTGAATGGCCGTGGAGATTAGGGGAGTCTATCAACAATTTGAGAAAGGCAAACATCTCACCCATCTTCAAAGAGGACAAGAAAGGTGGTGTGGAGAACAGCCAGCCAGTTAGTTTCACGTCGGTGCCTAAAAAAATCATGAAGTGCATCCTCTTGGGAAACATCCCTGGGCACATGAGGGAGAAGAAGGTGATGGGAACAGTCAATGTGGTTTGAGCAGCAGTGACCAACCTTGTTGCTTTCAGTGGTAAAATGGCTAGATTTGTGGATAAATGGAGAACAGGGGATGTCAAGAAAGCTTCTAACACTCTCCCACAATTCCCTTTTAGCCAAGCTGGAAGTTAGGGTGTCTGGGTAGGTGCCCTACCAGGTGGTTGAATACCTGGTCTCAGAGGTGGTAGGCACTAGGTCATATCTGCTGGTGGCTGGTGCCTCATGGGGTACCACAGGGTATCTCCTGGGGCCTGTCCTGTTTAACAACTCTATCTGTGACCTGGGGAGGTCACAAAGTGCACTCTGTCAGGATTGCGGGTGATGCCAAGGGCGGAGACCAGTTGAAGCCCATGAGGACTGCCATCTGGAGGGACTGGGAGTGGTGGGAGGAAGGGGCCAACGGAGCCCCGATGCACTTGAGGTGAGAGTAACGGGGAAGCAGCCAGCGGCAGCTTTGCGGAGAAGGCTCTGGACCCTGGAGGGAAGCCAGCTGAGCAAGGCCAGGGAGGCTGGAAATATGAGGATGGACAGACAATAGGGCCAGGGTCCAAGGAGTTGGTGCCATCTCCCTCCCTGGAGGGTTTCCAGCCCGCGCTAGATAAAGCCCTGAGCAACCTGGTCTGAACCGGTGGCTGAGCCTGCTCTGGGCAGGAGGTCAGAGTAGAGAGATTATGAACACGCCAGACAACCAGAAATACAATTTTATTTGGTAACTCATATGCCTTACAAGGGTAAAACTACGAAATTACTCTTGAAAATTTTCTAAAATATGTGGTACCTGGAAGATATTTTACCCTATTTCATGGCAGCTGTTTTCCAAGCTTATGCAATAAAAAAACATCTGGGAGAGAGGAAGAGAACTGAGATCTCAGTAACAGGTGACGTTCAGCTAGTGGAGGGAGCTGACACATATTTTCAAATCCTTCTGGGATCAAGAATTGGAGAAAACTAGTTTATTTATTTATTTTTACAGAGTATACATTAACTGCTAAACGCAACCTTTCTCAGTCGGCTGTGATCCAGGTAACCTCTAAACAAATCAGCACTGTGAATCTTAAGAATGAATTTCACTGTGACAGAAAAACTTTTCAAATGATGAAGAATCCTTATCCTTCCTCCTCATTAGTGCAAGGCTCCTTTTCGGGGAGAGCCAGGAAGCATTCATAATGTAGGCACACAGGGTTGCCAGGTGGGATGGGTCAGACCAGGGCATCTGAAACACATTTTCTTTTTGAAAATTGTTTCCTTCTTCACCTCTGTAAAGTTGTCTCCATCTCATCATGTTGAATTTAGCAATGCAGATATTTTAAAGGACAAGAGTACTAAAGAACAAGAATTAGAGGGTTTTTTTTGTATTATTATGTTCCTGAAGTATAGTTTTAGATACATTTTCTCTGTGTACCTGGGCAACATTGGCTTTAAGCAACTATTTTATTTCTTTTCTTAATGAAACATTTTGCACACATTATTTTTAAAGAACTCTTTGATGGTATCTGAAGTTTTGTTGCCATTCAAAGTCTCCTTATGCTTGGGACTTCCTCTGGGCTCATCAAATTGAAGGTTTGTGGAGACATCACTCTTGACATTCAGGTTTTTGTCTTACTGACAGTGTTCAGAATGAGACCGCACTTCCACATGCCATGGAAATTGTTGTTTTCTTCTAACAATGAGCAGGGAAGTTTGTTAGAATACTGAAAACAGTATTAGCTTTACAGTTTCTCTCTCTACTTCATTCATGGAGGGTTTTTTCTCTCTTGTCTCTTGAGAGATTTTAAGGTCTAACATGCAAACTTCTGTCCAGGTTCTGAACTCCATCTCCTGCGATGGAGGAAAACCCAAAAAGTCACTTGGAATGTAATGAAAAAAAAGCAAGTGTGTCCATGTGGAAAGAACAAGTAATGAATCCCCTGACTTCTCCAAAACAGATCTTCTTATGTTAGGGACATACTAATAGAGAAGCTTTGATCAAAAATATTTCTGCAACTCAGACATTTATTGTGCCATGCTGGATAACACTTGGACAGTAAAACCAAGTTTTACATACAGAAAAAGAATCCGCAAGGAGAGAGAAAAGGTATCTAGTCCACAAGAATAGAAATAGTTGCGAAGCATGTTTCTTGGGAAATACAATGATTTAAAATATTTTTTCTATTCCTGATAAATAAATCTTTTTTTTTTTTTCTTTTTCTCTGATTTGCCAAACTAGGGAGCTTGAAGACAAGGAGTGGAGACAACGTGGATGACTTAAAACACAAAGTGGAACATATAATTCCAGATSAATTATTTGATTTTTCTCCATGTGTCCTTTAGATAGCAAACTATTTGGAAATGAAACATTGCAAAGTTCCACGCTTTAGAATGGCATGTCAAGTGCAGTAAGGTTTACTGTACTTAAACAGTTTTTAAAACTAATTTAATAAAATTTTAATGGGTGTTAGTTTCAAAATTTTTACCTGGTTAAAAAGTACATTTTTGTCTTTTTTTCATTAAAATGTTATTTCAGTGGAAAATTTCATTGCAAAGGAAGGATACTTCATCTAGTACAAAGATGTATGTCTCCACATGCCTATTCAAGATTCATGTCAAGGGAAGATTTGAACAGTGAAGACTTTCTATTCGAGAAAAATTATAGCTCTACACAAAGCAACCAGGGTTTTGAACAGTGTTATTTTAAAAGACAGGAGGTTAATAGTGTCTGGATTAAACAGATATGTAGTCCAAGATGAAAATCATAATCTGTGGGTAAAAAAGAATGTGGTTCTTTGCACAGTTAAAATGTAAGCTTGAATGTTTAGTCCTCAGAGTAATATAACAATCTTATCATAGAATCATAGAATCATAGAATCATTAAGGTTGGAAAAGACCTCTAAGATCATCGAGTCCAACCATCAACCCAGTACAAATGCCCACT
>JASVER010000126.1:2219316-2277497 GCA_030449065.1 Oceanodroma leucorhoa | reverse complement strand
AGCCATCCATCGCAGCACTCCAGTCATGAGACTCGTCCCACCACGTCTCCGTGATGGCGACCAAGTCATAGCTGTCCTGCCGCACAATGGCTTCCAGCTCCTCCTGCTTGCCGCCCATGCTGCGTGCATTGGTGTAGATGCACTTGAGCCGGGCTATCGACCTCACCCCCGACATCGGCATGCTACCCCTAGGCTCATCTCTCTCAGGCTGCTAAAGAWATCTAGCAAACTTTGTCCACTTTTGCACCCATATTCATTTAAGATCAACCCTGGCACCTTGTACGGTACTCTAATATGCCACTTGGCCTTCTCTTAGCTCTATAAGAGCAGATCACTAATTATCTCATTGTTGCATTCACCCTCTTTCTGTCCATGACCATAAGGCAGTTATCCAAATAATTAGATTATCTGACCTGTTAAATTAGGTTTGGCAGCATTTTGCCACCTTTCTTGACCCTCTTTTTCACCTTAGCCCACAATAAAACTAGAGATGGAAAATTTCAGCTAACATAATATTTATTTGAAAGGTAACATGTAGAAGTTCTATCTAATGCAGGTACTGTACAGCCTGACCCTTGCCTTCCAGAGATCCCAGGAGTACTTCATATCCATCTTCTAAATAATTTATTTTCAGCCCAGATTTCACAATTACCTCAAACTACAGCACTTTTCACTTTCATTTTGAATTAACAAAATTCAGAAATTAATAATGTTTTTTAGGTAGACCACTGTCACTGAGATCTTTTGACAAGCCATCAGTAGAGTTTTAAAAACAAATTCTTCTGGGAGAATCTGAGTATTTAATAAATTCAATTTCATTGTCAGGTTTCATTAAAAAAAGGACTTACATTTTTCATGACTGGAGATCTACAAAAAGAAGTGATCAATCCTGCTGCAATAAGACCTTCTATTGACATGATCAATAGACCCTTTCTCAAAAGATCTCATTTATGAGGAAGAGAAGAAAAGGATTTATTAGAAGCAAAACTCCTGGGATCATGATAGATCCATGGTTTTCTGTGCATGTGGTGGTCAAACGTCCAATAGCTGACATTTATTTCTTACTTAATAGAAAGATGACAAATGGAGTTATATACTGGGTATAAACATCTTAGCACAAGGACTCAGGGGAATAAGTTTTTTAAAGGTGAATGAAGACCAACATCAAAAACCTTAGATTCTCTCACCCGAAGAGTAATCCAATCTGTTACACTGCACRCAATTACATATGCAGGCACACACCCACCCTGCAAGCGAAGGGCTATTCAAACCCAAAGGTGCTGCAGCTACAGCAGCAGTTTTTTCCACAAAATATAATGCTCTAGATATTTCATAAATAGTAAGCTATTCATAAAAGAAATGATCGACAAAAAGAGCCTTACACAAGCGAACAAAACAGTCCTTCAGAGCTGATTTGATGTCCCTATAAGCAAGAATGTTTTGCTTAGTTCTGAAGTCAAAAAGAAACAATGATATTTAAATCAAGCACCAATTAAGAAATGCTGTAGCCTTTAGTCCATTCAAAATATAACTATACATCCAGCCTCCCTGGCAAGCCAATAATTTCTTTCACTGTACAATCTTAATTCATAAAAGGTGCTTTTCCTTTCATCCAAGTTAAGAGAAAAGAAAGCAACTTGTACTTCTTGTAAGAAAAAGGATTTCTCCACTATCTATTTTGTGAGATGCAACAGAAGAGAAATGTCTTATAGCTGTTTCATAATAAAGTATCCTCCTCCAACTTATTACTGAATGCAGAAGAAATGTCAGCATTCATTGTTTCACCAACTCTTTTGCTGAGGTCTTTATTAGTTGAGCCTCAATCCTGCCTCAACTCAATCTCTCTCACTGAAACTCCATTTGTATCTATTGTGGTTCAACTCTGGTAGAGAGAACTGGAAAAGTAAAGTGAGAAAGCTCTTGGGCTGGGATAAAAACAGTTTAATAAGTAAAAAACCACAACAAACAAAAACCCCAAACACAAAGAAAAAAAAAACCAAGAAAAACAAGTGATGCAAAAAATCCCCTCCAATTGCTCACCACCAACCAGCTGATGCCCAGCCAGACCCCGAGCAATGGCAGCCCTGGCATGTTCCTCCCCACAAGTTTTTATGGCTGAGCACGATGTCATRTGGTATGGGGTATCCCTTTGGGCAGTTGGGGTCAGCTGTCCCAGATGTGTCCTCTCCCAACTTCTTCACCAGACCACTCACTGGTGGGGCAGTGTAAGAAGCAGAAAAGGCCTTGACACTGTGTAAGCACTGCTCAGCAATAGCTAAAACATCCATGTGTTATCAAGACTGTTTTCAACACAAATCCAAAACACAGCACCATATAAGCTACTATGAAGAAAATTAATTCTATCCCAGAAAAAAACATCTTTGAAAAATCCCACCTGCCAGAACCAGGTAGAATAATATCAAATGTACACAAGAGGTTTATTTATTTGCTTATTTATTTACCTTACAGAGTGCCCATCAGAAGACTGTGCTTTTCATCTTCCACCCCTCCTCCTCATATAGCAGGTTTGACCCCCATCCAGAACGCCTGACCATGTGCTGCTCCTGTACCAGTGTGAATGGTTTCAATGGTAATCTGAACTTCGTACAGAAACCCAGAGTTGGCAGGATCTGGCTGGTGTAAAGTCAGAACGCTGAAAAATTTGTGTATTACATACCAAAGGCATCTCACACAGAGGATGATTTTACCCCCTCATATATAGACATTATTGTTGTTACTTATTTTAATCTATGTTAGAAAGGTTATTTTCCTCTTTTTCATCCTCATCCTCTCACATGCTCTGTGTTTTCCAGGTTTTCAGTCTACCTTCTCAAATGACACCTTTAGTAATTTCCCACAGTTTTAATATCTTCTTGTTTCCTTCGACAAACTCAGTTTATTAATTGTATTTTACCCCAGCAGACTTTCCCACCCTGCAACCCTGTTTGCAACACATTGTCATTTACATGAGTAGGATCAGCAATTAAGGGAATCCACCAGTTTTCTGGCTCCAGCAGCAGTGTGCAATGTAAAGCTGCTAGGAAACACAGCTCTACAGGCCAGAATAAAGCAATAGCCAGCACAGAATATGAAAGAAATCCCATCTTGACAGACTAAGATACAGTTTAAAAACTGTACAAAAAATGGACTTTGGAGATGTACAGAGTATAACATCATTGCTTAATTACTGAGACCATCTCTCTAATTCTGAGACTAACCATGTAATATTTGGTGCTCTGATGTATCTGCCTCAAGTGCAACATGCTTTCGTTATTCTTCTGTTAACACAATGATGGAGAACCAAGGCATGATCTTTCATTTCCAATTTAGCAGTACTTGCACAAACAATATTGTATATCTTTCAAGAGAACATCCCCAAAACCGTCATTATTCCTTTTTTAGAAAAAATACATTTGGCATACCTAAAAGAAATAAAATCTTTACAAAACAGGTGATTTCTATCTCCCTCCTTCAAGAGAAATAAACTGAATTAGCCAGAAGAATAGAAAAAATGATCTTAACACAATAAAATTACCACTTAGCAGAACTTATTTTACCCTATGTTTTTAGAAAGTTGCTTATAACCTGTGCTAATCGAACTCTCTCTTTCTCTTTAGGACCATAATTACCTTCTCCTCACTTTTGCCTCGTTGTCTACTAGAGAATCTTTGTATAGTTTGTCCTACTCCTTCTACTTTTGTACTGTAAAGAAGGCAGCTCTTGATTTACCTTTTTTAGTGAGGTTCAGCCTCTGGGTGTGATGTTTAACCAAATCGTTGCACATAATTCCAAGTTAAATGAACCTTCCCTCAAAAGGAGGAGAAGCAGATGCACTCCTATGTGGAGCAATGGAAACCAAATGACTAAAGCCACTTGGCTTCCCTTTTGCACGGCAATCACTGGGCATGAGATATAACCACGTTTAACATGCAAGGAACTGATGCAAATCTGTTTGCTTGCTATGAAATGATCTATGAAGTAACATAAGCACACAAGTCATCTCAAAGAATGGGAGGTAGCATTGATCTGCTGTAATGTATGATATGATTGATCGTCACTATTTTCTTTTCATTTCTTTGTTGCTGCTGTTGGTTTTTTTATTTTCACTATAGGAATAATTGTAGAAGCACTACAGCACATTCAATACACAGGTCCAAGAGGGGAAAAGCTAATAAGCGATACCTGAGTTTCTCACAGTCAGTACTTGTCAGAGGCAGGCTTTCATTGTAAATTGCAAAAATATACATAGAAGTAATTTTAATCAAAGACTTTTAACAGTATGCATAAAGGCAACAGTAAGCAAACACCTATTAAAGAGTTTTGTAAGATAAGGTCCCTTGATTGTTGTGTTTCTAATCACACAGGTAATGAAAATAAACATCTTTGCTACGTATTTTTTTATATCCTGGAAAACACTTTTCTCCCAGAGCTGAGTACATCCATCAGACTTTGTCCCTTGCATAGACATTCATAAGAGCTTTATCTGCTCATGATAGGACCTGCTCAGATGTGAGTAAAACATTTGAAAGCTCAAGCCACATTCTAACCAAGTGAAGCTATGACAAATGTCTCCTTCAGCAAATCACTCTATAATGCTTGAGGTCCCAGATGTGCCTGACACACATTAAGTTGATTCAGTGGCTATCACTAATTTCCCACTTCCAACAAGCCACATCCAAATACCTTGCCATTGCCAAAAGTATTTGTTTTGACAACACATCAGATTTCAGTCTATCAATGGATGCTTCTCATTATTCCCATTTATTGGTCTACATATTGATGGTTCTGAAGTTATATGATATAAAACCATTTTGTACTGTGTTTCCTGTATACTGAGAATTTCTGCGACTGCCTACTAGGTCAGAAAAAACCCAACCCAAATCCAAATGTTTGTCATTAACTTGTGTTAAGTTCAGACAAAATCCACCTAGCCAGAACAGGAATTTTGAGGTTCTTTACATTGCAGTGGTGAAGCTCTAGCAGCCAACCAATAGACGTGAAGACAAGAGTTCAGTGACCTAAACACTGGACTGTGCAACTGTTGGTGCGTTGACCTTGGCTGATTGCCAGGTGCCCACCAAGCTGCTCTATCACTCCTCCTCACCAACAGGACAGGGGGAGAAAATACGACAAAAAGCTTGTGGGTCAAGATAAGGACAGGGAGATCAATTAGCAATTGATGTCATAGGTAAAACAGACTCGACTTGGGAAATTAATTTAATTTGTTGCCAGGCAAATCAGAGTAGAATAACGAGCAATAAGAACAAATGTAGAAACACCTTCCCCGCATCCCTCACATTTTGGCTGACCACCCTCAAGGTGGGTGTTGGTCTCTTCTCCCAAGTACCTAGCAACTGGACGAGAGGAAATGGCCTCAAGTTGTGCAAGGGCAGGTTTAGATTGGCCATTAGGAAAAATTTCTTCACTGATAGGGTTGTCAAGCACTGGAACAGGCTGCCCAGGGAAGTGGTGGAGTCGCCATTATTGGGGGCGTTCAAAGAACGTGTAGATGTGGTACTTCGGGACATGATTTAGTGGGCATGGTGGTGTTGGGTTAATGGTTGGACCTGATGATCTTAGAGGTCTTTTCCAACCTTCTACGATTCTATGATTCTATGAACTTCTCCAGTGTGGGTCCTTCCCACAGGCTGCAGTTCATCACTAACTGCTACAGTGTGGATACTCTATGGGGTCGCAAGTCCTGTCATAAAACCTGCTCCTGTATGGCCTCCACTCCACAGTGCCGCAATTTCTGCCAGGAGCCTGCTTCAGCATGGGATCTCATGGGCTGCAGCTTCTTTCAGGGCACCTGCTCCGGTGTGAGGTCCTCCATGGGCTGCAGGGGGGATGTCTGCTCTACTGTGGATCTCCATAGGCTGCAGGGGAATATCTGCTCCAGCAGCTGGAGCACCTCCTCCCCTTCCTTCTTCAATGATTTTGGTGTCTGCATAGTTGTTTCTCTCACATTTTCTCACTCCTCTCTCCCAGCTGCTGCTGAGCAGAATTTTTTTACGCTTTCTTAAATATGTTATCACAGAGGTGCTACCAATATGTCACTGATTGGCTCAGCTTTGGCCAGTGGTAAGTCTGTCTTGCAGCCAGTTGGCATTGTCTCTATTGGACATAGAGGCAGCTTCCGGTGTCTTCTCATAGAAGCCACCCCTGCAGCCACGCCCCCCAGCCCCACCCCTGCTACCAAAGCCTTGCCACGTAACCCAATACAGCAACACAGGAAGACCCAGCAGTTAATTTACACTCAATAGAAACCCTGGTAGAACAATGTGATATTTCTCACCTCATCTCTTTGGAGAAGGCCTGATATAGAAGAGAAAAATCCAACTCTGGAGATCTCTGTGAAACATTTTTGGAAGAAGCTTGACCTGGTAACTCTAGGGAATAAAGGAGATTCTTTGAAGTTAAACCATATAATGATAAGGAATGTTTTACATTCTTCTTTTCCCAGGCTTGTATAACAGCAATGGTTTTATTCAGTTTTCCCCTGTAAGAAAATGTTGTTTGGCTTTTTTTCTTATTCTTAACAAAAGCCTGTATAGGTTGGACATTGAAACCAGGCTGTGAAACAGAAGACAGACACTGAATAAGTTGATGATCACATGCATTCTCAAAAAAGTCTTTTGACTGAAAACACTGTTCAAGTGCCAACAAAGAATGGTTTGGGAAATGATGTGTGTTAGTTGTGTAAAGTGTTCTAGTTCAGAAGAGGCAAGCATGAAAGTAAACTGTTACACATTCAAAATTAATTCTCCTCTTTTTTTTGCATTAATAGCCTTGCTGACCAAACTGAAAATTACTGAAGCACTGCATTATGTGACACCTATGAGACATGGATGGAAATAGAGATTGGTAAAATGGGAGCCGTGTTTGACTTAAAATCTAAGTCGTATATATAACTAAAAAATGCTGACATGTGGTTGTGTGGAGCAGACTCAGTATGTTTGATATGACTGCACTGAAATATCCTTTCAGTAACAGGAAACTTAATAGACTGGAAGTATATTTCCCATTATAATGAACCCGGTGACATCTGTTGTTTCAAGATATATGGTGCTTGAATAATTGCAAAATCACCAATAGTGATAGCTAGCTTTAACAAGCAGAAATCTTCTCATTAAGCTACTGACAACAGTTCTGTAGCTGTAACAGAGAAGCTTATAAAATATCAAGACAGGCTGCTGCTCACAGGCCCTCGCAGTCTGCGAATATGCCTTCTCTCTCTACCTGCCCTTTTCCCCCAGAAGCACACTTCTGCATCTTTCATTGGCAGAGAATTAGTTGTCTGGAAAAAATTCCTCTGTTATTAGTAATGATAAACATTGCATTACAGAATGATCTACAGCTTCACCTCAGATAGAGTTGAACCCTTATACTAACTCTTTGTATAGTGTAATCCCCACCTGGGAAAGCTCAGTGCCTAGGAGGAAAAAACAGTTCTTTTTGCACAGGCTGAGGTGAGACAGCTTGACTAGAGCCAGATGGCAGTTTGGTGGTAGTGCCAGGGCAAGGAGTCAATCAGTGAGCCCTGATCAACAGGCGTTTGGCTCACCCTCTGCAGGAATTTAGAGCTTCCGGACTGACAGAATGGCTGAGGATTCACTCTTTCTCTCTCTCTTTTTTTTTTTTTTTTTTTTATTTTGTTTTTTTTTTTGACAAAACAAGAGTTCAGAAAACGTCTCTGGTTCTACCACTTTTGAATTAAATAAATCTGTTTCTAGATTCCTGAAAGGATATTGTAAGTGTTATTTCTTCCAGGGTCCATTCTTGTAAACTGAAAAACCTGCATTTCAATGTTGCTCAGCTTTCTAATCTCACCTGCAGATAAATTCTCCCCTCAAAAAATAAGGAAATTCCTTACGTTTAGAGTCTTTCGCCATGGAAGAAAAGCTACGGCACCTAGCACTTCTTTCTTACTAACAACTTTATACTTGAAAACTGAATACCTCTAGCAGTATTAAGTTCTGCATATGACTAGTCTCAGAAGTCTACTGACTTTCATCTCATTCTTGTTTGCTGTGTATGTTTGAAACAGATTGGCTCAAAACCATTTGTAAATTCTCATGGCGGTAGTAATATGTTTTTCCCCAAAAKAAATTAATTCTTAGTATAAATCTACTGACAGACCGCTAACGTTAGGTGATACTGAGATCTTAGTTCAAGGTTGGAACCTTTGTGCATTGTTCCAATAGGACTAATCTTCTTTCCATCTTTATTTTAAAAAAGTGAACAGCAGAAGAGACAACATAGCATATAGATGATATAAAGTCTGTATAGTCCCTCTAGATTCTATATATTCTAGAATGCTTCATTGCATACCAAAGAGGTATCATTTTGTAGCAGTTTGGCAGAAAAAGATGGGAAAATAGCCTTCTGTCAGCAGAGAAACACAGCTTTTTTATTGTTACTTTTTTCTTCTATTTTTAAGATATTAGAAAAGATTCCATTCAATGTAAACCACTAATTTTATTGCTTCGTGGATACCTTAAGCTCAAGTAATCTTATTTCAAAAATTATAATTTATGTTGTTGTTGACATTTTATTTAAATTGAGGATGTTTACTGCCTTTTTGCTTCCTGTATAAACATCTAAGACTGGATTCAAGTATTTATAAAAACATGGAATCAAAGTGTAATAGTGGTTATATTTTTTATTCATTTATTTTTGCTATTGTATGAGTTATAAATACAGGCAGACACAGCCTTGYAGTATAAATAGGCTGGCTGGGAATAAAGTTTAAACTGCTGCTCTGGGTTGCTTTGCAAATTCTGATGACAGTTTTATTGTAAGCAGAATGCTGTGGGGAAAGAAAACAAAAAGCCTAGTACCATGCTGCCATATCTCTCACTGACAAAAATAAGTCAAGAAAACTATATGTTATCTCCCTGAGGATGGCACCATGGTAACTCTGCAGTTCTCAATGGATAGAGATGCAACCCATCTCCCTGTCAACTCTTGCTCTGTGATGTTGGTCTTCCCTGCCTTGATGTGTTTCTAGATTCCTGTGTATATTTGTGTATTCCTGTGTGTATAATATAATATTTATAATAATAATATTATATAATATATATTACACAGGGGTCTGCTTATTCTTGAACTGGGGTTAAGCTCAAGGGAAGGACCTATTATTATGACATGGTCTGCAGTGGCAGAAGGTATGTCTCAGAGTAGCAGCCTTGTGGGAGCAGAGGGGATATTTTCCTTGAAGTTTAGCTTGTTTTYATTCAGCGCAGAACTTGCCTGCAAGGTGAGTCCTGTCTACAAGTTAGTGTTTTCTGCAGATAGGCAGCTGTCTTTACTCAAGTACTGGAGCAAATGCCTGGCCATATCCCCAAAATATGTGGCTACATTGCAGTCCAACTGAAATTATTCAAGGTTTAAAATTTAGTTTTATCTCTGTATTTCTTCTTGTGGATTCCAGAATTCTCAGAAGAATTTCATTGCGAATTCCTGAGGTTTCCACAAGAAAATGTTTGCATCAACTATAAAGACTGTAGATGAACTGTAAAAAAAATCAAAAGCAAAAACCAACAGAAATCTCTTTTGAAACATTTTGTTCCTTAACTGAAAATTAAAGTGTCACCTTAGGTATGATTGATTGAAGCTTCCTGCATAATAGAAGATGGTCATACCACTTCATCGCCTTTCAGACTCCTGCATGTTTATCTATTTTGATTAGGTCTAACAGCTGAAGTGTAGCACTGAGCTAGCTATGTCTTGTGTTTAAGGATCTTTTTCTTTTGCAAAAATCTGCTTATCTTCATAGATTCCATCTCTTTGTTTTTCTACCCCACTGCAAATTACAGTTTAGTTGTTTGCTTTATTGCTCTTTCACAATGGTGAGGGAGGTGTTTTTAAGGTTACATCTTCCCTATTTGGTTTCCCTGATACAATGTTTGAAACTTGTTATTATGCGTCTCATGCTTAGAGCGTGGTGGGGCACTGGAAGTGGGCCAAATCTGATCATAGAATCATAGAAACATAGAATCATGGAATCATAGAATAGTTTGTGTTGGAAGGGACCTTTAAAAGTCATCTAGTCCAATGCCCCTACCATGGGCAGGGGCATCTGCAACTAGATCGGGCTGCTCAGAGCCCCATCCAACTTGACCTTGAATGTTTCCAGGGATCGGGAATCTACCACCTCTCTGGGAAACTTAATCCAGTGTTTCACCACCCTCATGATAAAAAATTTCTTCCTTGTATCTAGCCTGAATCTACCCTCTTCTAATTTAAAACCATCACCCTTTGTCCTATATCAACAGGCCCTACTAAAATGTCTGTCCCCATCTTTCTTATAAGCCCCCTTTAAGTATTGAAAGGCTGCAATAAGGTCTCCCCGGAGCCTTCTCTTCTCCAGGCTGAACAACCCCAACTCTCTCAGCCTTTCTTCACAGGAGAGGTGTTCCATCCCCCTGATCATTTTTGTGGCCCTCCTCTGGACCCGCTCCAACAGGTCTATAGTTTTTTTGTACTAAGGGCTCCAGAGCTAGATGCAGTACTGCAGGTGGGTTCTCACCAGAGCAGAGTAGAGGGGCAGAATCACCTCCCTCGACCTGCTGGCCACGCTGCTTTTGATGCAGCCCAGGATACGGTTGGCTTTCTGGGCTGCGAGCACACATTGCCGACTCATGTCCAGCTTTTTATCCACCAGAACCCCCAAGTCCTTCTCGGCAGGGCTGCCCTCAATCCCTTCATCCCCCAGTCTATATTGATACTGGGGGTTGCCCTGACCCAGGTGCAGGACCTTGCACTTGGCCTTGTTGAACCTCAYGAGGTTCACATGGGCCCACTTCTCGAGCTTGTCCAGGTCCCTCTGACTGACATCCTGTCCCTCAGGCATGTCGACTGCACCACTCAGCTTGGTGTCATCTGCAAGTTTGTTGAGGGTGCACTTGATCCCACTGTCTATGACACTGATGAAGATATTAAACAGTACCGGTCCCAATACAGACCCCTGTGGAACACCACTCATCACCAATCTCCATCTGGACATTGAGCCGTTGACCACTACCCTCTGGATGTGACCATCCAACCAATTCCTCACCCACCAGACAGTCRACCCATCAAATCTGTACCTCTTCAGTTTAGAGAGAAGGATGTTGTGGGGGACCRTGTCAAAGGCCTTGGAGAACTCCAGATAGGTGACATCCATAGCTCTTCCCTTGTCCACTGATCTAGTCACTCCATCATAGAAGGCCACTAGGTTGGTCAGACAGGACTTGCCCCTGCTGAAGCCATGCTGGCTGTCTCAAATTTCCTCCCTGTCCTCCATGTGCCTTAGCATAGCTTCTAGGAGGATCTGTTCCATGATCTTCTGAGGCACAGAGTTGAGGCTGACATGTTGGTAGTTCCCAGGGTCCTCCCTTCTACCCTTTTTAAAAATGGGTGCAATGTTTCCCTTTTTCCAGTCAGTGGGAACTTCACCTGACTGACATGACTTTTCAAATACCATGGAGGGTGGCTTAGCAACTACATCAGCCATTTCCCTTAGGACTCTGAGTTGCATCTCGTCTGGTCCAGTCTCGTCCAGACTTATATATGTTCAGGTTTCTCAGGTGGTCTTGAACCTGTTCTTCTCTTACAGTGGGAGGGACTTTGCTCCCCCATCCCTACCTTGAGGTCCATTCACTTGAGAGGTGTGGGAAGAGAGTTTGCCAGTGAAGACTGAGGCAAAATAGTTGTTGAGCACCTCAGCCTTCTCCTCATCTGTTGTTACCAGTTCACCAGTTGTGTTCATCGTGGGAGGTACACTTTCTTTGACCTTCCTTTTCTGCCTGACATACCTATAGAAATTATTATTATTCTTTGCGTCCATTGCCAAGTTCAGCTCCAGCCATGCCTTGGCCTTCCTGACCCCATCGCTACACTCTTCCCAGTATACCTGCTCCTGCTTCCATTGCCTGTGCATTTCCTTCTTGCCCTTTAGTTTGACCAGCAGGTCTCGACTCATCCATGCCGGTCTCTTGACGTCCTTTCCTGATTTCTTACACCTCGGGATCAAGAGCTCTTGTGCTCTATATAAAGTGTCCTTAAAGATCTGCCAGCTCGGTTCTGCTCCCTTGTCTCTGAGGGCAGTTTCCCAGGGGTCCCATTGACTAACTCCTTGAACAGGTGGAAGTTTGCTTTCCTAAATTTCAGGGYCCTGACTTTACTCTTCACCTGACYCATATCCCTCAGGACTGTGAACTCTACCAGTGCATGATCACTGCAGCCCAGGCTGCCTCCAACCTTGACATCACCGATTAGCTCACTTGTGTTGGTGACCAGCAGGTCCAGTAATGCATCCCTTCTTGTAGGGCTGTCTATTACCTGGCTTAATGCACTCCAGGAGTCTCCTAGTTGTCTACTGTGGTTACTCTGAGTGGATATTCCTGCTGATACATTGCATGCCCTGGTTGCAGGGCAAACCAAACATGGTTTTGTTTAAGGCAGGGCAAATTAAGTACAGTTCATTTTTGCAGACTACTGTTAGTGCAGAAAGAGCAGAGCAAGAAAGGATCAGAAGTAAATGCACTTACTTTTTAGTGTGGGCAAGCCTAAATGAGATAGCAAATAATTCTGCCTGTCTTTGAAGTTACTTGAGTTGAATCCAGCCACCTCAGGTGCTTTTATAAATCATGACAGCTTAAACTGCCTTAGCATGACTATATCACATTGCAGCTTAAACAATCTAAGTTACTTACTGCTTACTTTCTGGTAATTAAAAGATTTCACACTTAGAGAGTCAGATTCTGAAAACTTAGCTATTTTCAATGAAAAGCATTGAGATTGTCCCAAGAAGTCTCGTTTTACTTAGAAACAGATTTTTCCTCAGTTTCCACTTCAGCAAAAGTGACTAGTTGTTTTCTAAAAGATTTTCCCTGTCAAAATGTTTTGTAGCACTGAAGAATTATTTGCATAAGTTTTTTTCTATAAACCTGTCTATTTCAGCTTACTAAAATATATAGATATTCAAGGGCTCAGGAGTGTTACTGATACTGATAGATACATCTCTGCTTTCTCTTCATTTGGTAAGGAAAAACTTGGCTTATATATTTTTTATGGGATAAAAAAATGCTGAGTCCTTCAGTGAGCATCTCAGAAATAAGAGCTTATTAGCTAGGGCTGTGGCTGAGAATGCGCAAAGAAACCACCAGCGTTAAAGGAGGAGAATGTATTTCCTAAAGACACAATGCTCTCTGGGAAGGGCGTTCACTAATTAAAAGCTCTAAAAAGAAGCTTTACTTGTAACACACAAACATGGTGGGCTTCTTTCTCTTCCTAACACTCCTGAGCTTTGATCCGAATTGGTTCCCAAATAATTTGAAGTTATCAAATAACTGCAATGAGGACAGACTAAAGGGTCAGAGAAGTATTCTGAGGACAAAAGAAAGATCAGAAGTAAGCCCTTCAGAAATCAGTAAGCTTTGACAATAACAGTGAGTTCTTCCACACATCTGACTTCAGGATATGAACATAATATTTCTAGATCAGAGCAACAAAGCAGATGAACTGAAGTGCATGGACTGGTTACAAGCAAAAAGTTGATACAATAACATAGAAAAAGAACCAAAAGAGTACTTATTTCTTTATAATATTCGTATGTCCTCCTGTCCTACTTTGGATCAGCAATGTAGTGGGCTGATGAGGGGGGACTGTCTACACAGTGAACTAGGTTCCCTCCTTAATTTTCTACTGAAGTTGCAGGCAAAGACCATCAAGACTCCAAACTGCGTGAACAAGTAATTTTCTCATCTGTGAAAACAGCCAACATTCACAGAGACAGTCAAATAAAAAGGCATCTGTAGCTAAATAATATTAATGACCATAACATAGACTTAACAATGGCATTACTAGCTCTCTGGAAATATTTTGATTAACAAGTTGCTTAAAACCTAAAGCTTCATCTTTAATTTCCCAAGATTTATGTCTTGATCAATAAAACATATTAGATGTGGTATCAGTGTTGCTATTGTACTATGGTCAGGACTTGAGCGTGATGGTTAYTCCATACAGAAAATCATTAGTGTACAAAACCCCCAAACACTTTATCTATACCATCTAAGAGTGGAGCATGAGTAAGGAAGGATTCCTGAAAGAAGGGAGGGTTAAGGGCTGAGAAATTACTTGTCAGTTTTGGACTTTGAATCTAATTTAGCTTCTGGCCATGATAGTTGAGAACTAGATTTAGGACACCAGAACTTCTGTTGTGGTCCTCTCCATTGTGCTGTGGATCAGTCAGGAAAAACGCAGAAAAGAAATGAACCATCTGCTGACAGTCCTTGCAGCTGCGCTCATCAGATGTATATTTGTGCAAGAGTTCAAAAGAAATCTTCAATAGTTACCAGACACTATGCTTTGAGTCAGGAAATGGAGTAATATGGCAATGAGGCTATGACTGTCATTCTAAATGATACTGGTATTAATTCAGGAGTCCTGGCCAAAGCTAAAAAATTCATGCCCTACTAACAGAGTCTGTGAATGGATCAGTGGGTGTTCTTTTGTTTATCATCAGTGCCAAAATTCAACAATGTGAAGAAAAAGTGGCTAATAGTGTAGGTGGATGAACAATCTCCAAATATCTGGCTCTTGCCTTATAGAACCATAAAAGGATATAAATATATGGAAAGGCGGGTTGGGAGGAATTACTTAGACACAGTAAAGTGTCAATATAGACTCAAAGTATGTCTATTGCTTTTGGTGAAATATTTGAATTTACAGCAGGATAGCAGAGGACATTCTCAAAGGCATGCCTTTGCTATAAAGCCTCAGGAAAAATGCAGATATTCAGCTCTTGTTCATTCTCCTTCCCAGGTTCTCTAAGGTACTACTCAGTTTAATCTTCTTCTGAGTTTAATAGCAGAGGTATTCAATCGTAGCTACTCAATATTGGTCCCTATATTATCCTAGAAACTCTAAAGAATTATACTTGTTTTATTAATCGCATAGTAGCGTAGCCCTTCAAGTATTTAAGTATTTAAAGTTTCAGCAGTGACTTTTTTCTTAGGCTCACCATGGCAGTCCATGGGTTTTAGAAACTGAATAATCTGACTTTGCACTTTTCCCAAGGAATATGGCAAGGTTAAGAAACACACTACTCAGGCCAACTCTGCTTCTTTATCTGACCTAAGAGTGCCTCTTGGAGGGATTATGACAGTGTCAAACACAATATCATGGAATTACAACAGGATAATCAACAATTCCAGTAACACGTGAATCCAAATTAATATTTTCTTCATAGAAACCTGTCATTTATATGACCTTTAGGACAGTGGTGCTGTGAAGGTTGTGGTTCTTTAACAAACAAATGAACAATCCCATAGAAAGTCTAAGATAAAATGGGGGAAACCTGGTGGGCCAAACAAAAGCAGGAATTTTTTAATGGATGTCTTTAGAACAGATTGATGTGTCTCACTCTCCCTGCTGTTATTGACACAAGCTGCTTTCCAATAGCAGGAAAGAATCCTCCTACCATTTGTCTCCCAGAATGTTTTCTATATCTTGAAATCGAATGCAGAAGAAATCAGTTTCATGGTTCTTCATCAAAGCCCACAAGTGAAAAAAGCTATCTGGAAATTCACCTATACCTCAAAAGCAACCCGCAGTTCCAAGGTTCAATGTATTCTGAGATGCCTTTACCTATCTATACTAAATCAGTGATCAAACTATTAAATTTTGTATCACAATAAACGAGTTGCAAAGTAAAGACACAGTGGAGTCATGCACAATGCAACAGCAGCTGCATCATAAAATTTATATMCGCTGCAGCAGTTGTTTTATCTTCCAGTCTACCAGCTACTGTTTACTTTAATCCCGGTGTAACTCTCAAGAAGAATTCCTGTGAAGTAAGAACACAGACGTATTTCAACATGTGGAAAGCATTAATTATGCTAAGGTTGAAAAAGAAGGTGCAGAGGTTTTTCATTAATAATTTTATGTTTTTTCCATATTCAGTAATTTCTCTGCCTTATTATAAATGCAAAAAGCAGAAAATGGAAAACCAGAAATTGACTTCTGAACTTCTTATTGTAATGAAAAAAAAATAGGCTATTTGAAATGTATAATTAAATTCATGTAAACTGCATGGTCAATAGAATGGAGATAAAGAGCATCATACTGGGACAGTCCTTTGGTAATGTGTCTGAGTCTATCATGTTTATAACCTTTAGAAAGATGCACTAATGCATAAATAATAAAAGTTTGAAAGGTTAAAGTGAGTCTCTAAATCCTTAATTGACTGTATAGTATACTTTCTTTTTCCTTGTCCTAAATGATCCCAGTCTTGGGTAAGATAAAGTATCTTCTAGGCAAAAAATCATTATCACCAAATGAGTTTTGAGCTCCTACAAATATTAAGTGGGTTAATAAATAGTAGATGATATAATCTTTAATGACTATGTTTAAAGGAGGATTTCATGGTTGTGGGAAGTTGAATGTGTCCCGTTTCTGATAACTTTATATAATAATGTATGAAACCTTCCTTTATTTTTCAAATCTATAGTACTGTTTCTCCTATGAAAACTCATTATGAAGGCAAGATCAACAACAATTTTAAATTGTGAAAATCGGTGAGTTACATGTCACAAAACAGAATGGACATCTTCCTTAACAGGTGGCTCAGATGTTGATATCTGTAGCTGTGTAGTTTGTTACTACTAGGACTACAAATCAAAATGAATCATCTCCACCTTCCAAGAAGACCTTTGACTCTTTGCATCACAGACTAAACACAGAGACAAATGTTGTAAATCTGACAAATGTAATTCCCTGTTTAAAAAAAACATAAAGGGAGGAAAATAAATCACTGTTTTAAACACAGCCTTTGAAATGAGAGTTGAATTCACAGATGCTATGGTTCTACTTGTCCTAATGAAGTTAGGATGCACTGTAGAAGAACTTGGAATATATAATTGAAACAGAAAATACTACATTCTGGTTAGCTGTAAACAAACATTCATTACCTCTGATGAAGGAAGCGGAGACATCACTCAATTACTCTGTCAGTAAGGAATGGGAAGTCTTACCTGTCTACACTGAGAATGACAAGTCCATATTTTCTCATTCTGCCAGGGACTCTTCAATCTCACATGGGAACAAAGGCTATTTTTTAGTCATTCCACATCCTGCTGGCTGCAGTGCCAGCCAGCATAGGAATAGCCCCAGCTTCAAATTCCTTTTCATTTTGTATAAAAATGATCTTTCATCCCAAATGGTGCCAAAGCAGACAAAACAAGTCCTGTTTTGCCTCTTTTCCAGACAAGTCTTTGTTAAATAGTTCCGGTTTGTGAGCACAGTGTCTTGCTGAAAAACTGTCTTTTTGCCAAGCACCTGTAGCATTTCATTAACTGAAAATACCTTTCTATAATTATATATGTATTTAAGTACATACATGTATTTAAATACATAGTGTCCTGGTTTTGGCTGGGGTAGAGTTAATTTTCTTTCTAGTAGTTGGTATAGTGCTATGTTTTGGATTTAGTATAAGAAGAATGTTGATAACACACTAATGTTTTTAGTTGTTGCTAGGTAGTCTACGTCCCAAGGACTTTTCAGCTCACATGCTCTGTGAGGTGCACAAGAAGCTGGGAGGGAGCATAGCCGGGATAGCTAGCCAATGGGGTATTCCATACCATATGATGTCATGCTCAGCATATAAGGCTGGGGGAAGAAGAAGGAAGTGGGGGACGTTCGTGGTGATGGCGCTTGTCTTCCCAAGTAACCGTTACGCGTGATGGAGCCCTGCTTTCCTGGAGATGGCTGAACACCTGCCTGCCCATGGGAAGTAGTGAAGGAATTCCTTGTTTTGCTTTGCTTGCGTGCGTGGCTTTTGCTTTCCCTATTAAACTGTCTTTATCTCAACCCGCGAGTTTTCTCACTTTTACCCTTCCGATTCTCTCCCCCGTCCCACMCGGGGGAGAGTGAGCGAGCGGCTGTGTGGTGCTTAGTTGCCGGCTGGGCTTAAACCACGATACATAGATATGTAAGGTTATATTTAGCTGGGTAAATTACAGTTCTCTGGGAAGCCAGTTTTTCTGGCAAAATTTGATCTTTCAAAATCCTGGACAACTCACAAATTTCTTGAGGGCTCAGAATTGTATTGATTTTAATAGGGATTAACTATGCTAAATGACATTCCATAGTGTTAGATCACATAGGTGAGATCAGACAGTTTTGGGTAATTTCAAGAGTCAAAACAGAATATCAAACACAAATAAGACAATGTCGCTGTTTACAACTACTTTCTTTGTGTTTTCTAACTCATCCTGAGGACTTTGTTATTTGAATATTTATAGTAATTTCTAACCTGAACTTTTAATTTTTTTCAAAAAAATCTCCACAACTGAAACTTGTGTTGGTGGTATGAACAAGAACATGAACATGAGTAGAAATTCAAGAACATGTCTATAAAGTATAAACAAAAAAATCCTTGCGACAAACAGTGGTCAAAATCATGTGTCATGTTAAAACATTTTTTCTAACTAAGATGCTTTTGTACAGATGTTAACTGCCTTTTACTGTCTTTCTTTTTACATTTCAGTTTGGTATTTGTTAGTTCTTGGTATGTAGCCAGAAATACTGAACATGTAACATTTTACAGGTATTCTTGAGCAGTGTTCTCCTTGTGGCCTTCATTTTTATCTCTCTAATTGTGTAGGGTTGCTAAAACTGTTAGAACATTTCAATGAGATGCCTTGTGCTTCAGATTGAGAATCCAAGCTGTAGGCTTGTTCTGTGTAAGAAAGACTGTTTGGATCAGCATTGCACCAGAATATTCTTCTGTGCCTCAACAACCCCAGTTATTCTGAACTTAAATGTAATAAAGATCAGAAATGCACTCTAAGTATCCTGTAAGGGGATATGAGGTGTGCCTCTGGTGTAAATAAGGAACTAATGAAAACACCAAAGGCTCTTCAATTTCCCATTGTTTTCTTTGGAAGCTTACAAAAATACCTCTTCCTTGGCAGTGTGTCCATGTGAGTTTAGCAAGGGTGGCTGCTTAGTAGCTTAGCACAACATCAGAGTATTCTGTGGTGTATAGTTAGGCGGGATGCATGCAGACTCCATTATGGATTTTTTGACAAGCAGCAATGAGCCCCCTTACGTATTTTTAGTACACAGAAACCAAAGCTCAGAAACAGGTTTTATGATAGTCTGTGTCAGATACTTCTCATTACAGAATACAATCCACTTTGTGGTCATACTTTTATTACAATTTCTGCAACAATAGCTGTTAACAAACATTCATCCATACTTCTTTYAATAATATTTTTTTATAGGAGGACACATCATATTTTCAGAGTTGTCCGTAAAGATTCACTCCATAAAACTGCATAAATGTGTTTAATTATAAGAGTCTAAAAAATTTCTGGGATTTCTCACATTCTTAGTACAAATTGCTGAAGGATTTTGCTTAGTCTGGATACAAGAGGATTAATTATTAACCTGCTCGCTGCACTGGCCAGTTAACAAGAGCCTTAATAACTTCCCTAGCTCCATCTCTCAAAGCTTCTCCAAATGTTTGCATATATTTGCCAATGAAATGACTACATTAAAGTGAGCACTGTGTTGCCTCTGTTACATAAAGTACTTTTCCTGCATTGAAAAGTCTCAAGTGATCTATAGTTTAGCAGTGTGTGTGAATGAGTGTTGCAAGTGCAAAAAACTTCCCATATTTCTTTGCCTGAAAACTTCTCCATAACCTTCTGTATCAAAATCCTCCACAGTCTTTCAGATATTCTTACCAACACTTTATATTTTCTGGCAATCTTCATAAAAGGAAGTTTGTAAATCAATGTGGATTTTGATTGCCTACCATCATGTAAGCTAACCCTGGCTCAAAATACCACACCACATTAGATATCCAGATAGATAGTAGAAAGATTTAGGCTGAAAGTAAAATGACTTCTGTAGCAGCTTGGGCTGTCCAATGAAGCAAAAAAAAAAAAAATACTTGCAGATACTAATCACTCCTGAATTCAACGGAAGGCCAGCAAAAGAACTATCATACTCTTTAATTAAGAAAATCAGTCTCCGTTTATCAAGAAGACTATTTGAAAAGTTACTTCTAGACTGTGTGCTGTAGAGGATTCTCTCAAGGATAGCAAAGGATACCCATTCAATCGCAGCTTGATAGAAGCTGAAAAACTGGAGAAGCTGTTATGAAGAAGCAATCACACAAAATAACTTGCACAGGGTGGGCAGACATGGGAATTTCGAGTAGGGAAACCAAGGTGGTGGTTTGCTTTTGGAAGCAGGCTTTTTTTGTAGACAAATGATCCAAAAGAAAATAATTCCGAATACTGGACATCCACTCAGACCAGCATGATCACATTTTTTTTAATACCAGAAATACTGGAATTTTGCTAACATTTTTTACACTTATCTCTTTCAGCTAAATACTTTACAGAACAAGACAGATATTGAAATCACATATTCCACAGAGTACCTTCTAAGGTACAGTAGTCACATTTTGAAAACTAATACTCCTTCAAAAGTATAGTTTAAAGTATTCGTGTCACATTAGGATTTAACTCAGAATCAGTTTCCCTATGGCAATGCAAAGTTTGGCATAAGCCACAAAACCTACCTCAGACAAAAAGGAAGTACTCAAGAAACAAGATTTGATAGAGCATGTCTACAGAGTGTTGCAATCATAAAAGCAATTGCATGCCTGCAGATGTACATCTTAGCCTTTTATAATGTAAACTGGACAGGAAACATGCTTGTTATTAGGTAAGATTCTGGAGGAACATCCAGTAAGAAAAGGTCATCTGTACATAAGTTACTGTCTGTGTAACTGCTTTCCGCAAATTCTTCCTGCCTGGATGACTGTATCTTTTGACCTAAGTGTCAATCAAAATGCACGACTGGGTCAGAAGTCTAAAACTGTGTTGTTGCTTTGACATAATAGCAGACCGCACTGAAAGTGCTTGCCACCAGTGAGAGCACAAATTGCTGCAAAACTGCCCTGCATTCCTTAGTGGGCAAAGTTCACACGGTCAGTGAGCACACCACTATGTCTCCTGCCCTTCCGTCAAGCAGGCAGATAGCGTGGGCTGAGCAGTTGTCCTGAACACTGTTACAGCTCCCACGGATCACTACAATGCCTGGATTTATTCTTTCCTTTGTTCTGTACAAATTTAATAAGTTATAAATGATGTGGCAGTAAGCGGAATGCGTGAATAATTATTCTTTTGATTATTTTGATTCAGTTAGTTTCTTTCCATGTCAGGCTCATCTGTGTGCTAGCATAGTAATATCGATGCAGGAGTTTGAAGTCAAATTTTATTAACTTCATGGATTTTTGAACCATATCCACAAAACAGTGCATTTTTTTACCTTATTAAATRACAGAGGAAAAAATGGACTTTCAGTAATTCTTCACTGATAGTTGGTTTTTAAAAGTGAAAGGCATTAGGTACCAAAAGCATACAAAATCTTTGTCTTCTTTGGAGCTCTGGAGACCTATGCAATCTGAAAATTTTAATGAGGTATTACCTGTATAAAGAAAGTTTTTATGCCTCTGAGTAAATTAACGTACAAAATGGTTACTTAGATTGTGCAGCAAACCTCAATGACATTGTCAGTATTAATGCTAAAAATCTCATTCTTATAAACACAATTATCTGAAACCAGTGTACAGTATGTCAAATTTCTCCTTTAAAAATTTCTAGGTACATGAAACACCAGTGAGGTGGTTGTGTTTGCCATACTTCCCATTGACTTTTCTGGACTTGAAAAATCTCATAGTTTTACAGCAGGAATAAGTACTTGCAGAGGGGATGGGTACAGATTTTGGTGTATTTATCAGAAAGTGCATTAACAGAACCAGGTTTCTAATTCATGACTAAAAGATCCTGGATTTATTTTCTTTTCACATGGGAGGGGAGGACAGAGAAGGAAAGATTACTTTTCATATGTCTCAAGAAATTGGTAGCAAGTTTTTAAAAAGAAAATTTGTGGTTCAAAGACTTTTGGGAAAATTTAGGTTGACATGCTATCCTATTTTGAATATTATAATAATGTGTACTCTTAAAAATTGGAAAAAAAAAATCTACCTGGTAAACATGCCAGCCAGCACCAATTCATTCCAAAATACATCTGTCAAACATTTTCCTTCCAGAAATGGAAAAACTTACACTATATATTAATAATTTATTTCAGAAATTAACATTACCAAAATGAATAGATAACTTTATTTTCAGTTTTGAAAACAAGTCGCATAAACTTTAGGAAAATCATTTGTTACATTTGATCAATACAACCAGATACTCTCTTCTTTTCCCTTCCTACAGCATTACCCAGCATGATGGTGGGGCAGGATGATGAGCTAAAAGGGCTAAAAATCAGGGAAGTGATCAGCATAGTAGTACTGAGGGTATGGAAAGGCAAATGAAGCCAAGAAAAAGAGGGAAAGCATATGAGATTTTATGGGTGGCTAGCAGTGTATTTCAGCTTGATAATGTCATGTGTATTACCGGCACAGGGTGGAAAGCATTTGAAGAAACTTGTTAAAATTTTGGCAGCATATCATAACAGAAACCACAGACTCATGGGCCATGCACCTTAAGTCACAGCAATCATTGCTGTGCTTTATGCTGGTTCCATAGCCTATTCTAGGTAAGACAGCTTTTTACCTTCGTGAACTCTCTGTCAGCTCAGAGAAAGGAATGAAGCTTGTGAAGGAAATGTTTGGGTTTTTTCTTCTTTTTCTTCTTTTTTTTTTCTCTGTAACAGTCAGTAACCTGCTGCCACAGCAATTTCACTAGTCCCAACCTTGGCACTCTGGGGACAAGAGCTGTTGCCTCCATGTATAACCTGTGAATGTTTAGGTTCTTYCTCAACATCTGTATCATCTATGTTAGAGAGGCTTTATTGCCTACGCAGAAAAGTCTGTTTTCTAGAAGGAGGTTAAAAGTAATAAGCCTGCAATTTTGTGAGCATACTGTACTTGGAACAAAATGAATCTTTTAAGCAGTTAAAAAACCACATGGCTCTAGAGGGCAAGTACAAACTAATTATACGCCAGTACAAACAAACAAACAATCAAAAGGCAAAAAAAAAAGCCCTACCATTTTGCTAGTAAAACCTATTCCCATACTGAACTGCTGAAGTAGCCTAAATTGAAAATACAAGCCTAAATGTAATTTTTTCCGAAGAAATATCAAGGTTTCTACTTTTTTCTTGCTCAGTAAATCTACCAAAGTTTGGAAATTCTGGGCTTTCCCTCCCTAGCTGATTGTAGTTTTGCCTAAACTTATTGGAATCTCAAAAATTATACATTTGTGTGTTCCCTGAATAGATAACTGTTCTGTAAATAATTCAGTATGTTTCCATTTAACCACTCTATTACTTTTCTTTCCAACAAAACAGAGCACAAGAAATCACAAAAAAATCTTCTCTGGCTTTGATTGATGCCAGTCATGATAGGGTCATAAAATGTCATTAGGTTAAAATATTCTGTGTTACCAAAAGTCACCCTTTGAGAAGACATATTAGTATGTATGTTTCTCTCTGAGGACAAACACCTCTAAAAATGGGACTAGCATGGAAATAGTCCTGTGCTGCTTTATTCTGCAGGATAACAACATTTCTTTCCTTCCTGACTCTCCAGATGACCAATTTTGACTTTGGCTTCTTTACAAACGGTAAGACTGTTCCACTTGCCAACAATAATAGGAGAGATTTCAGTGGCTGAAATAGTTTGGTGACCTTTTGGGAAGTGCTTATACCTTGTTCTTGCGAGGGTTTCCCCCTGCACACATGTACGAGTGATTGTCTGTCATACATCTGCTCTCTTGTGGTCATACTCTCGTTACCTGTCCTTCTGCTGCTCCCTGTGCTGTTTTTGGTTTATTCTCTTGTGCGCACATTTGGAGAGTCTGGGAATACTTGAGTCTGTGATAGGGGTGAGGAAGGTCCATCTGCCTCCTTGTTGCTGTGTTCAGAGCAATAGTCAGTTGCTGCCAGCGGAATGCTGTAAGTTAAGTGTGACGCTGATAGTGCATAAACCAGAAAGATTTCTCCTTACTAATGAAATCCTGTGTCAATGTAACTCTTGACTAAACCCCCTACAGAAGCAGAAAAAATAAATTGCGAGGAGGAAGGAAAGGCTTGAGACAAGGGCGGAGTAGAGACATCAGTGGTGATAGACCTTCCTAGGTCTTTGCAAATACAGCAAGAAAAGTTATCCTGGTTGTAGTTAAGGATCTTATGAGGTTCCCCTRCACTGGAGACAGGGATTTGCATCGAGGCTAGAAACCCACATTTTCCATGGTGTTTACCCCATGCAAATGAGCCCTTGGGAAAAAGTAGGCAACTCAGAGCCCTGCAACTGATTTGGTAATACATGATAACTGCACAGAGAGTTCAGGAGAAATCCGAGAGGTCTGAGGTCTGGAAGATCATACTTTCTGTCTAAACAGAAATAGCCAAATTCCAGGTAAAAAAAGTTTCTTTCTTCTATTAGCTGTGTCAAATTGTTGGCTTAATAAATTTTAAATATTAGTTTTTGGGTTTTGTTTGTTTGGGTTTTTTTGTTTGTTGGTTTTGCCTTGTTTTGCTGTGTTTTCCACTAAGAGTTTTTTTTGTGTTTTATTGTATTATTAACTGAAATTCTGAAACATTTCCAAAAAGCAAGATAAGGCACCTTTATCAGAAGGTGCACCTTTATTCAGCTTTTTCAATTAAATTATAAAGAAAATTATAGATAATTTTGTTGTTCAGACAATTCTATAGACTTTAAGTACTCCAGTAATCCTAATAATCACATCTTGTAAAGTCATTAATTTTTTTTTTTTTTTCTGTGTAGATAATTGATTAGCAAGTTAGTGTCTCAGTGCACAAAACCTGTGTGTTAGCAGGAAAGCCATGGGTGAGAAACGGTACATTTGAATAGGAGTTCTCTAGATTAGTCTTGAAAATGTCCCATGAGAGCCTTTGTTGTCGCCACTCTCACAGACTTTTAGAATTACCTGGGGATTTCACATTACTCAGATATCTGCAAGGATGTGAATCAAATTTGTTTCTTTTGACATGAACATTAAATGGCTTTCTACAACCTGTCATTTCGTATATTACTGAATGTCCCCATTATGCTGTAAGCCTAGATGGCTTCTTATCCCTTTTTAAAAATGAAATTGCAGAAATTTTTTGAGCACTTGCATTATTCTATTACTGAAACATAATTGTTGCAAGAAGCCGATGCTAGCAGCAGCGGTGGCAGCAGCAGTTGTGTGTTGCGAGAGGAGCACGAGGCTTGTGAGGTCCCCAGGGAGTGTCTGAGAGGGTGTCTGGGTCCCCGGCTCCCTTGGGTTGTGTGTGTGTAGGGACAACCTGGCAGCCCAGAGGTCTCGCAAGAGAGGTGGGTGAGAGGTGGGCAGTGCCAGCAGTCCCCACAGCCAGTTCAAACTGCAGGAAGCCGCATATAACCAGCCCATAGGGAGCACCAGCAAACAGGGAGTGCAAACAAGGCATGAGCAGCGTGGCAATCTTCACGGCAGTTTATGTGGAAGTGTGCGCAGGGAGGGCTGTGCACTCTGCCAGTTATCGGGCTGCTGCCTGCTCTGCTCACCCGCAGGCTTAGGCTGCAGCCCCAAGTCTACCAGCAGACTGAGGTCTTGTGCTGGYGCATTTCCCCCCTTCCCCTGGGCCACTCTTTGATCTCAGGAACTCCTGTTAGGCCTTAGCCATTGTGTAACGAGTTGGGCGGCTGAGTGTCCCTTGACCATACCAGGCACTCTTGCATGGCTAAGGTGGGGAGYGACACTGATTGTACCAGGAGCACTGGCTATCTGATCAAAGTAGGGACCAAGAGCGGGGGATAATTCGTCATCTCTGAAAGCCCTGAAGCATTCCCTACCTGGATCGTAGCTCAAGTGGAACGATACCAYGGTTACCATAGAACAATACTATAATTACTATCACACATCACCCCRGATAATGGCCAGGATGGAAATTTACTAATGACTAAAGCCAATCATCTTGCAAACCTATGAACAGCGGTGCCAAGTGAGACCCTGTGAGTTCTCCTGGGCCGCAGCGGGCTGCACCCAGAGCCTCCCTCTGAGTGGGAAGCCTCTCAGAGTTTGTGAACTCTTGAGTTTGTGATATTTGGAAGACCGCCGGGACCTGGGCTGAAACACTCCTCAGCCGAGACACTCCTCGGGGCTCAGCCCTTCACCCGTTGAGAAATGCCAAGACATTTAATGTATTTTACAGATTCGAGGGGAATTTTTAACAGGTACCTTCATGTAGCTAGAGGCCTTTATCCTTTGTGAATTTATGTGGCTTTGGGCCCTTGTGTGTGAACTGATCTATACCTTATGTGTGAATTGATGTAAACCTTTTGTGTGTGTGTGTGTTTATGTGTATTGATTTAGATAACCAGCAATAAGTATAATCTGTAAACAAGTCTCTTTAGTAATTGTAGTAAACTTGATTAGCTCATTTTGTAACTGTTAAATTAGTCGATGATTAAGTACTGTCAAGATCCTATGATCTACCTCAAACTGTAAATGAACTTTACATTGCTGCTGAACACTTTAAATTGCTGCTAAACACATATAATCCCTTAGGCATAAACCATTGCCCAGGTCTGAGACTAGGGGTAGATCCAGCTGCACCTAGACTCCTCTCTGAAAAGGAGTTTAGAAAGGAAGAGGGTCTACTCTGAACCTTGTGACTCAATGGGAGGGCCTTCCATATCCTTTTTGTCCTTGGTCTTTGTATAAATCATTCCAACAYGATTCTGACACGATTTTCCCTGTGTATACTTAATCCATGCAATGAGTAATAGAGAGAACCTTGCCATCGAATTCTGTTAAGTCACGCTTTTATAAATTTCTATTAAAATCACTTTTTGCAGATACCTTTGCCAGTGATTCTTTAAGCAGTCTCAAAACCACTCATTTGCGACAGGTCTCCAGAGAATACAGGGTTTCTTAGGCAGGGGTTTGATGTTGTCAGAAGCATGGTGGTGGAGACCAGGCAATGGTCTCTGCAGCTGACAGRAACCAGCTACCTAGCCAGGCTAGCCTGGGATGAGTTGAGGTGGCCACCCAGAGAGAACTTCCTATCAGGGAAGCTACTGTCCATGTGGAGGGCTGCAAAAACTGTACCCCTGCCTCCTGGGTGGAGGAGGGTAGAAGATCCACCTGCACAAGGTGTGCTCTGGTGGAGTCACTCAGGCAGTGGGTGGAGGAGCTGCAGAAGGAAGTAATCAGGTTACACTGTATTAGGGAGAGGGAACCAGAGACCGCAAGAAGAAATAGTAGGGCCCTATGACACTGGCTTTCAAGGACTACCAGACAAAGGGTGTCAACAGTGAACAGACAACACCTTGAAGGAGGAGGAGCCATGGTCTCTGGTGACGCATGGGAACAGGATATCATTTCACTCTTCTTTTTCGTGTGTACCAACTAGCAAAAGATATGAAGCCTTCACAGCTGTCAAAACCAGTGAATAAGATTCACAGGGAGAAACCGCAGCAGCAACACATAATAAAAGCTGCAAAAGAAAGTGATGACTGCTAGTGGTAGGCTACTCTTCTGAGAGGCATTAAGGCACCCATCTGCCAGCCTGATATACAGTCAAGGGAAGTTTGAGGCTTGCCAGAAGCTGAGATCCAGGATGCAACAGAGAGACTGCCACAACTGGTTAAAGGCACARATTGCTATCCTCCACATCTTTTCCATGTGGGCACCAATGCAAGCAAAACCTAGGCCAGATCAAGCAGGACTTCAGAGACCTGGGGGCCCAAGTGAAAGGGACAGGTGCCTGAGTGATCTTCTGCTCTGTCTTACCCGTCAAGGATAAGGGTGCAGACAGAAGTTGATGTAYCATCCAGATCAATACCTGGTTTTGTGGCTGATGTTGTTGCCAAGGCTTTTGGCTTCTATGATCAAGGGACCTTTTTTGATGAACACAGCCTACTGGGGAGAGATGGGATCCACTCATCTAGAAGAGGCAGGAGAATCTTCACTAGCAAATTGGCTTAGTGAATTGTGCTTTAAACTAATATACTTAGGGGTAGGGTCCACAGATGTGACACCTGTATATCCATAAACAACAGGGTGGATGAGCACACCTACCAGAGTGTTGAAGAATGCTCTTTCCAAAGGCAAGAACCAACCACCTTAAGTGCATGTATACCAACACATGCAGTCTGGGCAACAGACAGGAGGAACTGGAGCTCTGTGCCAAGTCTGAGAGTTAAAACGTCATAAGAATCACAGAAACGTGGTGGGAAAAGTCACATGATTGGAAGACCATGATGGATGGCTACAAACTCTTTTGGAAAGGTAGGAAGGGAAGAAGAAGAGTTGGAGTTGCACTTTATATAAAAGAGAAATTTGATTGTATAGAGGTAAGSTATGGAGACTATGAAAGTTCTATTGAATGCCTTTGGATCAAGATTAGAGACATTGTCACCAAGGGGGATCTTATGTTAGGAGTCTGTTACTGACCTCCCAGTCAGGATGATGAGACCAACAAAACCTTACTTTGGCTCCTCAGGGAAGTCTTGGGCCAACAGACCCTTGTCCTCATGACTTACTTCAGTTACCTGGACATTTGTTGGTAAAACAACACAGCAGTGCACAAGCTGTCCATCAGGTTCCTGGAATGCATTGAGGACTGCTTTCTGCTACAGATGCTGGACATGCTGACTAGGAACAGCACATTGCTGGATTTACTGCTTATAAACAGGGAAGACTTACTTGACAACATAAGTACAAATGGTAGCCTTGGTTACAACAACCACAACATTGTGGATTTTAAGATCCTGCTGAGCACACTGAAGACCAGTAGTAGGACAAAGACCCTGGATTTTAGAAGAGCCAACTTAAATACACCCACAACCCAGCTGCAAGGGAGTCCATGAGAAGCAACCATGGAGGGCAAAGTAGCTTGAGTGCACTGGGAGTTATTCAAGAGCAGCCTCCTGAAAGCACAAGGGGTGGCTACAAAGAGGTCAGAGGCTCTCTCTTCACGAGGAGCCACATGGAGAAGACAAGGGGCAATGGGCACAGGTTGCATTGGGAGAGCTTCCATGTCAACATAAGAAAGAAATTTTTTACAGTAAGAGCAATCATTCACTGGAACATACTCTCTAAGGGACATGGTAGAGTCCCCATTGCTGGAGGTTTTCAAGAAGCGATTGTTCTATGTTTCTATCTACCTACATCCCATCCCTCTATTTTCAAGGGACAAAAATGTGGTACAGAACTTCTGCTGTTTTCCAGGGTATGTTTAAAAATGTATAAAAAGAATGATTCCGGCATACAGTTCTCTATTTTTTATATCTTCAAATGACATATCACTTTACTGTTAAAAATTAGTTAGCAATTCAGGTCTGCCAGACTAGATCTACTTTTGTATTTTATTTAAGTCTGATTTGGATAATTTCTTGGAATCTGAGCATCTGAGAAAGTGAAAACTATCACTGAAAACAAGCATAATTTGTTTCTTTAGTCCTCTAATAAGATTGCCTAAGTCTGAGAGTCAGTTAAATAGAACTTTAATAGAATCAATATGGAAGAATCAATACAAGAATCAACGGTAGTGGAGCCCATCCTCATTGGATTGGTGAGCTTTTTTAAGAGGTGGCAACCTGTGTATTTGTCTCAGTGATTAAACTCCTTCTTCAGGATTGTAATATAACAGAATTTAACACATTTTTATGTGGGTTCCTTCAACAGCTGAAATAGTTATGAACAGAAATAATCAGACTTATCCCAGTATATCCAATAATACTTCCCCCATTCTACAGAGATTAATTCTTCCTCACTGGGGAATAGAGGTGATGTGTAATCTATAATTATATTTTGCATCTATAGCTCACTACTTTTGGCTAATTTAAACACACCTATTCCTGTCTAGGAAGTAGCACAAATGCCTCTTTAGGCAGATAGTTGGCAATGAAGTTTATCTCCTCACTGTCTACTAATGACCGAATATTTTTATTTCTATTTGAGATACTCTTGTTTAAGATCTACCTATAGGTTTCTGAATATGTATATGAACCTAACAATTTCTCATTCACTGAAACTTTTCAAAATCAGCTGGTAAAAAAATAAATATGCAACAAATAAATGGTGGCAGAAAATTGCACTCTGAAATTAAAACGTGATATGTATATGAAACTGCTGTAGATATTGCTGCAATTAGGATTTTCCTGTGAATGTTGTAACCTGGGGAAGTTAATTGGAAATGAAGCATATTCAGTCTTATAAATATTTAAAGAAGGAAAGATTATGGAAAGGTTTAATTGCTTTTGGAAAAGTGCATTTTTGTATATATAAGCAACAAATATATGTTGCAGCACTTTCGGTGCTAGTAGAACTTTTATACTTAGTACTTTCCCAGTAGTTTACTGGATTTTTGACCWTGGTCCCTGGTAAGACGTGAGAAATTTTAGATTTAAGGCACACCTATACCAAAGCAGTAACAAAAGATACTCTCCGTCCATTTCTTTATAAGTTCAATTATTTTTTTTTAGTGTTCAAACTTCATAATTAAGGGCATAAATCAGAGCACTCAGAAGTTTGAAAATGAACGATTTGAAAGCTGAAAAGCAGTACCGTCTATCATGCTTGTGAAGATTATCATGCAGTCTTTAAACACACAGTCCAGTTATCACTGGGCCCTTTTCTCATTTAGTTTAACCAAGCTGCTTTAAGAATACATCAGCATTGCTGACTCCAGGAGGATATTGCCTATATGCTTTGGGTTAACTTGTTGAATAACCCAGAGTTTATGAGTGAATGTGACAAGCACACGTTCAGCCTGGTGGGGGAAGCAAGGAGAAAGAATGTTACTTCAGCTGAAGCAGCTGAGCATCATCTTGTGGCAGTTCTGCCACAGGACTTCTGTGGGAGCCTTTACTCAAAACTGGGTTTTGCAGCATACATCACAAGTAGTTTGTTCTGCTCCACAAGATGATTTGTAGGAGTGTTTACTAGGGAAAGCCACAAAGTGACTAAAAATACACATAACTTGAAGAATCAGAGCAAAGATCTTCAAAAGATGAGAGGTATATTAAACAGTACTTAGCTTTGTGCTTTTGAGGAGAGACCACTACCAACATCTGACATACACATGCCTGCAGTTTGGATATACGCCTGGCTGTCAACATTCTGTGCTTTTTGTATTTTGGAAGGCAAATGAATTTCCCCCCCCCCCCCCCAAGAACCAGAAATCAAATGTAGATGCTCAACAGCTATCAGGAGATTATTTCGTTGTTTTACAAGGCTGTTAGAGCAGTAGGAGAATCAAAGCAGAATAATTTTTGAAGCCTTGGTTTGTAGAGTTAAACTGGTGGAAGCTGAAAATATCCACCAAATTCTTACTGGTATCAGTCACAGTTATGCAGGGTCCCATACTCCTCCTGTATGTGTTTCCTCAAAGGACAAGCAACTGGAAATAAAGACTAACTTCATCACGGTTAAATATGGACTCCCTATCTTCAGATTTACAGGTGGAAGTATTATGCAAGGTTTCATGCCTGGGCAGCGTCTAAACAGCAGCTTCACATTATCTAAAATCTACTAGCAATTTAATTCTAATTTGGGTGGAGAGTCTTTTACTGTTGCAAATACAGTAGTACACATCTCTAGCATCTCACAACAGCAACTTACTAGACCTGAGTAGTAAGTTGTGTATTTGCTTATAATATTGAAAGCCAGAAAAAACTGGTTCTGTGAGGATACCTCAGCCCAATGCTGAAGTAGAGTGGAATTAAAACATACTGTGTCCCCTTGAGAGGACAGTCACTGTATAACCTCACAACATCTCTGAGTTTAATCCCCTCCCCACCCCAACCCTGTCTCTTTTCACAGAACTCATTTTTCTCATTGGTCTGTGTGGGAGAAACTTCGATTTCTCGTTTCTGTAAGATCAATTCAATTTTAACCTCTCTTTACATTCGGCTTCAGTTGAAACCAAGGGGTTCAACTGTGCCACAGCTCATGTATGACAAGCCCTCATCTAACTGCATTAGATCCAGTCATCTGTGACTTGGACATCATTCTTGATCCTTTCTGATGTTTCATGCACAGCAGCAGCCAGGGAAATGGGAAGGCTATTTCAGTGTTGTTGCTCAGGTTGTGGATAGCAGAGTTTATATTTAAAGTTGTTTCAACTCCATGGATTTCATCCCACTGTGAAGAAACATGCTATTTCTAAACTGAACAAAGATGTACATTGCAGTAAATAATAATGTTCCCTTAAGAAATAGCATAATTAAGCTCTTAAATGTGTTCCCTTAAGAAATCAGATCTCATATAAAATAAAAATGGAGGGGAATTAAAAACCACTGTCACTATGGTACTATCTCATCCATGCCTGAGTCTTGAAAAGAATGTGTTCTGATCATGTACTACATCTTAAAAGTTGTTAGGTATCCACTAGATGCTTCATTTTGTTTACAGTCGACAACCTGTGATACGCACTCATCTATCAATGTCGCACTGCAAAGCAATCATGAGGCTTATCTAATGAATGCTAATGACTTTCTTACTGAAAGAATAGTAAATCTGTATGTCATCAGTTTAGCTAAGGTAACTTAATCCACAATTAATTTAATTAACTTTGGCAATTAAGACAAAGTTGAAAATCATATAAGTTGAAAATCAGATGTTGTAAAGATACTCTGCAATCATAATGAACAAATTAGTGTGTGATAGTGTTTGATTAGGGTGATTAAAATCAATCTATAGTCACATAACAAAAGTTTAATTGAGGATGAAGGTAGTTATAAGCAGAATGATCAACACACAGCTAGAAAGTTTTGCCAACTATATCCAATATATTCTGGTCCAGATACCATGTAATCATCAGTAAATGACCTCCAGTTCTCATCCGTGAAATTCTTAGTTCTAGGTGAGGAGGGCAAGTTGAAAATATTGAAGTGAAATCCTAAAAGCAGTCCAGGTGTAGCCTGTTTATTCAGTTTACACAAAATTAAGGTATGAGTGTGAACAAATTATTTCTACAGATGGTTATGCATGTAGCTTACACAGACACATGCTGGAGAAACTGAAAACTAACCTTTGTCAAGTAGACCAGGTAATTGACATATAGAACTTAAAATGGAAGGGGTTTTGGATAGTATGTTATGTCTCTGTGTTTAAATGTTTCTGTTCTTCCTTTCCAAGGGAAGCACCACCTGTGTTCCAATCCTTCTCCCCCTCTAAAATGTATCTTCCTTATTACTAGATGCATTTAGAAATAAAGTTCAATACTCATGAAATCTGTTATTCATCAAAAGAGTGCATTCAGTGGGAGGTAAGGGATAAAGGAACAAAACAAACATACTACAGTGGTGACAAAAAGGCAAACCCACAGGCCACACTTAAAATCTAAACATTGCAGTCTCTAACAAATATGCTCATTTCATCTGAATTTGTACTAAAACAAAACAAATATTTTCGTAAAACTTCACACAGAGGTACCTGCCATTTATAGTTTATACCATGGTCCTGAAGAACTGATCCTATGATCTTTTTTATTCTTATTGCAGAGCCTCATAGGCATAGGCTATAAGGAGATTTTTCCATTTGCTTCCCTGCCAAGTATTCTCAAGGCATACTCTAGCCTATACAACCTATTTAAGCAAGTCCTCTGTCTGAGTCATCATGGTTCTTTTGTATACCTTTTTCCTACATTAAAAAAGGTGCTTGGATTCTTTTCCCATGCTTCTGAAAAGCACAAAACATTCAGCAAATTTATCCACCCCATTCTGCATGTTTGGTGCATCCACACCAAAGTCTGCATGTTGTTTCTTCAACACTCATTGCAGTTGAAGCAGTTATATAAAAGCCTTTGCTGCTTAGATCCAGTTCTGGGTACTTCTGGATTCTTCTGAACAAATGTCATTTATATACACACACACACACAGAGAAATCAGTGTGCAGCTGAAACACCCAGATTCACTTTTATCTTCCTGTACCATGTTAGGACATTTTGTTGCATTTGTGTAACTGACCTGTAATATCACACTGGTTTATTCATGCTAGATGGATTGCTCTCTTCCGATCTGGGCCATATTTGCTTGAATGCAAATTACTATGATACACTTCTCATTTTTTTCAAGCACCTTCCCTGCTAAAGTTAGCAGCAGGTTAAAGGCTTACCTTTTATCATTGACTTTTCGTTTGTTAAATTTGCATGTTCAATATTGTTGTTTTCATAACCTTTATTCATTATTGTTGTCTGGAATATCTGGCCACTCATTCCTCTCCTCAATGTACGTGCTAGAGAGTACAGTAGAATAGCTTTTGTTTCCTGTGCAGATAAGCTTTTTATTTTGAGGTAGAAGCTTCCCTAGGCATAACACTATCAAATAGTAAGAACAAGAGCTTCTGATACAGTGATTAGGTGCTTGTTTGTTCATATACTTATGTGAGAGAAAAACTGTTTCCCACTGACAAATTTATAACATTTCAATCTCAACTCAAATAAAATGTTAGCCTTTCTCCAAACAGGGCTTATACTGTCTTCTGTAAATGCTTGGTGACATCTTAAAACTTGGCCATGAAAATACTAAGAATTATGCAACCATCTTTGACCTTGGGGTGTGCAAGTCTCCCACTTTCCAGCCTTTTCCAGGATGGAAAGAATGACACTGCTTTGGCACCTTCTCAGTCAAGTCCTTCAGCCTGTGCTTTCCCATTAGGAAGGTCCAGCTGGAAGAATAAGAAATTAGAGACTTCTACTTTAAGGTTCTTTTTCCTGGGAAGAGGTAAAGGCCTGATCCAAAGTCCATAGATACCGAAAATCCTTCCTTCAGTCTCACAGTTCAACTCTTTTTTATTAATCTCTACTACTGTTTCAGCTTGCTGCTTGGACCTACCCTTTTCTCAACAACATAGTTTACCATGTCCTTCCCTCCACTGTCTTCATTTCTTATTTCCTTCTTTCATCATAGTTTACTGGGCCCTGGCATTTGTTGTAGGGTTTTATGGGAGTAAAGGCTGGACTCAGGTGCATAGTTAAAGTATTTTAGTTAAAACAGAAAAGCTGCAGCTGCCAGCTCCATGTTTGACTAATTTGTGCACCAGACCTTCCCAAAGCCATGTGGGAGACGTAGCAGAACTGAAGCTGAATCTCAATGACATTAACTTTTGTGTAACGCCTTTACCACAGCCAGCCCTCTTGTGCAGTACTTATACTATGCTTTCAAGGAAACAAAACAGTTGGGAAAATGTGAAGGAATTCAGCCCTTTGTCCTTTTTTATTTGAGGGGTTTCTTACTTTTTCCTTCTTACTTCTTCACCCTTTCCCTCCCCACAGATCAGGTCTACACAGCTTTTCCTATTGTGATGCTTTTTTCAAGGAGCAATAACTTTACTGGTGGCCAGGCTGAGATTCAGTGAAGGGTTTAGACTGAGCCTAATAAACACTCAGTTGGATTAAGCTAGGTATGGATAAATAGAAAAAAAAATCTTAAAAAACACTTTTAATGTACAGTCAATAATAATAATAATAATAATAATAATAATAATAATAATAATAATAGTAGTAGTACAGTACCACTCCCTGGAATAACATTTTCTTTAATTCTTTTTGTTGCTTTGTTGTTTCCTACTGGTTTTGTACACGGTTCAGTGTTTTTAATCGTCCTAAGCTTTCAAGTAATACCAGAGAAACTCCCTTCTTGCTTGTACTACGCAACAGCTTTGTGTTCGCAAAACCGAAAACATAGCAGTCCTCAAAGTTAGTATGCTGGGTTGTTTACAAAATAACTATACTGTACATGTGCTTTACTGTCTTGACCTAGTGACTGTTATGGTAGTATAATATTAGTATACAAGGCACAAGAACATCTACTGAATAACAACCATACAAACCGGATTGTCACGTGCAATCAAGGTTCACAAATCTGCCTAATCATGAAAAGCAGCATTTGAGATTATTGCATTTCAGTCCAGTATACAGTCATCTTGCCATATTAATGTGTTACGGTATCATACCACTTTCTTAGAGTTGACAGTAAAAACGTTTGTGAACCATTTTATCTGGTTTTCTTTGGATTAAATCTGTTGCAAGATATTAGGAAACTATTTTAGTTGTACTTTTCATTTTAAATGACATATGCTAATAACACAATATTTGCATATGCTGTGGTATTTTGGTAGACTAAAAGACCTTGAGATTTCAAGGCTCAAGACTTGAAAGCTTATGCAGAGAACAGCTATTAATTTTCATTTATTTTTCAGACATAAAGGTGATCAAACCAGATGGTGAAGTCTTTTGCTTACGCATCATAAATAAAGACATAAATAAGAAAGAAGAAAGCAGCTCTGAAGTACTGCTGGATTTTTTAATTATCCCACAAAAATATCTGAAGTTCATGGTTCTTGCAGATAATGAGAGTGATTAAAATAGTTCTGAAATGACCATAAATTCTCAAATTGTTGCTTGACTATCTAAATTCAGAAAGTAAAAGCAAATTCCACCTGATGGTCCACCATTAAAGAAGGCACCAGGATTATAATGACTTTTGAGCTCTTTTACTTGCAGTAATAATTCCTACATTTTCATGCCAGAAAAAGTAGTAAATCTCAGAAATCATCAAGATGACCTTTAGAAAAGATTAGCGATTGCTAAAACTTAGATAACATGCAGCTGATGTTAAAGATTATTTATGTGATATTTGGAGCTTTAGTGATAAAATAGTAAAAATACTCTTCCTGTATTAGGTCTAAGAACACTGGTTTTCTATGATTTTATTCTGTGTTTTTCTCCCATGTCAACCTCTCTAAATCATCCCTATCTATATACACCAGATTATCAGCCTTTGCATGTCCATATAGATGCAATCAGTATCGTTTGTAGTGTGCCATTTAGTTTGATGGCTAAATAAAACCTACATCAATGCTTATATTTATGTTAGTGGTAGGGAACAATACCTTAATGACTAAATACTTTTAATACACTCTTTTAAATAGTGAGCTTTCAAAAGAAAAAATGCTTTATTGATTTATCTCATACTTTACTTTTTAAAAATTATTGGTTTTGTATTATTATTTGAGTTCTAATATTCCTTTAAAGGTTACCTTAACAAAAATCATAAGTGAAAGACCAATAAATAGTGAGCAATGTATTTCTTAACAGAAATAGTTACACTCTATGTACATAAAACATTTAAAATAGATCAGTCTTTGGTTTAGTCYTTCAACAAAAAGTGTTTTGAGTTCCAGTATTCTATACATCACAGTATTCTAGTACTTAAAGGACTGTTACAAAGAGAATGGAGGCTCTCTCTTCACAAGGAGCCACATGGAGAAGGCAAGGGGCAACAGGTACAAGTTGCACTGGGAGAGGTTTCATCTCAACATAAGAAAGAAATTTTTTACAGTAAGGGCAATCATTCATTGGAACAATCTCCCCACGTGAAGTGGTAGAGTCCCCATCACTGGAGGTTTTCAAGATGCGATTGGTCAGAGTTCTAGATAATCTCATCTAGGATCCCTTTCCCATGAAAGGTTGGACCAGATGATCTTTCAAGGTCCCTTGCAACCTGGGCTGTTCTACTATTCTTTGATATGATTGTATGACTTACAATTTAAGTGAAGCAAAGTTTTCTAGGTCTAGACCACAAATACAGGTGAGGATGCATACAACTAATACTATCTGTTTCCCGGTAACAACTGAATACACAGTTTTGTACAGAATGTAAATATCCTGTGCCACCATTACTATATGTTGGATCTTTCACTCTTTTCCCCCGTCCATCTTCATACCTATAACTAGTTCAGCATACTTAGCCTACAGGTTCTATTTTTCTTTCTCGGAACCCTGTGTTGTTTATGAGAATATTCTTCATGAGTATGGCGTATTGCAAAGTCATTATGATAATATTTTCTGAAAATATTCTCTGTGACAATTTTCAGAGAAGGAAACAGCTGCGCACATTCCTCCTCTTGCAAGCGTCTCTTTCTTTTGTCTTTTCAAATGGAATAGTTTTTTCTCATGATTTAAAGTGGCCTTTTGCCAAAAGAATCGAGTTTTATTCCCAGCCCTCCTATTAACCCATGTGATTAGGTACTTATCATCTAAATTAATCACCATTGTTCTGGCTATGCAAATGCTTAGGTATATATGCGTCCGTCTCCTTGCATCAGCAAATGTATGATTATGCTGTTACTTTAGCTACACGCTTGTGACAGGATGTCAGAAATTATCTGCATTTTTATAGGGAAGCAGATTGCAATGAACTGTCAAGCCTAATAGGACTGTTTTCAACCTCGACCCCTTCCTCCTGTTGTTTGGTAGGTTATGTACCTGGGCACAACATAGCATGCTACCACATCAGGATACTACGGTTATATCCAGCACAGAAGTAAGTGGCGGGGCAAAGCAGCGTGGAAGTAACCACTCCAGTTGCAGGAGGATGTGGAGCATGAGAGAAAGTTTCTGTAAAAAACTGTTGCTTCGATCAACTCTGGTTGTGACAAAAAGATAAAGGATGGTTGTGGAAGATTATTTGTGCTCCTCAATTCAGTCTAACTCCATTATACAAGAACAGAAAAACCAAATGAAATTTGATGGCATTGATCATAGTTCCCAGTAAATAGTAAATATTATGCCATGATCAGACTAAAATAAGGATTGATATGTCTGTCTGCACTTTTTAGTCTTTAATTTACTTTCCCCTTTCAAATCAAGACAGAGCAGACTCTGCAATAAAATATTTTTGAAAGCTCTTGATCTTTTATTTTAAAATATTCATTTTGAAACAGCATTAAAAATGGAGCATTAAAAGAAAGCTTAAAGAGTAGCATTCAGTCTCCAGAAAAACAACATTTCAGTGCATGAGTGCGAGTAAGGAAGATGTGCTTTAGGAAAAGACGAAATGTTGCCATAAGGCAGGGAAAAGGCATTATGAAGGATTTGTGTTTATGCAGTCAGTGGTCATAGACATCCAGAAGTACGATCATTAAAAAATTTTGCTGTAAGTTCTGTCCCCTTCCCCTCCTCCCCCAAGCTGAGCATGTCACAGCAAAATAGTAGTTCTGTAGACTTTTGTAGGGAGTCTCGTCTACATCCAGTTGGATTTATAGACTTGACAAAAGAAATAGAAGTGAAGTGATGCAGGAAAAAATGTGCTTTTCCCCTTTCTCGATTCAAGTGCCGCTTGCTATACTATTGGGAAATGAGATGGTGATTCCCCACAACAGATTTTCACCTTGGGGATAATCACATGTGAATCCAACGTGCTGGATTCTTCTCTTCCTATCCCATTCACACTATCTTTTCTGCAGACTCTGCAGACTTTAATAGTTATAAACTAGAGTTAACACTGAGTTGGAGTGTTCGGCAAAAAAGCCACTGCTCACAGCTTCAACTCAATTATAGCTAGCAGGGCTAAATCATGAGGGATGCTTATCCTGAGTTGCTTAAGTAGTTTTAAGTGCTAAACTGTAGACTCTTTTCCTAAAACCCACCTGGTCCACATCACAAAGCTTTTGGAGGAAAAAGGAAGGAAAGGGAGAGGGGTACGGGGCAATGGTAGCTAGCATTCCCCAAATGGGTCCAAGATGTTGGCAAATACAAATGCTCTCCTACCCAAATCACCACATAAAGACTTCAGATCCCCTTTGGAAGGAGTCTATGCTACCAGCAGGTTAAGAGAGTCATTGCATCATAGAATAGGTTACACTTTGTAGTTAAACAGGCCTGTTACCTTGGTATTTCAGAGCGCTGTTGACCTCAGCATGTGCTGAATCAAGCATGCTACAGTTAAGGGGAGAGAGAGAATACATAAACAGAGGGGCAAGGAAGTGTACCATTGGTAACAGGAATTTATCTGTTAAATCTTGTCCTTTAAAAATCCTCGTGTTAGAAGATTGAAATCTCACATCGCGTGGGTGAGAGCTACTTTCTCCATGTCAGTGTAAGGCTTTACTCTTTTCTTTATCTACCATACAGAAAGCCTGAAACTGGTCTAAAACTGGTCTGAAGCTATGTCTCACAAAATAGCAACCAAAATGAGGTAATATGAATAGGGACCTGATTATCTATGAATGGTCTGTTCTTGGGAAGAAAGCTTAATTTTCCTGTAGTTAGTGTCAGAACATCAGTGGCTTCCAGGGATGTAACAGTTCTGACTTCCTAGTCTTAAAGGACCAGAGGGTCCTCTTTTATTTTCTCCTTCTCTTCCTTCCTCTCTTCTCACAAGGAACTGAGCATAGCTCTAGCTAGCATGTCACTTAATTTAGATTCTATTAAACAAGTTATCTGCAAAGTCTTCTTTTCAGTACATGCATAGTTTAATGTTCTATTAGAACTCTTGATTAAAGGATGTTTCACCTCCTAAGTTCTGGCAATGTGTTAATGAATATAATAACAACTAATGTGAACTGAAGAGAAAGGAAAAATAATCAAGTCCCTGAAATGAGGAGATAGAAATAAGCTGCTTTTCCCTGAATAATGTATTTGCACAAGCTGCAGTCTGACTATATGTGTAAATGATTAAAATCTAATAAGCAATGATAAGATACTTTGATTTTCATCATAAAACTTTACACTGAAGACAGGCTAATTTATAGTAGCAGCATAAATGATTTGTGTGCAATTAGCAGCGCCTACATAGAAAGTCTCCTCTCTGCAAGTTGTGTAAGGTGCACCGCATTTCTGCATGCAGCAATAAGGTGACATACACTGGTGTAATTGTTAGGTCGACATTGAAAACTACTGCAAAATTACTACTTCACAACTGGGTGGCTAGAGAAGGAGTCCCAGCTTGGGACTGGTGTTGGATAAAACATGTAGCAGGGGCACAGGTATCCCCTTCTGCTGAAAGTGAGAGCACTCCTTTCCCCCATATCCCCCTCGATCCAGTTTCTTTTCCTTGTTTGCTGTTGCAGGAATTCTGTTCACCTTTCAGATCTCATTGAACTTGTAGGGTTGCACTATTTTTAGTCAGGATCTGGGACTTGTCCTGGAGACAACATATGTTATGCTCCTCAAATAGATCGTCTACCCTTCAGCTTTATGAGAATAGAATTTGTTCATACCATCTAGCCATTAAAATGGTCCAGTTGCTGCTTTTTTATCTTCAGGCCAATGGATCTATGTATTTTATTTGTTAATAGCATCATTATGATTTTATCACTAACAACCTCTGAGTTATCCAGATGATTCTAAAATAAAAGTTGTCACATGTTTCTGCTACAGCAAATGAAAGGGCGAATATGTGCTCTGTGAACATCTGAATTTTTCTTTTATTCTAATCACAGGTGTAAAAAGTCTGATAGCAGGCCAGTGAATGTTCTTGTGAGATGATTTCCAGACTATTAGACTACTCATAAATGAAGTCCAGTTCTATGTGTGTAGAGATTAATTTGAAAATTTGGAACTATTAAACCTGTCTGTGTCGCTGAAGATGGTAGATAAGGAGTGCAGGTTCATATCTTATTTGCAAGTCAGCAAACACACGACCCGTGAGGTGATGAGTGCCTGACCTCATTATCATCTGCCAGGTCCATTTCTTTCCTTCCTAGCAGCAGTAATGAAAGAAGAAAGGAGGGGCATGTTTGCCTTTTGTCAAAGAATCATCTGGTTATACACTGAAATTTGCCTTGTTTTAAAGCCTAGTTTCAGTCCTTGCCAAGAACCTTCACACTGTCATGTGTGAAGAAATTAACATGAAAGCAACAGTCATCAAATCTTTTTCATTTGTTCTCCTGTCTCTAGAGCCCCTCTATCTCTTTCTACAACCCTCTGCCAAATGATTTTACATCAGAAGAAAACATAAAATTATACTACGGAAGCGAAACTGTACTGTATTACAGGCTGTCATTGCTTCAAGGTAGACCAAGATTTTATTGTAATACGTTCATGTGGCAGGACTGTTTCTTTTCCCTTCTTTCTCCAGTGCTGTTGACCAGAAATTCATAGCATTTTGCTCTTCTTTGTGTTGAAATTTTTTTTTTTCCCCTCCAATGTTTTCTGATTCCCTGTCTGGGCTACATGTTCCTGCATTTTTTTTCCTCACTTGTAACTTGTGAATAATAGAAAAAGCTTTTCTCTGAATGTTTTAAGAGTTATTTTACACCAGAGACCTGCTGTTACTCAACAGTTTTGTTCACACAGGCATTCCTGTGTGTGGAAGTTACACTTCAGTGCTTGGAAACTAACAAAATACTATACTATACTATACTATGCTATATCATGCTAAACTATATTATGAATAATGTAAATTTAATATAAATAAACACTAATATATAAACATAGAATATATTTTATATACTATAAGTATATAATAAAATAACAAAAAAATATAAAAGTGTCATATATTCCTTTTTTATATAACTATATCTTCTATCAGTGATGTTATTTGGCAGGTTTGGGACAATCTGAAGCACTTGAAGTATGGGGTAATGAAGGTAGCAGTCATAAGTCACTCTGAAAAAGTAAGTCGCAACAAAAAGTAAACTCTGTTTCTCTGAATTAGAAGATTTAGCTAATCAGCAAAGAGAAATGGTTCATAATTGCTTGCGGTTACCAAGCCATTTGAAAAGGAATCTAGAGCTACAATTATGCAAATGACCCTAATTAAAACACCACCACTGTGAATAAATAAATCCTCATTAATTTTATGCATATGGCAATTATGCGACAATCTTATCTAAAACCATTGATGCACACTAGCACTGTTTACAGTAAGAAACTAAGATTTGGTATCTTACAGTAAAAATAACAATAAGAGCAGTAAATGAGAGGACAGTTAAATTGAATTAGTACCGTCTAAAAGTTCTGACTAAGTTGTAAAACAAAAGAACAAACTAAATTGTACTGTGGTTCGTGCTCTGTGCTAACAAAACTCTCCAACTAGTGCTGTGCAGAAATAAGTCACTGCAGCTTTTCCTGTCATGAACGTATAAGCAAGAAGCCTTTGTGGATATTTCTGCTAACAAATGCTGCACTGTATTGAAATGCAAGCCCCCTGTATGGACAAACTTGTGCTTTGGGTGCCTGTGTTAGCAATGAGGTCTTTTCCAGGCAATGATATTACTGAGGAGAACAACCAGGACTGTGACATCTGCTTCAACAGTTCTCCCATCTGGCCAGCTTCAGCCCAGCCTTCCTAAGCAGGTTCTCCAAGTTTGATAAGTCACTCCACCTACTTACTGCTGTTGGAAATGGCAACTCGGGTGATAGAAATCAGCCACCTGGAACAAACAGATACTTTCCTTTTATTTGTTATTTTTTTTTTAAAGAAGAGCTTACAATGGATTAATGGATTGTAGCTGCATATTTCGAAGTATATGCACACACTTGGGTTAGAGCAGATAAATTTGTTCAAAAAGCCTCATGCACAGAATTTCTCTTTTCTTCAAAAATCTTTCTAACAATGTGACTTCCTGTTCTGAGAAAAAAAATCTGTTCTGAGATTTGAGAATAAGGAGTAATCTAGTCCTACAAAGACTCCTGGGCAGTTAAACAGTATGAGGCTGAGTGGGGACATAGAGTTCCACTGGACTGTGGAAATCAGAAATTCACGCACAGTGAAGAACGTACTACTGGTGGGTGACATGAGGATTGGATTCCACTTGTATTTTACCTTTAATCCATTGAAAATACATCCCAGGCAGGTGGTACTCAGAAGAAGTTATACCCATACACTCACGTGCATGTGCACACACACACATATACACACACTCACAAAACAGGAATATTCAGTTTGAGGTGTATTTAAAGGCAGGACTTTCATAATTGTCTGGATGAAATAAAATAGTTCTCTATTCTGTTAGGAAGCAGCCAAGTGAGTATTATTTTTAATTAATGTGGAACATTTCTGTGATGGTCAGATGTGTCACACACAGGGTGTTGTAAAGCTGCTGGAGTTACCTCTACCGTAAACTTCTGACTATGTGTACATGGAGGAGGAGATTCATTTTAGGCATCTTATAYAAAACCACACAGGAATTTATCCACAAAATATTTTATACAGCTGGAAGTTGATTCAAGTGAATAGGAACAATTGAAATTTAAATATATTTCTAAAAAGACTCCTCAAACCGTATCCTATTTTATTAGAAAATAGTACTGCTACAATATGATATTGATGATAAACCATAATTCATGACCTAAGCTTTTTGTGATAAATCTTTGGGAAAGGCAACGGTTACTGTAACATTCTAAAAACAGAGAGAATAATATGTTAACAAAGAGATATCTAAGGAAAGGTGGAGGGTTTTGTAATGAAGACAGTGAAACAAGACATGGTAAAATTCAATCCAGCTTTGCAGTTTAATGCAAGTTCAAACATCTGAAGGGCTAATCTGCTGGTRCTGAATATTGTCTGGCACTGTAAAGCACATGGAAGTGATGGCAAAGGGTATAATTTCTACTTATATTCTCATGAACACTTTTATGTCAGCAAAATTAATCTTTTTTAACACTGAGATTTTTCTCCTTCTATGGGATGTTTTAAGGAAATTTTTAAAAGAAAAGTAATTTTGAAAGGTATTTTTGGAAGGCATCAAGTCATGTTAGTAAAAGTATTTTATTTTTTTTTCCTTTGGCTATCTGAGAAGATTAAAGACAGACAAGCTCTGAGAACAGCACAGGGAATATTTCTTTAACTAAAAAAAAAATTAGCTATATTTCTGAACTTATCTGCTAGTCAGGTCTCCATGAAATGCCATGATAGCTAATGATTGGTAGTTGCAATTATCATTAATGAAATTATTAGTTCTTTCCTGCTTTGCAGAGAAACAAAAAGACAGCATTAAAGCTATTATTTTCTTTGGTTGTTGATGAGGTTACTTCCTCCCATTGCACAGATATGTTCTTCTGAAAATTCTAGGAGAAATTGCTTATATTCTATATGTAATGTTAGACTACAAATTTATGATGTGATATGTTAGGCAAAAAATCCCAAATTTCTTATATCCCTTGCCTCATCTCTTTTCAAAATACTGTGAGTTCTAAGGGTGAATGAAATGCTGTATGGGAATTATGGCGTGAATTCATCCATAGAAGAAAGAAGGATAATGTAGTTACCAAGCATGTTTTAGATTTTGATTATTTTTGGACTCTATATTGCATTCACTTAATGTTGTGCATGGAGTCTTTTAGGCTGGGGTAAGGGTCTGTATTTTCAAAACCTCCAACACACATACTTAAGAGACATGTGAAATAGACTTGTTAGGTTGTAATATTCCATAAATATTTTGTCCTTGTCCAGCTCTTTGCTTGTTCATTTTAAAACTCCTTCAATACTCTTCCACTGGTGTCATCAGCTGCTTTGCTTTTGGGTCTCCTTGCTTGTTACTATATGTTTTTCAGCCATTCTCTTCCAGACATATGCCATACAAGGGACTAGGAAGAAAAAAAATTACTCAATAATAATGGATGACTTGTGTTTAATTTAACCCACATTAACATACACCAGAGTGAGGCAGTTTGAACATGTGGGGAAAAAGGAGGGAAGAACACAGTGCAGGTTAAATGAGAGCCAAACCCACATGAAAAGGGAAGCAAAGGTCAATGATTTAGTGAATCCTGATTTAAAAAAAGGAAACTGTTTCTGCCTAGCAACTAGGAGACTGCTAGCAACTTGTGATTGAAGATGTCACAGGATGAAGCCTACCTCATAGCACAGCTCAGATAAATGAGACCTGGAGCACTTCTGCCCAGTTTCAACTGATGGGATTATTAGATTAATACATCAATGTTAGACTATGTAATGGCACTGCTGCTAATGTCACACTTGCCATAACATGTCTGGGACAGGAAGGCAGAGGGGAACAGAGACACTGGTGACAGCCACTAATGGCCCTTTGTCTTGGGAAAAGCCAAAATGTTGGATAGGACTATACAATTAGTGGGGCCATGGGTGGCCTTTGCCAATGATCTAATTTAAAAAGCTGTGGGAAGGGAAAACAGTAGTCCCTTGGGAGGACACACAGGTATGGACCTAAAACAGCATGCAGAGGGTTGAGCCTGAGAGGGAGCTGCCAGGGCCACAAGCCAGGGGTTGGGCACCTTGAGCGGTGGGAGCGAGCATCCTCCTCCCCTGGGATTCTGGTTTGTGTGGGTGCGTCCTGGGGCTGCCTTGCAGGATAGAAATCTCTGTTCACACAGTCATTCCTGCTCAGGGGGTAAAAAAAAAATGTGGTTTTGTGGCTCTTCATCACCCAATTCCCTTCTGACAAAAGTTAAGGATAGGGCAGTGGAGAAGAAAACAGAAGAAGGATGACCCTGAACTAACTACATCAAGAAGTCGTACAAGGCCCTGAAAGAAGCAGAGGAGCCCAAACTTCCCTGCACATAAGATCCAATCACTCTCTTGTAACTGTAATGTTCTCATTGTATAGTATTTGCTAAGTATATTTAGTGTATCTTGTAGTATTCAATAACAAAGGCACATACAATAATAAAGGGTGACCGGTAATGTGATGTGTCACTTTGTTTCACATTAAACCTGAGCATCCATTTGCCATCAGCATGAGGCTTTCCTTGCTTGCCACTTTCATCACGAGATGGTGGCAGCCCCATGACATTGCGTGGTGGGTGGCAGCTGCCCTCACATTTGGCATCACACCATACACTGGAACCTGGTGCCTGTGCACAAGTGAAGGGCAGCCGGTGGTCTCATTTTTGCTGGAGCCGACAGCACATTGTTCTAACTAAATGAACTAATTACCATAAATAAATCACATTGCATTCTTATTGGAAAGCTTATCAGGCAGTACTATTATAGCCTTTCTGTTTGGACCTGAGAACCTTATCTTCCTAGACCATGCTCCTGAAGTATAATGTACCTTTTTGGGTGGAAAAAACTCATTCCAAGGTTGGAATGAGAATTAGATTCACAAGAGTAATACCAACATTGTGGTGCTTTTGAATATGAAATGTGATTTTATTATTTCATGACTCATGATAAGGAGAGTGGAAGAAAGCACTTAACAGCAAAAATCTCCATAACTCTACTTCAGTATACAGTATTTTTAAATAAAAGATATAGTTTCTGAAAGATGTATACACATTTTCAGTCATTAGACTAGGGTGCAAATTTTCTATACACAGACTAGGAGACTTAAAATGAGAGTACTGTTTCAGGGGAAAGCATGAACATTATTGTTCATTAAGGATCCATCCATTGCTCAGTAAAACGTTACCCTATGTTATAAAAATAATGCATCCCAGGGTTCACACTCTGCTTAATCTTATTACTGTTTTAATATTATATTTATGATAATAATTTAATTTTTTTCTGGGCTAGTTTCCGTGTAGATAATAAAAAATTAATGATGATCTAGACATGATCCATAAAAAGAACAAAATGCTGTTTAGAGAGGTTCAGTTTTTACTTACTACTGATATGTTATCTAAATGTTCTGCCTGTGCCAATGGTCACATTAAAAAGTAGGGAACAGTATAGTATAATACTACAAATTTAGCTCATTGCTTGCTGATTATGGTTTGCATTATGTTTAAATTTTTTTAGAAATGGTGGAATTAGTATTAACTCACACAGAATGGTCTAACTCTCTAGGATTTGCTGTCTGATTTGATTTGTTATCAATCTATAGAGTGCAGCCTTTTATAAAACACTATCTTTTATGTAATAGAAAAGCTGCAGTAAAGGGAATTGTCCTTTTCATCATAAAATATGCAGTGCATTCCAGTTAAACAAGTTGGCATTTATAGAAGCCAGATGCTCAGTCCCGATAAATCAGCCTCGCTTTACATTAGATGGAGATACAGTAGTTTGTTTTCACTCAGGAACTTGCTAGCCACATATCTAAATGAACCATAAGGACTTGATTACAGAAATATTGCCATTTAAATGATGCTAGCAGAATTAATTTACCATTTCCATTCTCCATGTTCAAACCAAAATAAAGGTAGACAGGGTCACTACAGTGTTTCTGTAGCATATCTGAAGCTTATAAAACTTTTACCAATGCAATCATTCTGGAAGTATCTTAGTACAGATGAGGCCTAACCTGGTATTACTCCAAATCTTTGCAATCTCGAATGTGATTAATAGGTGTCTGGGTTATGAATAACCCAGTTTGCCTACTATGTGCGTAATAATATTGTTCACGCAATTACTGGGCATGCGCCTAACGCAATGGAATTTCAAGGGGATGTCCTTATGATGAAGAATCGACGTGCCTGTTGGCAGAGTAAATCCAAGGACAGAAAGTTGTGTTGTGTATTTGGACAAAGTATTCAAGATGCAGAATAAAGGTATGGCTAAGAACAAGGAAAAGCCTCATTTTTGTTTCTGTCTTGAGACAAATAATGAGGTCAACCTTATTTTTTAGCTTCAGTGAGGGGCTATGACAAGTAAGGGGAAAACATTTAAAAGTACAGATTCTTCAGTAATACTCAGTAAACTTTTTTGGTCTCTAAAGAAAGAGGAGGAATAGTAATAATAATTGTATATTCACGATATTGTTCAAATTGTTGTTTGAGGAAAGTTTAGGTATGCCTAGTCATCAAGATAAATTAAAGGGAGATGCACTGGCTAAGCATATTTTTCATTCAGCTTTCTCAGATGAAGGCTGACACTGTTGAACAAGCTTTGAAGAATGAAACATAGAGAAAAAGTTTGGAAAACACTCTTCTAATTGACATAACTGATTTTCAGTACATGGATGAGACTGGATTTTAAGGGAAAAAGATGTGTCTGATATTGATAATAACAGGATTTTGCCCAATCCAGCAAGGGAATTAAATATATGCAAGGAAGGACAACTTGTAGCATTTATAACTAAAGCAAGAAAGGCTGAAAAGGAATATGAATGGCAACAAGAAAGGCTTATTCAAGTACTTTAGCAGCAAAAATGTGGGCTTGCTGCAGGGGCCGTGGTGACAAAGGACACATAAAATGCCGAGGTGCTCAATGCCGCCTTCTCCTCAGTCTTCATTGCTAAGACTGGCCTTTAGCAATCCTAAGACCCTTAAAAGCAGATGGAAARTCTGGAGTAAGGAGGACTTACTCTTGGCGGAGGAGGATAAGGTTAGGGGGACATTTAAACAAACTCGACAGACACAAGTCTGTGGGCCCTGATGGGAAGCACCCACAAGTGTTCATTGAGCTGGCCCATGTCATTGTGAAGCCCCTCTCAATTATCTTTGAAAGGTCATGGTGGTTGGGAGAGGTCTCTAAGGACTGGAAGAGAGCAAATGTCACTGCTGTCTTCAACAAAGACAAGAAGAAGGATCCTAAGAATTACAGGCCAATAAGCCTCGCCTTGGTCCTGAGAAGCTGATGGAGCAACTCATCCTAGAAACCATTTCCAAACATATTAAGGATAAGATGGTGATTGCGWATAGTCAGTGTGGATTTACAATGGAGAAATCATGTTTGACCAACCTGATAGTCTTTTACAATGAGATGACCAGATTGTTGGATGAGGGGAGAGCAGTAGATGCCCTTTATCTTGACTTTAGCAAGGTTTTTGACACTATCATCTCCCACAAGTTCCTCATAAACAAATTGATGTAGTATAGGTTAGATAAATGAACAGTGAGGTAGATTGAAAACTCTGAGTTTCCAGGTTCAAAGGGCTGTGACCAGGAGCATGAAGTACAGCTGGAGGCCAGTCAGTAGTGGTATGCCTCAGGGGTGGATACTACGACTAATACTGTTTAACCTCTTCATTAATGACCTGGATGGATAGGCTAGAGACCACCCTGAGCAATTGGCAAGTGATACAAAACTTGGTAGTCTCCAGAGGTACTTTCCAAACTCAGTGATTCCATGATCATCCCTTGAAGTTATATTTCTATAGGAAAAAAGTTCTCTGAAGGAAAGAAAATAAAAATCTAATGCACATTGCTGCCACAGAAAAAATGGGTCTAAAAGGTCTTGAATAGCTACAATTTAGAATTGAAAAGGGATCATTGGTCATGACGTGAGAGAGATTCCAGATTAACCCTTTCATGAAAGAATCAGGATGATGACAACATGGGTATAAAAAATATATTTCACATGGGTTTTCCCTGTTGAATCAACCCAATAGTGTGGTTACTACTAATGGAAACCTGGGACACTAAAACCACAGGAATTCTTTTCTTTCGAATGCTTGTGGTAACACTATAGGAGTTCCACTTCTTCTTAAGTACTGTGGTTTAAATCAAGATAAGGCATTTTTGTGATCAAGAAACTCTTTTTTGATAACATCTTGCTATAAAAGAAATCACATTGCTTAAGCCATAATTTTGTTTTAAATTTTTCTATAGTGAGAAAGCTAAATCATTCTCATGCAAGAACTGTAGTATTGCATGAGTACTACAAGAAAAGTGTTTTGTCTGAATACATTTTCTCTGGTTATGAGTTGAGTGGTCTACAAATCTCCTTTTCCTCACAGGTGTGAATTTTTCCATCTATGCATCCATTATTGATCAAACAGCATGTAGTAGTAATTGTGGTGGCTTTGTCTGGAGCACATATAAAACATGTCTTAAGAAACTCCTGACTTTATTACTTTACTCTTTACTGAGACCTTTACTGTTACTTTAATGTCTACACGAAACATATCTGATTATAGGCAAATCAATTTTTATGTAATTACTCCTATTTCGTCCCCTTCCTTTTAAAGGATGACAAACCACATCTTAAAAGGTGTCTACATCTTCACATGGGGATGAGGAAAAGAAGAAGTTAAGGTGCAAAATTATTTAAGATAAAGATAAATGCATATGATTTCAGAACATGCAATCATCTGATATTATGGAATCTTAGTACTCATTTTTAAATCTGGACACTCAAACATTCTTTTCAGGTCTTTCTTTTATAGTATAAAACCTTATTAGAACCTCCTGCTGGAATAAGACATTCAGTGAAAACTGCACTTTTCATTCATATTGGTCCATCTTTAAATTGTATTATAAGTTAACAAATGAGTGACTGGTTTGGAGGTCAGCAAGTAATCAGATTTACAATGTTAATTAAATATCTAACATGTTGCCATGAAAACAGTCTTGTATTATTATCATCCAGAGGCTTGTGAAAGATGTACACAGCTGAATCTGATATTTTCCTTTAATATGCTCTGAACTGGAGAACCCTGTTCTACACAACAATATTAGATGGAGGGAATTTAATTAACTCTAGTGATCTGTCCAAAAGTCAATGTGTGTGGAAATGGAATTAAAGGAATTCCTAGGCTATTTTCTCTGCTTATAATCAATTAATACACAGAGATGAATATTAGAAATAACTCATCTGAGAGTAAGTAAATTACGTATAGAAAACATATACCTCTGTGACATTGATTAATTTCACAGATGTAATTGCTCATTTGACTCTGAAATGTGAATAAAATCGAAAAATCTGTAAATTACAAGACAAGTTGTAATATGCCATTTTTGTTTTGTTTCTAGCCATAATGTTTGTTTCTCATAAGAATGTAATATTTTAAAGCATCCAGTGTCTTTTCTGATAATCTAAGCAGTAACTCTAACAAACTTGAGCTGGGTTTTTGTACACTGTTGTTATTTACAGGTCTGTAAGGGTATATCTGCATTGTCAGTTAAATGAGACAATTGTTCTGTCCTCCTGCCTCTTCTCTCATCAGTCAGACTCTACTGCGGCTATCCTGAGCAGAGGAACTAACTGCTCCAGATAAAACTGTTAGGGTGTAATGATGGCTGGAGAGTTTGCTCTGTGGAGTGCTCCCAAAGTCAACAGGAACACATTTTGTGTCCAATGTGGTTCCTCTGCTCTTCTACTGTCCCCACTTTTCCCCAGGACACCTCATGTCTTGGAAGRCCCCTATTATATGAATTATAAGAAAGCCGCTCAGCAGCATGCTGATATAAATGTCAAATTTTGTGTGCTTCAAAGTTGCAGGATGTTGTCTTTGTTCACGCTTATTCTTCGTCATTAAAGAGAAAGAGGAAATATCTCAGGGATGTTAAGTGATGACTGAGACCTCAGAGAAGACCACAGTTCTCATTTGGCTATGCCAGGAAAGCAAATGGAGTCTTATAGACAGTTTTCTCTGCAGCAATACCAGGAGGTAGCCAAAACATACTTTGCTTTCCGTTACTCCACACACCTAGTACTTTATTTCCTTTTTTTTTCTTGTTCTTGTCTTTTTCTTATTGACCTCAGTGCACAAAATGTAATCATGTCCTAGATTTTTCCTTTTTGCCTTGTCTGTTGGTTTAAAATTTGCCAATGAAAAATAGGCAACAAATCTTTTAGGGTATGATTTACCATCTATACATCCTTCTCTTTTTCTTTTACCAAATAAGGGAAAAATAGATATACTTTAACTAATGCTTCCTTCACATCCATTCTGATCATTTTTGAAAGATGTCCGACAGAAATTAAGAAACCTCTTATGTTCCAATTTGTTCTTGTCAAATGCGCAGGTGAAAGAAGCTTTCCTGCATAATTCTGTTATCCTTGACATTGTGTTCATCTGCATGCACAGATAGTCTGGTCCTTCTGGACAAATAGAAGGCCCAGAGAGTTGTGGTGAATGGAGTTAAATCCAGTTGGTGGCCAGTCACAAGCGGTGTTCCCCAGGGCTCAGTTTTGGGGCCCGTCTTGTTTAAYRTCTTTATCAATGATCTGGATGAGGGAATCGAGTGCACCCTCAGTAATTTTGCAGAGGACACCAAGTTGGGCGGGAATGTTGATCTGCCTGAGGGTAGGAAGGCTCTGCAGAGGGATCTGGACAGGCTGGATCGATGGGCCSAGGCCAATTGCATGAGGTTCAACAAGGCCAAGTCCTGCACTTGGGTCACAACAATCCCAGGCAATGCTACAGGCTTGGGGAAGAATGGCTGGAAAGCTGCCCAGCGGAAAAGGACCTGGGGGTGCTGGTTGACAGCTGGCTGAACATGAGCTGGCGGTGTGCCCAGGTGGCCAAGAAGGCCAACAGCATCCTGGCCTGTGTCAGGAATAGTGTGGCCAKCAGGAGTAGGGAAGTGATCGTGCCCCTGTACTCGGCACTGGCGAGGCCGCACCTTGAATACTGTGTTCAGTTTTGGGCCCCTCACTACAAGAAGGACATTGAGGTGCTGGAGCGTGTCCAGAGAAGGGCGACGAGGCTGGTGAAGGGTCTGGAGCACAAGTCTTATGAGGAGCGTTTGAGGGAGCTGGGGTTGTTTAGCCTGGAGAAAACGAGGCTGAGGGGAGACCTTATCGCTCTCTACAACTACCTGAAAGGAGGCTGAAGCAAGGTGGGTGTAGGTCTCTTCTCCCAAGTAACAAGTGATAGGATGAGAGGAAATGGCCTCAGGTTGCACCAGGGTAGGTTTAGATTGGATATTAGGAAAAATTTCTTCACCGAAAGGGTTGTCAAGCACTGGAACAGACTGCCCAGGGAAGTGGTGGAGTCACCATCACTGGAGGTGTTCAAAAAAGGTGTAGATGTGGCACTTCAGGGCATGGTTTAGTGGGCATGGTGGTGTTGGGTTGAGGGTTGGACTTGATGATCTTAGAGGTTTTTTCCAACCTTAACGGTTCTATGACTCTAGGAAATAGAAAGCCTACGTTACAGGAAGGTGTTTAGGTATTGTTGCTGATTAGGAGAAGCTTGTTGTTTTGGAACAGAAACAGTTAACGGTACTCGCATTGTCACTGGACACAAATGTTCTGATCTTGTATTTGCAGAGGTGTTAACATTATTCAAAAGAGAAGGAGCAGGAGTGGAGAATTGAAAATTTTAACATGTTAAGTATACAAGAAGGGCCGGAAGGAGGATCCGGGGAACTACAGGCCTGTCAGCCTGACCTCGGTGCCGGGGAAGATCATGGAGCGGTTCATCTTGAGGGCGCTCACGAGGCAGGTGCGGGACAACCGGGGGATCGGACCCAGCCAGCATGGGTTCATGAAGGGCAGGTCCTGCTTGACCAACCTGATCTCCTTCTACGACCGGGTGACCCGCCTAGTGGATGAGRGGAAGGCTGTGGATGTGGTCTACCTGGACTTCAGCAAAGCCTTTGACACCGTCTCCCACAGCATTCTCCTGGAGAAGCTGGCAGCTCATGGTTTGGACGGGTGTACTCTTAGCTGGGTAAAAAACTGGCTGGTCGGCCGAGCCCAGAGAGTTGTGGTGAATGGAGTCAAATCCGGTTGGCGGCTGGTCACGAGCGGTGTTCCCCASGGCTCAGTTTTGGGGCCAGTCTTGTTCAACATCTTTATCAATGATCTGGACGAGGGGATCGAGTGCACCCTCAGTAAGTTCGCAGATGACACCAAGCTGGGCAGGAGTGTTGATCTGCCTGAGGGTAGGAAGGCTCTGCAGAGGGATCTGGACAGGCTGGATCGATGGGTCGAGGCCAATTGCATGAGGTTCAACAAGGCCAAGTCCTGCACTTGGGTCACAACAATCCCAGGCAATGCTACAGGCTTGGGGAAGAATGGCTGGAAAGCTGCCCAGCGGAAAAGGACCTGGGGGTGCTGGTYGACGGCCGGCTGAACATGAGCCGGCAGTGTGCCCAGGTGGCCAAGAAGGCCAACGGCATCCTGGCCTGYRTCAGRAAYAGTGTGGCCAKCAGGARYAGGGAGGTGATCGTGCCCCTGTACTCGGCACTGGTGAGGTCGCACCTYGAATACTGYGTTCAGTTTTGGGCCCCTCACTACAAGAAGGACATTGAGGTGCTGGAGCGTGTACAGAGACGGGCGACGAGGCTGGTGAAGGGTCTAGAGAACAGGTCTTACGAGGAGCGGCTGAGGGAGCTGGGGTTGTTTAGCCTAGAGAAGAGGAGGCTGAGGGGAGACCTTATCGCTCTCTACAACTATCTGAAAGGAGGCTGTAGAGAGATGGGTGCTAGTCTCTTCTCCCAAGTAACAAGCGATAGGACGAGAGGAAATGGCCTCAAGTTGCGCCAGGGGAGGTTTAGATTGGATATTAGGAAAAATTTCTTCACYGAAAGGGTRGTCAGGCATTGGAACAGGCTGCCCAGRGAAGTGGTGGAGTCACCATCCCTGGAGGTGTTCAAAAAACGTGTGGATGAGGTGCTTCGGGACATGGTTTAGTGGGCATTTGTACTGGGTTGATGGTTGGACTCGATGATCTTAGAGGTCTTTTCCAACCTTAATGATTCTATGATTCTATGATTCTATGATTTATGAAATGACCCAATATAGCATAGCCATAAGGGTTTGAAAGGAATTTAAAAAAAATGTAATTGTGTGTCTATGGGGAAGGGTTTATCCAAGAAATTTTACCTGAAGAAGTTGAAAGGTGGGATTAATTTAACCTAACTGTTTACAGTGACTGTCATCTTTCCTGATTGTCATCTGCCTGTCCTAATCAGTCCTCTATCTTTCTGCAGTTAAAAGATTTTTCAAGACACCACAGGGGCTGAAAATGAGCAGGACTCATTCTCTGTGAAGGCTACCCTTCTGTACTGGAATAATTTATGATTTAAAATGGCAACTTCTGAAAATCAAATTACAATATTTTTATGTCTAAGAATCAATGAATTTCTGAAAGAAATACTGCTAAGAAGGAAACAAACCTGGCAGTTGTTTCTGATCCAAAGTCTTGCATAACATCATTTTCACCACAAGAGAAGCCAAGCTATGCTCCTCGGGACCTATGCTGACATTAAGACTGTATGAACAATTTCTGGTGGGGTAAAAACACACACAGAGGTTGTAACTGAAGAGCACAGAATGCCATAGATCTCTCTGCTTACTTAATCATATAAGCTGAAACAAACAAAACAGTAAAAATGACACTATATTTATTATGTTTTGTATTCTAAAAACTACAAGAATATGACAGTAATTTTTGGTAGATCTTTACCATTAACTAACAATAAATGATCAGCTTATGACACAGTTCCGTTTTACTTATTTGAAGATATAAAGAACTGCCAATAAAATGTTGCTTTGGGGCACTACATAAACATACTGGACAATACTTTTTTCCAGTGTTTTAGGATTTTTTTTTTTATCTTTTTGTAATCCTAGTCTCTCTGAAGCTGGAGTAGTCATTTATAATAGCCACAGACAGTGATCGRCTCATCAGAGATGGCTGACAACCCTTGTGCAGCAAGTGAAGAGAATTATCTAACAAACCGATTAATGACTGATTTCGAGGAGGTTGTTGTTTAAATAGACTACATGCTCAGTAGCCATGAGATCAGTCTTTTTTACTTCATGCTTGGCTGAACTGCAAAAGGAGGTCATTTATATAAGTACAGAGTTCAATGTTAAGCATTCTGTGGAAGCTTTCTAAGTCAAAACGATGTTTTCGAAGGATTGTCGTTAAGCTCAGTGTATTGCTCTTGCTATAACGGGACTCCTTGCCACAGAAGAATCAGAAGTTGTCAATTAAGCTGTATCGAATAGGCTAATTAATGATGAATTGAAAGAAAAGAGTGGCTGGAAGAATACCTTTTCTCTTCTCATAAAGCAAAAACTGGAATGGTGTGCAATTTGTGCCTAAAATACGTGTCTAGAAATGAAAGGAAAGACATTAGGCATAGCTGATTTCTGCTAGATTGTTCAACAGGTTGACAGTTTTTGCTTCCACAGTAAGGGACACATAAATTTTGGTGATGCTGACGAAAGATAACTTAAGTGAACTATCCATAGTTTGCCTTTTAAAAAATGCAGGGTTACACACACTTTCCTCCAACTTCTATTCTTTGTTCAAAAGTAGTTAAAAAAGATGGGGACACAGCAGAAAATAAAGGCATTACCAAAAAAACCCCTCTCAAATCCCAAAATAACACCAACACAAATAAAAAAAAGGTCACAACCAAAACCCACGTATTGATTTTAGGGCCTGTATTTAACTAACAAGCACATATTAATTCATTGTAACACTGTGTCTTTGAATTATATCTATATTTATATACATATACTTGTATTAGTGTGTATATATATATGTATATATATATAAGTATACRTATTATGTAATAATTTATATAGTATGTATATTACATCTACTTATAAGTGTGTATATATATATTCCTATGGAAAAAGATATATTCTGCCTTCAGAAATGTTATCCAAGTGTAGTGTTGCTTTTCAGTTGATGATATTTCTTCTTCCCAATTCTGAAGAGCTGTGTCCATCCCCAGTAATTGTAGACTTCTAGTGTGTGCTGTGACAAATTAATCTGTGAATTTTGTTCCCTCTGTCTGTCTCAGGCTCCTTTGGTGGAGTGGAGGGCTTTACAGCCATAAAAACAGTAACTGAAAAATACCACCATCTAACCAGAAAAATCATAAATATTTAGCATTATGTTGCAATAGAATAAAACTATTACATACTGATTATTCATTTATCTTTACCAGGGAAAGTATAAATATTTTTATTCCCTACCCCGAGATTATCACTCTCAACCATTATGTTGTCTCCTTCAATAACAAACAGAGAAATAATACTTCCCCCAAGAGAAAGTTAGATGTTTCARGGTTTTGCAGTAGAAAGATCTTTCTTTCTGCCAACAGTACAAAAACCCAATATCTTTAAATTGGACCATAACTCAAAGTGAACCATGAAAAGAAACTGCACAACCTCAGCTAAATAAGTAACAGTATAATTTTCTATTTAGTTCTGCAATATTTCTAATTTCTCACTGTTGTTTTTCTTAGTGGTCCCATAGTGCCCTGCACAACTCTTGCTATGAAATGCTTCTTCCCATCATATCTGTGAAGAATACTAACAGTATTATCCAAGCGAAAGAAAAGTTTTCATAGATGTCTAATTAATCCACTTTGTGTTTTCATAGCCATCACAAATAATAACCTGTGTTTTTTTGGGCAAAGGAAGCTATATGGAATCTAATACAATGAAATATCAAATGCATTTATTGGAGAAGGGCAGCACCTATTATTAAAGCTTAACACCAAATATATAAGGATAAGATTTCAGTTATGATTACAAGAAAATTAATGCTTAAAGAAGTGTCCTGGAAAGGCTGGAAAGCATGTTCTCTGCACTTCTACTTTTGGAAATTGCCTCTGTCTCCAATCTACCTTCCTCTGCTTTTCTATTATGTTAAAAAGTCAGCTTAACTATGAGGTCCAGCACGGATCTATCTTTTACACCTTTGCCTTTCATAAGACCAACAAATAAGGACATTGAGGCAGCCTCAGTATACTTTCTCTGAAAGTACATACTTACCAGAAAGTGTATTCAAGCACATTCTGTCTTTCAGCATAGTGTAGATTTGCTCTTCTGCAAGGCAGTGAGATGGGGAATAAGCGAAAAGCTTTACTGTCCCTTTGTATTC
>JASVER010000126.1:2181853-2219053 GCA_030449065.1 Oceanodroma leucorhoa | reverse complement strand
AGATGGGGAATAAGCGAAAAGCTTTACTGTCCCTTTGTATTCTCTCCTTGTGTATGTGTACAGAGTACACTGAGGATCACTGGAGTGACTGGTTTTTCCCCTTGTCTCCCAGTGAGATATACTTTAACTTTGAGAAAAGAAGGAGAGATAAATCTTTCTGCAGAGTGCTTTCCCACTAAAAAAAACCACAAACAACAAAAAAAAGGTTACTACTTGGTCTTACTTTGAAATTTGAGTATTTAAACTCTGGTGACCATGTTAATCCGTATGTGTCTAGCACTTTGGTAGGCATTTGGTCTGTTCAGAAAGCTCTGTGATATCAGCTACCTCAAAGATTCACATAACAACTAGTGGAAACTTATTTAGAGATGTAGTTTTGCACTTGATTGTTGATAATTGGATTTGGAAACCTAAATGTCTCTGGTTTGAGTTAAATGACCTAGAAATGTTACTAGAAGGCTGAAGGTTATAGTAGAAACGTTCAGAAACCACACAACTTGCTAAGGGACTACTTAAGAGTAACATATTAGAGGCACAGATGGTTTGTACACCTCTGAGCGAAAAAAGTAAACCATCATGCAGAGTTAATTAGAGCTGAAACAGCTTCCCTTTAAAAGGGTGAGCTCTGGCCATGTCAAGTGTAATGAAAATATGGCATGCTATAAATGAAACAAATAGCAAGTCATCAGATAAGATACACACTTACTTAGAAATTCTGATGCATGTTGTAATTATGATTTGATAGGTGACTGCAGGCTTCCCATGTACTGAGGATGAAAAGGAAATCAAACAGAATAATGAATGATCTGCTACACTACACTAGTTCCATCCTGCTTTATGGACACAATGAAATATCATAGCCCACCACGGTTTCCCTTATTTGCCCTCAAAGTTAAGATCACATACTTCCTAAGGTGTTCTTTGTGCATAATGGTTCAGATTAGTCCTTCCAATAGACATCATTAAGTCAATGTTCAAATCAGTTTTCCTTGGACTTGCAGACATAATTACTCTCTATAAATAGAAACTGTTTATCAAAGCATTCTGTGATACAATTCACAGACAATTCAAATTTCAAAAGAACCTGAAGCCATTGGACTTTTATACCCCACTGTTGCAGATTTATTGTGCTGGAGTACTTTACTCAGCAGGTCACTGTGGCAGAGTTGCTGTATTTAGATGCTTAATATCTTCCTTAAATCATAATGTTTAATTCCGTAAAACAGTGGCTTCTTGGGATATTGTTACAACATATGAAATTAAAAGTCTAAGTACTCTACMGACAATGATGACTAATCAAGTGATTTTCAAACTGGATGTATCACCTGAGACTGCTCCAAATATTTCCTCTCAAAAAGAGCTTCCAGACTGTGTACTTGATTAACTCTGAAACTGGTATAATTCTAGAGTACGATCTTGGGAATTTGGAGATATGTGCACCCCTTAGAAATATATAAGCACACAAAGAGGTCTATATTAGTATTCTTATTTCTAAATGATTCAGAGTGGAACTTGGAAAGTGAGTTATGTGAGCATCTATGGTTATAAGCAGGTTTTCTTCTGGGTTTTTTTTCCTGCAGCTGTGAGTTTTCTCGTGATACAAAACCTATAGTCCAAAACCGTGACATTTAAGTGATAAGATTTATTTGATAGACAGCTAGGACTTGTGTTTGCCCACATAGGTGCTGTCTGTGATATCAGTCTCTAACTATCGCTTTTTGGTATCATTACTTTGTTGAGTAGCTAAGCTTCTGAGTTATATATATATATATATATGTATATATATAAAATTGGATGTTTACAGGCAAAGCAAAGGCTTAAAGGGAATCCTGTGTTCAGAAGCATAAGGTCAGAAGTAATTATCATTGTAATGTAACTGGTAGACACTGAACATGCACAAATGCTTTACTAACATCCAGTTGCCTCATGAAACATCATGTCTTCTTTCCATCAAGGCACTTACAGCTCAGACATCTGGCTGTTGTGTCCTTTGATGTCCCCTTTTGACCATACTGTCAGTTGTCTGCTGTCATTGACAGTAGTTGTTTCTTAAAGGTGATGTACCTCCCCGCTCCCCCACCCCGGCTTCTTTCACTGTCAGTTCACAAAGTAACTCTCTGGAAGGAACAAATATGGCGTAAGTCTTCATATATAATTTTTTTTAGGATAACAAAATGATGATTCCTTAACCTCCCTCTTTTCTCTCCTGTTGCGTCTTTGATATGAAAATTGGCTTTGTGCTTCATATGAAAAGATGTAAAAAACTGGAACACTTTGAAATAGATTGCAACAGATTAGCTTCTTGGTGTTTTGATCCTTTTCCTTCCTATTGTTGATCTGTGGAGCTTTATGGTGGGATTTGGGGATGCTTTTGCATTATATTGAACTGCAAGTTTATCTTTGCCACAAGAAATTTCACTGCAAAAGTCTGGGATTTGCTAGTCATCAGGTGAGACAGATGAGAGCTTTCTATGGAAGTTTCAGCACTGGTGAAGCTATTTAAACAACAGTATGTAGCTGTAAGCTCATTTCTATAAAAGAGTATGGAGAGGACACTGGCCTGACATGCAATATTCCTGACCAAACATCTGACAGGAGAGACTTTGCTAGATATTCTCGGAATATGATGGGGAAGAACTGGAACATTTGGATGAGATACACGTGTGTCACGACCCGGCCTGATCGGACCAGGAGGTTGTAAAGGTTTTGAAATTCCCTCGGGCTAAATTAAGGTGAAACGGCACCAAACGATCTGTTTAAGTATTTTTACCTAAGGCAGAAGCAAGCTGAACTGGGAAAGCATTACAATAAAAACCCAAACTTAAAAAGCGTAGTGATAGACAATGTGGGTTCCATAAAAGTGTTTAGAAGAAGAAAAGGAAAGAAAGGAAAAGAGAGAGAGCGACAGATAGAGAGATATCACCACCCTTGGATCCCGCGATGACGACGATGACGGGTGCAGCGATCCTCCGGTGGCGGGCGCGTGCCGGCTCCTTGGGCTGGTGTCCTTTTATAGTCGTCCCCTACCCCTCGGTTGCATCAGCCACGCAGTTTCTAGAATTTTATCGCGCAGGCGCTGTTGTGGTGAGGGGTGGTCGCAAGGGGTCTCTCAATGGTCTTCAGGTGGTCGTGAGCCCCTTCCTCAGATAAACTCTGTATGAGCTTTTGCTGTATATGGTGAGATGTCCAGTTTGGGCAGAACAGGGAGCTGTGCATCCTCCGTCACGCCCTGCCCGTCCTGTTATCCGCCCTGCCTGTCCTGTTAACCAGCCCTGCTTGTCCTGTTATCCGGCTCCTCATTTGCACCTTATCACTACTGCGCAGGACCCATTTACAGCAACGTTTGAGGCATCAACTTCACATTAACTCTTTCAGTCTCTCACAACGTGTATTGAACCTGTATACACAACTGTTTTTTACTCATTTTAAAAAGGTAAAAGGTGATTATTGTAATGGAATTGGATATTGGTGAGCTACAGGTAGGTTATGAATAAATTAATTTCTAGTAGCTTCAGCTGTGGTAAGAATACTGAAGTGAAAGTCATGAAATGTGAAAGAAAACCTACATATTTTAAACTCTTTAGTGATGCAATCTGTAATGCCGTGCCTATAAATTTAAAGTAATGTAGATAGCAAACCTTCTGTCTTTTCAGTTCAGGTTTGTCTGTGCACAGTCAGCTGGTGAATGTGGATTTGCAAAGGATGTACTGTACTGGGTGAAGAGTACTTCTGAAATGTGCAAGAGAGGAAATAAATTTGGCTTTCAGGAATGCTCAGTTGCCAGCTGGCTACCAGAAATCAGTGTGCCCTGCTCCAATTTTTTGGTGCAGTTCCAGAAAAAAACCCTTCTAGAAGGAAGTCACACTTAAAATTTCACTGGTTACATCATGTCACCTGGTAACACGTCAGAGATAAGGAGGCAAATAAATTTTAGAGGATTTGAAAAAAGYTTTCTAAGCCTTCAGCTTTGCAGAGAAAAATATGAAGATTTTATTTTATGTTATTTTATGTAATTTTATTTTATTTGTTAAACCAGTAAAAAATTCAAGTCAGTTGTAAGTTAAACACATCATAGATCAGAGAATGGAGAATTAAAATCTTGTTGATTGCTGAATAAATTAGGGGAACTGAGGCTGTGATAAAGTTGTTGGAATTGRAAAGATGAAAAAAAAATGCTTTGCTTCTATGGGAAAAATTGGAGTGAAATAATTGAAAGGGAATGTGAATCTGCAATTTTTTCAGTGACCCACAGCATAATAGCTCTGAATAAGTCAGGCAGATCTGAGTTTACATTTAAAAATCTGTATTTAGAAGTTGAACTTAGGAGTAACCTTTATTCTTGGAATACACTATTCTTCTAGAGATTAACTTCCTCCAAATGCAGCAAAGCACTCTATAACTTAAAACACAAATACAGCTCTGTGAATCTGTAGTTAACCCTCAAGAAGAAAGCTTTCTGTCAGTATGGCCAGCATTCTCTCTGTTAAATTTTAAAAAAACTGCTCTAAAGTTAAAGAGACGGATGAATTCCCTTTGTCTATCCTGTCTGATTTCAGTTATTTATCACCTGATGATTTTGGCAACCGTAATAAAGTAATTAAGAAAGAATCTGCCCAACAGAAAGCCTAAATGAATTTGGACTTTATTGGACAGTATAAGAGAAGAAATAGGAATAGCTTTTCTTTGGCAGAGGAAAAATGCATTTGTTAAGTAATTAAGTAAAGTTTAGCGAAGCTTTTTGCTAAGTTGTATGCATGTAATGTCTAAGCTTGTTTTTAATTCCAAAAATTTTGAGGTCATTTGAAAGACCCTGGTGACCAAAAATGTTTTGGGGAAGTACAGAAGTGATGTGAATGGAAAAGACTTTATTTATAGCCACAAGTGTGACATATTTTAAACTTGATATAAAGGTATGTATATATATATATGTATGTAGATATGCATATATACATACACTTCTGTATATAGATATATTTATGTGGTCTGGGTTATAAGATGGTTTGTTTAAGGAAACATTTTTGGGCTGTTCTCCAAGATATTTTTTAGTCTTCCAGAGTTGAACACAAAGACCACAACAAATTGTCAGCAAGGATTTTTTTTTTTTTTTTTCTAAAAGTGTTGGTGTTAACCGGCAGGAGCAAATGGGACAAAAAGCAAAAGTGTCAGTGGCCTAAGTTTGGTTCAGTCTAACAACTAAAAAAGACTTCCAGGTTATGCAAAGACAAAATCTGAGTCATTATAGGATTAAGCTAATCTAAAAGAAAATGTTAATGACAATATCAGATATAAGAAAAGTAGTTCTAGTACAACCTATTTTCAAGGCAAGGAAATACACATTTACCACAAAATTATGCAACGTTCATAAAACATCTTAATGTATGAATGTGCCATGGTTTTGGTGGTGGATAAATCTAAGTGATCACTACCAATCACTGCCTTCTAAATCAGACATTTCTTTGTCCATATCATAACTCACATCCTTAAGATGTGTGCTATAGACTTTGCATTGATCTAAAGTTGCTGTGACACATTTCTCCAATATGAGAGAATATGGGGTGAAGGTAAACCCACCCAAAGTATAAAGAAACTACTTTACTGGTGTGATTTTATGCAAAATTAAAGCAAGGTCAAATCAATCAACCACAAACACCTTCTGATGTTCAGAATAACTTTGGGTAACTGTTCACGATGGTTAGAAATACTAGTGACTGAGATTTCTGTAACAAAAAGTTCAAAGAAGATGTSATAGATAGGTTTGGGAACACATCTCTGTTTACTGGTTGTGTGAAATTGGATATTCTCATTTAGAATACTAATCCCTCTTTTATAACACTTTTTAAAATCTGTAGATTGTGTTTCTTTTTAGAGGAGAAAGGTAACATATTAATGAAGTAGAAGCAAGAGAAAAAATATTTGGTTATGCATGAGAGATGTTTAAATTCAATTACAAAAAAGTATTTTATCAAGGAAAAAAATAACTCCATGTTAATAGCTTGTGATCAAATACAGCAATACAATATCAATTGCCTGTACTTGAAGTGAGCCTTTTGGGGCTAAGAAATACATAAAGAAAGAAAAAGAACAACAAAAAAAAAGTGTTGGCATCTGACAGTAGTGGAATAAACCCATACTGCTAGTTGGAAGGCAATTTACTTCTATATAGCAATCTTGTTTGGATAATGCAAGATGAATGCAAAGAAGATGATGCAAAGAGCAACGAAGCTGGTGAAGGGTCTAGAGAACGTCTTATGGGGAGCGGCTGAGGGAACTGGGTTTGTTTAGCCTGGAGAAAAGAAGGCTGAAGGGAGACCTTATTGCTCTCTACGACTACCTGAAAGGAGGTTGTAGCAAGGTGGGTGTTGGTCTCTTCTCCCAAGTAACGAGCAATAGGACAAGAGGAAACAGTCTTGAGTACACCAGGGTAGGTTTAGATTGGATATTAAGAAAAAATTCTTCACCGAAAGGGTTGTCAAGCACTGGAACAGGCTGCCCAGGGAAGTGGTTGAGTCACCATCCCTGGAGGTATTTGAAAAACATGTAGACGTGGTGCTTAGGGACGTGGTTTAGTGGTAGACTTGGCAGTGTTAGGTTTACGGTTGGACTCGATGATCTTAAAGGTCTTTTCCAACTTAAATGATTCTATGATTCTATGGTTCTATGTATAATTAGCATTTTGGCTTTTAGGTATAACAAAGACAGCTAAAGTACTACAATGTCACAGGAATAGTTAAAGTACTACAATCACCTCTTGGTATTAAATAGCATTATATAGCATTTTCTAACTTAGTGAAAATGAATACTGGAATGAAGGACAGCTACATTTGTGTGCCTTTTGTCCTGGATAGAATAGAAATACAGTACAGCAGCTGACAGTGTGTGATCAGGCAGGTGAGAGTTGGGTACATAAGAGAAGAAGACATATGATGTGAGAGTGAGTTACAGGGAGCACATACTTTCCTGCAGTGGCTTACTAAATAGCTTTTATCAAAAATGGCTGTTGTTTCCACCCACCCACCCACCCCTCCATTTATCTTAACTATATTAAACACCACTTAAAACTCTTGTTTATAGGAACATTAATTTGACTGCAATTTCTAATTTTTAAATATCTACTATTACATTGCAGAAGCCGTAATGATTTTCTGCATATTTTTTTCACTCTGCTATTCGAAGAGGTGTTATTTAATTTAGCTTATGATGAGTTACTAAAACTCCTGTGCTGACAGCATAGCCAAAAATGCTGTACTTGGAGGGCTAGTTTGCGTAAAACCACGTGCTTAGAGACCATAAGAGTGGGTCATTGGGAGGTACTTATAACAGCATAGGAGAGCTATTGTAACTTAGTCTTCCACCCTGGTCCTTTTGCTTTTAAAAAACAGTGTGTTACATGGTTCGCTGTGTGATATTTCTAACACTAGTCTGCCTGAGGATCTACTGAGAGGACAGGACTGACTTAAATTGTTCTAACTATCTGAGGTAGAGGGAAAATAAGGTATTCTGGGGAGCTTCCTTTCTAGACTATCCTCTGCGGTATTAGATGAGAAAGGATTGTTTTTCCAATGTCATGTGTGACCGTTTGAGCCAGGCTTGAAATTGCTGTGACTTTGATACAACAGAGTCAGGAGATAACCCATTTAGGATCTGTAGGCCATTTGTAGCTGTGCAGTGGGTGGAACATGAGTTATTCATGGAAAACTGATCACTAAAGTTCCGGATGGCAAGAAATTGGTGTCCTTTTTCACTTAACAGTGTGTGAAACTTGCTGAAGCTGGATGATACCAAGCAGTAGGATTGCTCACTTATGTGTGTGCTTGCTGCTACTTGATAAACTATACTAAAAAATTTATTTTTTGTGAAGTGTTTTATCTTCATCTTACAAAGTGAGAAATGGACTTGAAAATCTTTGTGTAAAGCCAGCCAGCAAGTAAGAAACTTAACATCTTAAACAAACGAGAATTTTGCATCTGCTGTTTTCTTTAGAGGACAGTACTGTTTCTCTGGCACGTAGATTTTGAGAAAACACTGTGCCTTATTCTGAAAATCAGTTTGGTTCTATTCTGCTCTCTTTAAATTTTCCCAGGTATCAGTCAGGGAACAGAACTTAGTAACTGCAACTACACGAAAACTGCAGGAATTGTTATTTCTTTTCCTCTGTGAATTGATCTTAGAGTTTCTTATTTTTGCAGTACACACAAATTGAATTCTAGCTTGTTAGGTCATTGTCACAAAATTACATTTTCCAGCTGTCGTATCTGGACTTGTGCATTTGATCTTGTGAAGAATTCACTGAAGTGTATGTATATATGTTTGTCTCTAATGTTATTAGAAGTTTTCAGTGCTTACATTCTTATTATTGCTTTGTTTTCTTGATTCTACCTGTGGGATGTAAAAAGTTTTCTTTTTGGAACTTGACAAATATTTTCTGCCAAATATTTCATTTTTATTTAGCACCATCTATGTCAAAACACTGTACAAAGGATATTATTTTCATTTTTCTTTTTATCATGAAGATAAGGAAGTCAGGTAGGTGTGATTTGTTCAGGTCATCTAGCCAGCCAATGTCAACAGTTCATAATAGCAGCCAGCTGCCAGTGCATTATCTGATTGTTTATTGGATAGGTGAATTATGTAGTACTTAGAAAATTTATTTGTATTTTAATTTCAAAATGTCCATTCTATTCTCTGAGTCAAAGTCATGTCTTAGGGTTTGTAATAAGGTAAGTACATTTCCATGTAAAGTCTCTTTTCACTTTTTCCAATATATTCACAGTAACGTGATAATGTGGATAATGAAATCAAGCACAGAAAATAAACTAGAATTGGAGGATTGGAAATAAAGTTGCTTAGAGCCTAAGGGAGGCAAGTTTTAGTTAAGAGTATCTGGGTTTCCATCTCCATATCGGTAAAGGTAAAAGACTTGAACTTTTAGTCAGTTTGGTTCCGGATTAAGTGTCTTTTGAATACAGATTACATTTGCCCAGTCAAGAATGTGATGCAAGAGATGGAGGAAAMAACAGAATGAAGGAAAGAGCTGTAATTGTCTGATTATACCTGTTTTCATTTAAAATCTGCAACAAAATGATAGATGCCAGAAACAATCTGGGCTCTGGAAGTATATGCTGTTGCTTATGGCCTAGAAATGAAATCATAATTACACACTCAAAATTAAATTGTTTCTTTATTCTCTGGACAGACTCACAGCTATAATTGCAGAGCCTTTGCTGGAATAAATTCCTYAAAGCAAATATAATCCCACAATGTGATGTGTACTCCACATTGTACAGCCACAGATTCCAATTTCCATGTGTTCCTGCTGGAATGCACTTATTCATTAGTTTTTTTATTATCTCAGCAGTAACTTTAATATGCAATAATATTCCATTCCCCATCTCTGTTTTCAGTCAGCTGCACTTTTCTGAAACAATTACCTTTGGGGTTGAAATACTCTTCTTGTATGTCAAAAATTGCATTTCTTAGAATTCTTGGAAAGTTTGAGATGAAAATATAATTTGGAGTAAGAGAAGAGTCATTCTGACTTTAAATAAATACAAAAGACAATACTGAAGGGACAAGCTGACCTCCTGATCTACTTCTTCCTTAAAAATGTACTGGTTTCTGATCTTCTTGCCTCTTGCAGATTGGTTTGTGCTAAGTGTGAGCATTCTCCTTTCCAAAATCAATTTGTTTTTGTGGAAATATTGTTCCCCAGCTTAATAAGCTGACTGGGAGCAGTGACCACGGAGGGTAAATTGTGCTGAACCAACCCAATAGTCTTCTACGAAGAGATGACTGGCTTGGTGGATGAGGGGAGAGCAGTACATGTTGTTTATCTTCAGTAAGGCTTTTGACACTGTTTCCCATAAAATCTTCATAGACAATCTGATAAAATATGGGATAGCTAAGTAGACAGTGAGATGAACTGAAAACTGGCTGAACTGACAGGTGTAAAGGGTTGTAACCAGTGCCAAGAAGTCCAGCTGAAGACCAGCTATTAGTGGTGTACCCACGGGGTGGGTATTGGGGCCAATACTCTTTAACCTCTTCATTACTGACCCAAGTAATGGCTCAGAGTGCACCCTTGGCAACTGGCAGATGACACAAAATTGGGAGGAGTGGCCGATACACCAGCTGGGTGTGCCACCATTCAGAGGAGCCATGACAGGCTGGAGAAATGGGACAATTGGAATACTGAGAAGTTCAGCAAAGTGAAATGTGAAGTTCTACACCTGGGGAGGAACAATGACAGGCACCAGAATATGCTGGGGGTTATCATTCCAATCTGAGCATCCTGTATATCACTACATTTAGCTGAAATTTACATAGCTTTTGCTGAAAAGGTGTTGTTGTCATTATATCTTCCTGTTACAGGGCTCCCAGATAGGTTCCAATACAGGATGAAACTTTCAACAGGTCTGTTATAGGAAAAATGATAGTGTGTAAGGTCTGTCTTAAAGTGGTTAACCTCGCAAAAAGCAGCAGCTCAGTCCTGCAATTTCTGAAGGTTAAGGGTTTCTTTAAGCCCATGCTCTATTGTCTTTAGCTTAAAAGACTGCTTGGAGAGCAAAATGGTTGCTCTAAATATTTAAGAGCATAATCTATGCAGTCTAGCAACAAGGAAATTGCTGAAATTTTTAGGGATCTGAGTCAGGGAAGAGAGAAATAAGGCTGAGTAGAAGCTTGGCTCTACTTATGCTCCTCAATATGTACACATGACTTCTCTTAAATAGAAGGTGAAATCCTCCATGTCTCTAGAAACAAAGAATGGCAACTATTAGTTCTGGTGTAATGTGAAGTGAGAGAACCCTACTAATGAGTGTAAAGCATGTAGGAAAAATAGCAGGTTCATTTTCTAACAAGATTTACTTTTTTGGGGTGACCAAGGATACCCATGGAATATAAGTGTAGTGATCCGGTTCTAGAAAAAAGCTAGGGTACTTGGTGTGAAATGAGGGCAAAGAAATTTCCAGGACATAGCTATCATTTAGGAACCAGGACTGGAAAACAAATAATTTAACAACAAAAACAAGTGAAAGGAGCTCGTGGTGTTTGTTTGATTTCTAAATAGTTCTAAATAGTTCTAAATAGTTCTCCTAGTTATAGCATTGCAGATTCATCCATTTAAAAATAACAGGTGGTATAAAATGGCTGATACAATCCTGATATTCTGATTTTTGAAAAGCTTTTTAGCTGATTCAGTTTCTGGAGAACTGTGGGGTTAACAGATCTTCAATTTGTACTAAATGTGGATGTAGTACTTTAATCATAGAATCATAGAATCATTAAGGTTGGAAAAGACCTTTAAGATCATCGAGTCCAACCRTCARCCYAGCACCCATGCCCACTRAACCATGWCCCGAAGCGCCACATCCACACATTTTTTGAACGCCTCCAGTGATGGTGACTCCACCACTTCCCTGGGCAGCCTGTTCCAATGCTTGACTACCMTTTCAGTGAAGAAATATTTCCTAATATCCAATGTAAACCTCCCCTGGTGCAACTTGGAGGCCATTTCCTCTTCTCCTATCGCTTGTTACTTGGGAGAAGAGACCGACACCCGCCTCCCTACAGCCTCCTTTCAGATAGTTGTAGAGAGCGATAAGGTCTCCCCTCAGCCTCCTTTTCTCCAGGCTAAACAACCCCAGCTCCCTCAAACGCTCCTCATAAGACTTGTGCTCCAGACCCTTCACCAGCCTTGTCGCCCTTCTCTGGACACATTCCAGCACCTCAATGTCCTTCTTGTAGTGAGRGGCCTAAAACTGAACACAGTATTCGAGGTGCGGCCTCACCAGTGCCGAGCACAGGGGCATGATCACCTCCCTACTCCTGCTGGCCACACTGTTTCTGACACAGGCCAGGATGCTGTTGGCCTTCGTGGCCACCTGGGCACACTGCCGGCTCATGTTCAGCCGGCTGTCGACCAGCACCCCCAGGTTCTTTTCCACCGGGCAGCTTTCCAGCCACTCTTCCCCAAGCCTGTAGCGTTGCCTGGGGTTGTTGTGACCCAAGTGCAGGACCCGGCACTTGATCTTGTTGAACCTCATGCAATTGGCCCATCGATCCAGCCTGTCCAGATCACTTTGCAGAGCCTTCCTACCCTCAGGCAGATCAACACTCCCGCTCATCCTAACCCATAAGCACTCAACCTGATCATCACAAACGTTGAGCTCCGTGTAATCAAAATACTCTCTGACATACAGAGCCACCCCACTGCCTCTCCTTCCTCGCCTGTCCCTTCTGAAGAGCTTGTAGCCATCCATCGCAGCACTCCAGTCATGAGASTCGTCCCACCASGTYTCCGTGAYGGCGACTAAGTCATAGCTATCCTGCTGCACAATGTCTTCCAGCTCCTCCTGTTTGCTGCCCGTTCCTCATCTTAAGATTTCCCTCTGTCTTCCTTCTCCCAAAGTCCCATTTAAATTTAGAACAGCACTAATGCATATATTTTTCCTTTGAATGAAAGGTTATTATTGGTATTTCTCTAGCATGAAATATTGAGAACTGTTAAACTCATATTAAACATAAATGCAATTAGAAATATAAATTTGAAGAAAAACTTGTTGACCCCACTGTTAGAGACTCAGTACCAACTGAACTACAGAATTGTACTGTCCATCAAGTACTGGCCATCAAGTACTTGCTGAAAACTGAGAAAGTAGAACAATAGAAACAAGTAGACAATGAAAAATGAATAAGTGAACAGTGAAAATAAACACATAAAGCGTTTCTCATTTGGTGAGAGTTTCTCTCATGGTGAGAATTGGTTCAAACATTGTGTAAAGGAAGCAATTTCCTAGCAACCTTTCCTTAATGCACAGCAATATACCTGACTGAAAATAGCATTTCTTCTGTACGTCACTTTATGTGTAGGTAAGGGCCTGTCAATAAACCTTCTATAAACTCCCTTAGAGGAGTTGTAATCATCCAGTCATTAAAATTCACTTTAGGATGACACTTAAGATGAGATTCTCCTGGGCTTAACAATGTGATTTTGAAATTTTGTTTCTCTTTGTATTTACCCTGATTTTGAGATGGAATGAGCAAAAGTTGCTTAGCCCATTTGGAGAAGTTAATGCTCCTGAAGTTTAAAAAAGATCAGGACAGATTTTTGCTCTTATTTAGTGGTTGTCATTTTAAGAGTCAGGTTTTTCAGCTGGGATTGAAGCTTTTACATGAAGAGATGTATGACTTCTACAGTCYTTATCTTGAAGAATCTAACCTTTTTTTTTTATTTTTTGTTCATGAAGAAAGGATTAATAAAAGGTGTTGATTATTTAATGTAGCATAAACAGTGGTTAGCCATAGGCTATTGCTCTGGTTCCTTTCACACTCTTTTTTTAATACACCATTTTCTTAATCCTATATCCTTTGTTACTCCTCAGTTGTTTTGGTTATGAAGAACTTCTGATTTATAAACAATTCACTGTTTTCCCTCTAAGCCTTACCCATAATGCAACACAAGGCTATAAGAATAAAGGAAAAAAATCCTGTGTCTAAAACATTCTTGTATCCTCTCTTGACCTTTTCTAGCCAGTGAGGGTCTGAAACCCAAACTGGTGTTTCATCTAAACTGTACTTAGCAGAAAATTTATGTAGGCTGAAGAATTATTTCTAAAAGAAAGTATACTGTTGTGAAAATTTCATTTTTGCCTCAAAATCTTAAAAGTGCTTTCTTGACAGTCATTCTGCCCTTAATGYTGTTAGATAGGAAAATTTCAGTGTGTTAAATTGGCCTGGGAAAAGTCATTACAAGGTCACACATGAAAAAAAAAAAAGAAGTCAGAGTTGATTTCTGTTCACCTTTATGCTATTAGAGAAATCTTAACACCGAAAGGTTTATCAAGCACTGGAACAGGCTGTCCAGTGAACTGACTGAGTCACCATCCCTGGAGGTATTTAAAAGACGTGTAGACGTGGTTCTTAGGGACGTGGTTTAGTGGTGGACATGGCAGTGTCAGGTTTACGGTTGGACTCAATGATCTTAAAGGTCTTTTCCAACCTAAATGATTCTATGATTCTATAAAGAGATAAAATCTAACCCAGAGGATGGAAATTTCATTGGCTTTCATTTTATTTAGATTTTTGTCTGAAATATGTGTACAAAATAAATAATCTGTGAAACTGCAGGATGAAATGGATGTAATAATTGTTTGTTTTGTATTGACTACTGAGATGTATGCGAAGACTAAATAACTGGCAAAATTTGAATGCCAAATATAAGTAAGCTGTAGTGGTTGGGATAACAATAGGTTGATGCATTCTCACAGCATGACTGGAAGCTATGAAATGTTCAATAGTATCTTTCAATATCTGATAAAGTCTTTTTTTTCTTTTCTTTTTTATCTCAGAATTTCAATGAAAAAGATTGAATAGAGTAAGCTTGTAGGCTTGAGTTAATAACAGATCATGGTCTTTTCTCAGAGATAAAGGACATGACAAGTTGCAAAAAATAATAATAAAGTTTCTTTCTAGGATAGGTGAGATTTGCTCAGGGATTAGAAAATCTAACATATTGTTTGGCCAGGGACAAAGTAGTTAGTTTTGGAACAGCAAGTTCTAGAGTCTGCAGAGTTTCAGTAAAAACTTGAAATAATCATTCTCCTTTATCTTTTCTGTTTCCTTTCTACTTTAATTATCAGGGGGAAAAAAAGGCTAAACCAGACTCATATGAGTCTGTTCTACAAGGGATGTTTTCTTTCTTTGAACCCTGCAAATTAAGAAGGATTTTACATTGTGGTTTTGGATTTCAGTATCACATAAAAATAGGATCCCATACATATGTGTATTTAAATATGTCATGAGTCTGAATGAAAGTTTTCAGACATGACTGAACACAGAAAATACATCTTAACAATTATGTAAGTCATAAATGGCCTCTTTCGTGATTTAAAAGCTTCTGAGTTATAGTTTTATCCTATGACTTTCTCCTTACTATTGTGCCTATTGCACTATTGACCCTACTAGAGGTATTGCATCAGTCACCCAATAATTCCATTCTAATACGCCCCTCCAATCTACAAAAAAGTGCACTTAATTTTGGCAGCATGATGGAAAAGGGGAGAGACAAATATCTGATTTATAAGATAATAAATTTTGTCAATAGAAAAATAAAAGAATTCCTTTATGAAAAACCTTTCTGAAAGAAATATTTTAGAGACACTTGAACTGTGAATATTTTTTTCTTACCACTTCATGCATGTTTTTTATGGTGTCATTTAGGATGCAGCTTAGTTCACCTAAGCATAACTCCTTGGTACAATTTTTCTATCTATTAGGACATTTGTGACAACCATATGGTAGGCAAGGCACATGACCTATTGAAGACTGATGCCCTTCTGGATGATGCTTCTGATGGTGGATATCCTGGGACATTTAAATGGTGTTAGACATCTATATTAGGGAGACAAAATTACATCCATACTAACTAGTCCATGCACTGTCAAATATTTTTCCATAAAGAATTTGGTAACGCAAATGACTACTGGATGTAGCAATCTACTACTAATCTCTGCACTCCTAAAYGAAACACACTGAACTTCCTTGTAAAAACTTAACATAACTCAGACATGAAAAAGTGACATACCAGAAAGATGTCTATAGAGTTCTAAATAATTTGGTAATTTACCATGAGTCCTATAGCTCAAATCTTGCTGATATGCTATTATCATTGCATATAATAAGCACAGAAATATTTACTCTGTCACTACCCTACACAAGTACAAACTATTTTTATGATTTTTTTTTTATTTTTATCCTTGCAAGATGATGATTTCTCAGTAAAAATTAGAGGAATTGTATTATGTTAGGTTTCATTAAAAAATTCATACAGAGAACAAGCATAGCTATCAATTTAATAATACTGTAGGAAAATCCCGGATTATCTTTTTGTGATGTAACTGACATTATAAACCTACAAACACTGTTCCTTTCTCCCTTATGAACTCAACATAGAAAGGGTCTTGCTTTGATTTCCTCTGTATTCATTCATGAGAACAAAGGAAAAAAAAAGTTCTCTTAGCTGTTTTTTCAGTGTATCATTTTTGTCCTRGAAAGGATTGCATTAGTGAAATTGGTCTTTAAATGCATTCTTTGTTTCACTTGAGACTGTTCTGTACAAAGCTAATAACAGTCAGTGTCACTGTTGCAAACAGCATGAGGGCAATGGTAAGGTTCTCTGTAATGCATATTCTATACATAAGATGTATTATTTCATTATTTTATGACATGATACAGATCACATGATGCTTAATTGCAGTAGGAGCATTCTAGCAATATGATTTTGCGAGGTTAAATTTCAGCACCAGCATACAAGCAACTTTATGGTCTTATATAATTAAAAGCTTTCTTCTTAGAAATTGTAATAGTAATTAAAACAGTCAAGTTAAGAAAACACTCTGAAACTAATGTAGCAGGATGACTTTAGTATCAGCAAGATAGTGGAATGGATGACCTGTCGTGCTTTCTCTATCTTAAGTATGACTTCTAGCTTACAATTTCTGCACAGAATCCTTTCATGGACAATTTTTTTCAAGTTTTCTCAATGAGTTCACTACTCCAGTAGAGCGGCTCTAGATACTTATGGATGAAAGAGAGAAAATCCTGGTGATATTCTATCACTTCAGAAGGCTAGCCAGCTCATTTTTTAATTTAGATATATCAAAAAGCTGAATTCGTGGTCAAGAATGAGAACTACTTGCCCTTTGGTAAGCAAATTTATTGGCGGGGCATGAGGTCATGGGAGTTTTCGTTCAGAATCAAGTTTGAGGTTGAAAGCTTTTGCCTCAGGGCTTTGTTTTCAGAATCTGTGACTGAAGAAAGCTATTTTCATAAAACCTATTTATGATTCGGTAGGTCAGTCAGAAGTAAAATAGCCCTACTAACGGGGTTCTTACAATGCATTGCCACCTGAAACATTTTGTACAGCTTTTCATGTGCAGGTTGGAAATATTTCCTCTAGAATGTAGCATTTTTTTCATGACTCACAAAACACCCTTTTACTTGTTTGAAAATGCAAAAAAAATTTCTTCAGTTCAAATTAAAAATAAATAATTTCCATTCAAAGCACATTTTCATATATCTTGGAGGAAGGAAACCATGGTTTCTTACTGTGCTCCATCATACACATGGTGAAAATGGAGCATTAAAAAACAAATAAAACATTAGATTATTAATAAGAACCTTTTAACCTTTCCTCCTCTAAGAAAAAAACCAAAATCTGTAAATTCCACTAGTAAAAAGCCTATTTCAAAAACAACAGAAAAATCCAATTCCATATGGAAAGTTACATAGAAGACAAAATGCTAGCAAAACAGCATTTTTTTTAAAGACAATATTATTTGAATGTTCAAAATAAACAAAAGAGTAAGCAGGGAAAATGCATTTTTAAAACCTCACAGTTTACAGTCTATGGAATAGCAATGCAAATTATTTAAAATAAGTTAGATTTCATAACACAATCTAGTGACATCTGGCTTTTATGAACATTATTTTTGTAGAAAATCTCTCAAGATGTTTTAGATAAGCAAAAACATTACACATACAAATTTCAAATACTGTGTGTTGAGACATCATATTTTGAAAATGAAGTAGACATTTTGATGAAGAGTGCTACTATGTTGTTGACATTCTTATGAGACAGTGAGAGTACGAGCTTAAATACTGTTTGCACAGGTATGTTCATCTTMCTGCAGCTGTGTTCATTCTTACCTCTAGATCTTTCTTCTGAATATCTTGAAATATTCAGTTCAGTATACCAACAATTATATTATTTGTTTGTTTGTTTTTTTCAATCATAATTTTCCATTATCCCGAGAAAAGTGCTGTGGAGATGCAGTACACATCTGCACTGCAGTTACAAAGAAATGCAGAAGTTCCAGTAGCCAAAATTTCTTTTAAAATTCTTCAACATTTGTTTCTTTTCAACCTTGTAGAAATACTTAGCTCTGAGAAACAGAAGCTCTTAGACACAATAGCAGGAACATTGCCTCTGCTGTAATTGCAGTGACACGAGTCTTCCTTTCTCAGCAAACTTATAATAATAGACATTTTTTAGTAAGAATAGGTTTGGCCAAGACAGCAAAGCTRTGTTCATCATGCAGGTCAACAAATGTTTAACATTCTTTTAAAACCAAGACAACATTATTGATCATTATTTATCCTAAGAACAGATCATAAGAACTTATACTATCCCAGTAGTTTAACTTCTACTTGCTTGATTCCTTGGTACCTTAATATCCTCCTCTGAGATTTCTTGTACAGGGAGGTAACCTCACCAAATTTTGATTCAGTAGCAGTTTGTTGATCTGTTTAGAAAGGTGTTTTGAAATGTCTCCTTAAGTCTTGTAGTTCAGGTACAGATAACCTCTTTGCCTCAAGGTGAAGGGAATAATAAAAATATCATTGTTCTTATGTTTGGTTTAATGCAGAAAGCCTATTTAGTAATCGTACCAGAGCAACTCAAAACAGGAAAAGAAGGTTTGAAGAATAAAAAAACATGATAAGACTTTCAGAAAGACAGCAGATAATTGAATCTAGCTTTGCCTGCAGCTAACACTTCTTCTATTGGTTATGACAATGCATTTTACCTGGTACTCTACCCTAGTGATGTACCTTACAGACTGTTGTACCTTACGTTGCTAGATATCAGTGGAGAAGGGAAACTACGAGTCATCTTCAAAAATTATAAYGATTAGAAATAATTAATCCTGCACCTTTGCAACTACTATGGTTTACTTCTTAAATGCATTCTGTTTCCTTGAATCTATCTGAGAAGAAAAGCAGGAATATAAAGAAGAATGCACTTTACAGTACCACAGTTTCATAGTCAGGAAGCATTGATTCACAGGAGACAGGAAAAACTGCTTCAGGGCCAAAATAGAGGGTAATGAGAACCTTTCTTTCTTAGAGTCCCATAATGAATGTTGTCCTATGAATATATATGTGCATCTGAAATTGACCATGTAGAAACCTATCTGGACAGCAAAAGGCACTAAGAAAGGTGTGCCAGTTTTCTATGACATAGGCAGCAACGTGCAGAGCCTCAAAATTTCTTGGAAACCATTCAAATGAATTAAAAGCCAATGTAACAAAGGCCCATAGAGCTGGAAAAGGAAATGTAGCAGTAAAGCAGATAAGTTTGAAAAGACAACCGCACAAGGCATGACTAATAAGGAATAAAATAGAAAATAGACAAAGCAGCTTGGCATTTCTATTATACGGAACGTTTTGTTTCCTTAAGGATGAAGTTGGTGCTTAGTGACATCAAAAATGAACAGACCTAAAAAAAATGAATTGGAGACAACAATCCAAATAAAACATATAATTTCTTACTTATTAAATGGGTGAAGTGGTAAAAGACTCTGTGACGTACTGCCAAAATCTGAGATGTCTGTAATAAAAACTAAACATGAAAAACGYCTGCAAGGCTGTAAGTGTTTTGCTGGGCTCTGTTGTTGAAGAATGTGATGTATGTCTTCCTAGGCAAAATCAAATGAGCAGCAGCTAGCCACCTTTTGTGCCCCCTACATGAGGCTATTCATTTGGACTGTGAACAAATTATAGGAAAAGTATTAGAATGTGTTAGACAGACTTTTAAGGAGAATTTAAAGTGAACAGCAATTTCCATCGTGCAGCTTTTGAACAACATCTGTTTTATACTTTATACAGAGATATCAACTATAAGGAACACATTGACTGTATTAGTGAAAAGTAGCTCAGACAAAATCTTAAAACATGAAATTGAGACTTGAAACAACATGCAGAAACTGTGACCAGTTTTTGCCCCATCTGGACTTATTTTCTGTAGAATTTCAAAAAGGATTCAGGTATTGTCTAGTATATTTGAAGATTTGTAACTGAACTTGCCAAAGTGTTCATCGGCAACAGTCAATAAATTCATTGGTAGCCTTGTACTGAACAAATAAAAAGCTTTAATGATGTGCCCTAGATTTCTTGGAACGGACACAAAAAATTAGTTTACAGTTTTGAAAATTTTGGCCTTGGTCTCTGTGCATTATTGCCATACATGTAAAATAGAGGTGATAATTATCTTGCCTTTTTACCAAACAGATATCTATTTTTCCTAGAAAACATTTTACTTACATAAAATAGTATCTTGAAATTACTCGTTTCCCAAAAAACTTATAAAAAATGAATAGTTCTTTTTTCAAGACTTGAATGGTATGAAGAAAATACAGCCACTCACTGAACAATGAGGACAAAAGTACTAAGAAGGTATAGACTCAGATACCACAGTCCATCTATGTACTGAATGAATCAAAGTTCCCAAGGAAAACTGTCCTCAATTGAGTAAAATGTAATCCAAATTTTACAGATTGTAAACAAAAAAAAACATTGAAACAAAACTATCTCCTGCAAGACTTCTGCTTTTGATGTGATGACAGAAAGAAAGGGACAACTACCCCCAGCTTGGGCAGTTTGTTCCAAATACCCTCTTAGATAAAATCAGAATAGGTTTTTCTTATTTCAATTCCTAGTTTTCTTCCTAGGATTAGATTTTATTATGTCTTTCTTTGCAGGATGAGAGAGTCATTTAATAGCTGATATTTTTCCCCCCATGACAGTCCATAGATACTGTCAGCAAATGATCTCTTAATAATATATGATATTAAAATCAAAGTCTCTATAATGATGAACAAGCACTGATAGCCTTAGTCAACTATTTATTTTTCTGTGATCATCTGTAACTTATTTCTTTTACAATGTTTGTGACTTTATTATGGTGACCTCAGATGCTTGTTAATTTGAAATGCACATTTTATGAATTAATTTAGAAAAAAAAGTGATCCAGTCAACCTAAAGTAGTATAAGAGACACATAAATCATTCAAATTAGGTAAAGATATTTATATATCTAACAATAAATGATTTTAAAAATGGCATAGCAGCAATAGTCTTGAGTGTGTAACAAATTTCAGTTGGATATTTTTGGTATATCATGCAAATTTGAAGGTTTGGCTGTGCAATATTCACATTTAAATTGAAGAAAATATAGAGAATATTAACTTCAGAAACTTGTAACAGTAAAGTCAGTATAATGACTACTCATGAACACAAAAGAAAAATAATAGACTTGAATTAACATTACATAAAATATCATGAGTGGTGAACGTCATTTATAGTATGGAAACATGTACCTCTAACATGAACCAGACCCTTGGTTTTCATAAAGATTTCTGTAACTCACTGTCTTGACATTTAGCTCTCTACCACAGATTACTCAAGCATGAAGACAGTTTGTTTTTCTGTTCTAACTTCACACAAATGAAATTAATTTCTTCCTCCATTTTTGCTGTTCACAATTTTCTTTGACAGTGTTCCTTAAAGATGGGTAAACCAAGTCAAATTCTCTCATATATTAGTTGTTCTTTCATCTGGAAACTTTTTGTACTAAGCAGCAGTTTGTAATTATCACTGTTGAGTGACTACATTCTAGTCACTAGGTTCTAGTTTCTATTTAAAGGCTAATAAGGTTAAAAAAATCATATTTCTCCTCTTTGCTTCTACTTATTCAGTGATTTTGTTGATGACTGGACTGTCTTTCAATAGTTTATATTTTGTGAAGAACAGAAATGTAGACATTTTCAATTAGATTATACCAACACCCTAAAAATTGCATTGTATTTACGAGCGAAAAAACCCCATAATAAACCAACAGGTACTTCAAATTCCAATTTTATCATCTCTTATAGCCTTTTATATTCAACAGCATCCGGGACACTGCAGTAACTGAGGCAGAGGCTTAAAAATTGGGTGACCGCTGTACATGTGCCCATGGAGAGGGGGAGAGAGGAACACTGGATGATGCTGGTGGACTGAACAGGGACAACAGAATTAGCAACGAGTTTCAGACTCAACATCTCTGATTAAAACAAATGTAACATGACAAACCTGTCTTATAGTGTCCTGCACTTTCGTGTATCTTATGTCACTTCACACAATCATTGGGCCTGCCAGTGTAGAACAAACTGGAAGGACTGTGATGTTCTTTGTATCCTAACATAAAATAAGGTACAGCTTCATTTCTTTCTGTTCATTTCTATGTTTGGGTTATACTAAGTTAAATCCAGAATAATGTCAAAGTTTCTAAAAAATTTTCTTGACATTTCTAAAAATTGAACTGCACTCTGGAAAGCAGCTGTCTGTGTTGACTGAACAAGTACCAAGAGTAACTACATACAGACAGCTTTTGATTGAGATGAACCCAACACACTGTGTTTCTTCCTCTCCCTCTAAGCTGGTAAATTTTTATCTGTTGATCCACTGAAACAAAATGTGACAGAAGGACAGACGTCTCCCGGATGAGCTCCTATAACATAAAGGAAATTAGAAATCTTCATGGGGAARGGAGACATCTAAACTTCACCACTGAGTTAGTTTTAGTTACTGGACACTGAATGATCAAAGACTTTTGCTGTAGGAAAATTGCCATTCACAGATGGAATCAATTCCAAGCTACATATCTACTGAGTGGTAGATAAATAGTGTTTCTTGGTTCCAATGTTAGAGCATTTTTTGTTGTGTTCACCAATGCAGGGATGGACCTTTTGAGTTCCTGCTGATTCCTTAGCCTGTTTCTAAAAAAAAAAAGAAAAGAAATTGATTTTAAGCAGAATTAATTATATATTACAAAATTTTATAGCTGCTTTTATGAAGCCATGTGAGGGAAATTATTCTGGAAGCAATTTTTTATAATAATTATCAGAGAAAATAAAAGGCTGAAAGGAACCTAAGAGAGTATAGCTGTTTAAATGCTGCATTCAGTGTTTCAGAGATTGAAATCCATAGACCAATAAAGCTGGGGAACAAAGCAAGGAAGTGTTGGCTCACTTATTAAAATTTGATGTATCAAAGTGAGGTGACTTTTCCATAGCTAACTATATGCAACAAAGAAGAACAGACATGCAGGATGTCTAATACATGCAACAGCTAGATATTTCCTGAGAAAAAAGTCCACAAATGAAAGCGATTAGAAATGGTAACATTTAAAATTTTAATATTAATTATGATAATTAGAACTGTCTTTATGTATTATTTTCTATTACAACTTTAATACTGTATGCTTGCTGCTTTTGCATTTTTTCGTTGCAGCTCCTCCTAGATCTACACATGAAGTTTTGTCAACTCTCAAACTGCTCAAAATGCGTCAAGCAACCTGTACCAGAGTTCAATAGCTTTCTGAAATTTTGGCCTTAAATCTGGTTTCAGGTTTTCAGGAATATTGGATCAATACTCAAAACCAAAATCTGGAAGTCTGTAAGATGTTCATGGACTACCTGAACCAACATATGAACCTTAAGAGGACAGGTCTCATACTTGAGAAACACGAACAGGAAAGAGCAAATAATAGCTTCATTGTAGCTGCTCTCAGGCAATAAACAAAACCATGTACAACTAGCAGTTTTCCTACTTAATCCATATCTTGCATATACTGAATCTTTGTAATCTCTTTCTAAGCATTTCTGAGCTGTTTTTTTTTTCCTTAAAAAAAAAGGTATATCTGATTTTTTCTGCTTTTCAAAAATATTTGTGAGGATAATCAGCTGAGATAGATGGGAAAATGAATCATTAACGTTAGACTATAGCCTGACATCTGGGTGGGCTTAGTGTGTGAAAAGATACAGATAAGGTTAGAATGACACTTTTTTTGTTGTTGTTTTTGGTTTGGTTTGTTTTTTTGTTGAGCCTAAATCTAAACACAGCTCATTCACTTAAAGATTTGTCTATCTAAACAGAGTTATTGTCTTCCTTTGAAATATATTCCCTCCAATGGCTAAATACATTTCCTGATAGGTTATGACTAATTCAGAACTCCTGAAGATATAGACAGTAGTTTAAATATTTCCAGAAGTGCTTTCAAACCCATTGTCTGTATTTTCTTGAAACTACTTGGGTTCTTTCTACAGACTGAATCAATGCTTGTACCTGAGACTAACCAGAGCTCCTAATGGAATAATGTAACCTGAAGTAATTTTAGTTCTTTTGTTCTACCTGATGCAGGTAAGACCAAATACTGAAGCTGAATAAACCATTGTCCCTGTCTGGATAAAATCAGTGTTTATGAAACAGCCTGTTGTTATACAAAATGAATGGAAGGAGTCAGAGGCCAACTAACCTTTTTTGAAAGTAATACATGAGAGAGAAAAATTTTATAAATGGGGATACTGAGTTTAATTATATTCTGTGAGTTTTGTCACCATTGCCTATCACTCATTTAAGAGTTGTTTGAAAAATTACCGTCTTTTATGACACCAGTTTGGTGGAAAATAATCAGGTTTTCCCCATATACATGACTATTTACCACTATTAAAAGGGAAAGCATGTGAAAGGCTGATATGACTAGAAGAATTTTCACTTACTAATACACTAAGAAAGTTCATGTCTAAAAAAGAGAAATAGAAAAGGAAGACAAGGCTGGAAAGAAAAAGTGAAGGGAAAAAAATTAAGAGAAAAAGAAAAGTTGTACCAACAAATGAGCACCTGGATTAGACACTGATCAGAAAAGTGGTTTACAATTATCTCCATGTTTAAAGGGGCTTTGTACACTGGGGCTCGCATCACTTTTTAAGAGCAAACAGATTGTTATTATCAGTACTGGGATAATAGTTTTGAATAAAATAAATAATAAAAATACACAATTCTGACACCTTTGATGATTAAAGCCATAAAATTTCAGAATGTTAAGTATTGAATTGTTTATTGAATTAGGAGTTTAAAAGGTGTATATGCAGGCTTAAAAAATGAATGGCGTTCTATTTAAAGATCTGAATGTATTTCAGCAAAAAATAAAACAAAAAGACTGCAAAATAAAAGAACAGTAGCTCTTCTTTATTTACCAACTAAATAAATAGTGTTAATAAATAAAAATTGGATTTTTTTTCATATAGCTTCTGAAGAAAGCTTAATATATTTTAATGGCCACAGAAAAAAAGGACTGATTTACAAGACTTAGCTCATTCATAAACTCTTAAAACAAAAATTTTACAGAATAATTATTCTGAGTTCAAAATTTAAGAGCACTGGTACACAGGGCTTTATTAAAAATGGTCCTGAGTGTCAGTAGGAAATTCAGATCCATGATTTTCTTTTTGATCTCTGAAGTGAGAAGCTTATATCTGTGGACAGTCTGAGACCTCTTAAATTAACTAAAATTGATGAAGTTCTAGTTGTGTAGGATTCAATGGTAAGCTCCATCAATAATGTCCTGATTAGAGCCAGAGACTTTATCTGAAGAGGGATAAAACAACAAATTATTTGAGTTGGTGGAGTTACATGGTTACTCTTCACCGACTTCATACAGGCAATTTTCAGTCTTCAAAACATCTATTTAGTTCTTAGAAGTTTCTCTGAATTTTGCAATACAAAATATCAGAGACCCTAAGAATGGAGTAACTCCAAGAAAATGCTATAACAATGTGCAAAAACCTCAACCTGAGAAAGGAGTAGAATTAAAATTTTAATAGAAAATATAACAAATGCAATACCAAAAAGGTGTATATACAGGAAGATGTCTTCCTCTCTCCAATTTAAGGTTAGAAAATAGAAAAGCAGTACAAGAATGTCTGCTTTTTCATACTCATACAATGTGTTGAGTTGGAAGGGACCTTCAAAGATCATCTAGTTCAAACCCCCTGCCACGGGCAGGGACGTCTTTCGTTAGATCAGGTTACTCAAAGCCTAGCCCAGCAAGACCTTGAACACTTCCAATCTGTTCCAGTGTCTCACCACCCTCATTGTAAAAAAATCTTTTCCTTATGTCCAATCTAAATCTACCCTTTTCAGTTTAAAACCATTGCCGTTTGTCCTGTCTCTACAGCCTTGATAAAGTCTCTCTCCATCTTTCTTATACGCCCCCTTTACATATTGAAAGGCCACAGTAAGGTGTCCCTGGAACCTTCTCTTCTCCAGGCTGCACAATCCCAACTCTCCCAGCCTTTCTTCATAGGAGATGTGCTCTAGATCTCTGACCATTATTTTCATGGCTCTCTGGACTTGCTCTAACAGGTCCACATCTTTCTCGTGCTGGGGACCACAGATCTGGACACAGTACTCCAGGTGAAATCTCATGAGAGTGGAGTAGAGATGTGGAGAAACACCTCCCTCAACCTGGTGGCCACGCTTCTTTTGATGCAGCCCAGGATACAATTGGCTTTCTGGGCTGCAAACCCACATTGCCGACCTATGTCCACTTTTTCATCCACCAATATCCCTAAGTCCTTCTCCACAGGGCTGCTCTCAATCCATTCATCCTCCAGTCTGTATTGATATTGGGCACTGACCCAACCCAGGTGCAGGACCTTGCACTTGGCGTTGTTGAACTTCATGAGGTTCACATTGTCCCACTCCTCAAGCCTCTCAAGGTCCCTCTGGATGGCATCCCTTCCCTCTAGTGAATGAACTGTACCACTCAGCTTGGTGTCATCAATGTTTTCCTCATAGAAAAAACAAAACAAACCAAACATACCAAAAAACCCCCCATTTGTTGTTATTTAGTCTGAACAAATGATCCGTTTGGAGCACTGCATCTCAGTTCAGCTATGACTCCCCATTCTTTCCTCTTTAAGGGTTTGCAAAGCTGCTACTTCTGCCTTCAGCATACCAAGGCAGGGCTTAGACGTGAAGTCCTTCCTGTGTGACTTAAGTAGGCTAGAAGCTCTTGTATGGACTTTCCAGAGTGCAAATACATTTGGCTTTTCAACCTTCTCAAAGTTCACACAAGTGCGTATGTGATTATGAGCAAATCAGATATTCTGCCAATAAGACATTTCTACTATGGTTCTTTTGAGTACCTTTTTGGGTCTTGAGTCTCCATTTTGACTCCCTATCTTCTGAATTTTTGCCAGGCCACACCTTTTTTTTTCTTCTTCTTTTTTTTTTTTTCCCACTTACAGGTGCAGTTTGTTTTCAGGACATTGAGGTATGACCACCTGTAAAACCTCTCTCCCCATTATAAAGTCATGAGGCTGTCCTTAGTGTTCAGTCAATGTGGTATCTTTCCACAGAATATCAAGCTGAGAAGAAAATCTACCTCAAAACTTATGCATCTTTTGACTAGAACTGGAGTGAAACCTTTGCTGTATGTTCTGTGCATAGTCCAAATCATGGCAGTATTTTTCAGGCTTCTTAATTCACTCCATATAGCAAATATTAATGAAGAAATACTCCATTTGGAAGGAATATCTGGAAGCGCTTTTATATTGTAATTATTTTGAACATACGTCTGTGTTTCAATAATAAAAGGTTAAATCATGTTTAATATGCTAATGTAATATATAACTCAGGACCTAGTAGGGAAACTGTCATGATAGAAATGGTATGTAAGCGTGGAGGATCACTGAAGAGCTACTGTCTCCCAAAAGCCTCATCTGATATCTGACCAGTCCAAGTTTGCCAGAGCTTGCTAGCCTGTCACATATCAGCCAAATACCTGTTTGAGCAACAGGTATTCAGGAAGGGAAAATGAACAAAATTTTGCCTCTAGCTTTTTAATGAATTGGCCAGAGCAAGCAGTCTGAAGCCAAATTGAAGTTTTCTGAGGAATGACTGCTGCTGCCACTTCCTTGTTTAAGAATAAAATCACAACTGAACCCTTCCAAATTTCTACCCCAGGGAAGTGCAAAGTTTTTCTGAGTGATAGTTTCTTTTATTGCTCCTTATAATGCAGGTGTCCTACCCAGACAAGTAACTTCGTCAAGTTGTTTTTATTTCTTCTGTGAGCAACAAGGCTAGAAATGACATGGTTTCCCTGGTGAACAAATGACAACCCTACTGTGTGAGTCCCAGGAAAGGTGGGTACAGCAAACACAGAAAGGAAAGGCTGTAAACTGAGTCATGGAAACAGGGAATAAAATTAACCTCCCCTACAATAAGGCTGCAGAAGAAAAAAAATTCAAGCAGGTTTCTATGTGAATCAAGGTATTAGTGCAACCAAGAGCAGCTGAATCAGACTTCAGATAAATAAGGAAATGCATCTGTAAATATACATCCAGGGCCTCAACTTTAAATGAATAGAGAAAGACATTAGCGTATAATATTTTTTTTTACTCTGAACTCTTTAAGCCTTCATCATTTAATCCTATGCCTTACATTATGAATGCAAGTTTATCATTATTTTTAGCATTATTTGGCCTTTTATTCTACTTATCACCATAGTCCCCTTCATTTCTCTTCCATTTCTCACTTAATGAACTCTATTATTCAGTTCTGATTTTTCTACTTCACTGCTGCTTCTCTCTTGCCTGTGATGCAATCAGAAAATGTTCTAGTGTTCACATGAATCTTTCACAGTTACTCTGAAAACAGACTGTTCATCTCAAAGGCACAGGCAGAGACGTCAGAATTATGGCGCTTTTTTATATTACAAGAATCCTCCATTCTGTGGTTAATCCCTATTTCAGAAAGCGGTCTGACAGCATGTTTTCTATGTGAGAAGTTTGTAAGTGTTGCCACCATTATGGTTCAGTTAGGAGGGTTTTGGCTTTCTCCTCGTCCTGGATCAATCCACTGTCTCCTTCCTTTATTCCCAGGATACTTTTAGCAGGTTCTTTTTAAAGTCTGCAGAATGCATGTTCAGTGAGAGCAGCTCCACTTCAGAGAYGGTTGGTGAAATCCTTGTCTTTCACTTGCAGCTAACAGCCTGATTTGCTGTTCATCAAAGAGTCACATCCCCACTGTCACAGCAGAGTGATGGCTTTCACTGACTCCATCAGAAGTTGTCTTCTCTATTCGCTGACCTTGGTCTTAGGGCCCCTGTCTCTGTATCCTGGGCTAATACAGGCTCAGATAGATAGAGCACCATCCTGCCAACTCTTACATGTCCCCCAAGACCTCATCCTGCTTTATTCAGTATTGCTTTAGATTTTTGATCTCCTCCCCTAATCACAAGTATGACATTAAATACCATATATGTACAAAAAGCCAATTCCTTCATACTGTCATTAATATTCCTCGTCAGTCCCACCTACCCCCTTCCTGTCACCTGGTCTCAGGTGGGTTACGCTGATCACGTCCTGTAGTTAACAGCAGRTGTGACCACTAGAGACTTCTTCAGGACACTGTCGATTTATACAAAATTCACCCTGTGGCATGGTATGGAACATGTACAGTGAAGGAAGGACAGGATGGAGAGATAGGCCTGAATCACCCTCCGATTTGCAGATGCTGACTAGGCATCATAAGCCTCAATTCTTTGTCTTAACAGTCCATTCCTAATCACTGGTGCACTGAACAAATGGAGCACCTAATGACCGTGACAGCCTTTGATGAAGTCCTCAGCTGGCTTCTGTTCTTCAAGCAGAGGTTTCACTTCCTGAAAATGTGTGCATAAAAAAGAAAGATGCAACCTCCATGTCTTACCTTGTAATAATGACTGCCTTAGGGAACAAAAACCACACAGGTGGTACTTCAGTGCTCTTGAACTTCAGCACGTTGTGAAGTCTCATTCAATTGCTGTATTTGCCTTCTAGTTTTACAAAAGGCCAAACCTTCTTAATGGAAAAGACCAGGTCTTGGTCCTACTGCTACTGTCCCTTTATAGCTACTTTCTTAACCTTTCCCAGATTAAGACTTTCCACTCAGAAGCTTTCAGGTTTTTTCCTCTGAACTAGATTTTAAAGCCACTTTTGAGTTCAACATTCCTTCAAGCACATCTTGATTTTTATCCACTGAATTCTCAGCACATTACCTATTCTTTCAAACAGTTTTCTTTTTACAGACCAAGGCAGTGAATAAATCATCGATTTACCTAGAATATTAAAACTGTGTTCTAAATCTTTGAGTTAAATCACTTCCAATGTGCATATTTATACTAAATGTATACTTATGTCCTTAAACAGCCGCAAGACCAACAACCCAATGATTTCAGTTTCAGTTCTGCAAGGTATACCTCCTTAATACATAGCAAAAAGAGCCCTTTATCTTTAAAAAGTTTCAAAATAATAGTTTTTATAATATTCTCTCTCATGCCAGAGAATTCCAACTGCCTTTTCTTCACATTCATAGCCAAGCTTCCCCACCTCCTATGCTAAAGCAATCTGCTTGAGAATTTGCCATCACATATTGCAATTTCCTCTGAACAGGTCCAAACTTTCCATAGAAACTAGAGTATAGCACCTAGCGAAGAGTAAATTGCTGACTAAATGCAGACAACAAATAACTGTGGGAATATATAAAGAACATATTGGAGGCAGAGTACGAAGTGTTTTCAAGAAATGGAAAGTCTACCCATAATGCTAGATATTTTACCCAAGTCTCTTTAAAAAGCATACATTTTAGTACCACTTTTTGCGTATTTTTATACTCAAATTCAAATGGATGTGCTATACAATGGAAAAAAAAAACATTACAGGAGAAGTGGAAAAGACTGAGGAATAGTTCTTAAGCATTGCTTTCTCTCTGCAGATTAGCTTTGTGCTGAAGCTGACAGTTTCAGTGAAAGAAGTCAAGTCTCTAATATGCTTCTGCTCCCAGCAGGCTTCTGACATTAACTTAAAAGGAATTTAAATAAATGTAAAACCAAAGAGGCAAAATTAAAATAGAACATCTGATTTGCTTTTACATTATTCCAGGTGGACACCAGTTTAATTCTATTAATGTCAATAGAGCTAGAATGGGACAAAATTGGACTAATGAGGTGTTGAATCTGGTCTCTCAAAACATATTACATAAGAATTACACAACAGCATAACATATTTTCTCACCTAAAACAATGACTTACATGGATTTTCATTACATGTTCATGGGTGGTTTGGAGCGCAGTTGCTACAAGATAGTCTTTCTTCACTGTCAAATGTATTTGACATTCCATTTTGTACACTGGTGAAGGTACTGAACTGTCTTATACTTTGTTATCAAAAACCAGTTTGATGTAGTTCCTAGTCTTCACTGAGATTAGAGGTCTTCATATATAGGTACTTGGCATTGCAGAATTAGTTACTTTCATGAACACTTACACAAATAACAATAATTCACAATAGACTTCTAATGTATTGAAAAAATGTTTCTAGGAGACAGTCTGGTGTGTTTGGAAGTAGGACAAACACCATTCTATTAAAAAGAAGAGATTCTCCAAACAGCCTAACAGCCAAGAAATCTGACCTGGTTTATTAGTAGTTGTAGTGCCCAGGACCAAAGAGAAGAACTGCAGCAACAGGAATTCTGATTTTCAGATGTGGTAACCATTGCCCCACCCTTTGGAAAACAATATTCTCAGCTGTATAGAGGAATGTATCCTCTCAACAGTCACAGTTTACACTTCTCTATGCCAAATAATTTGTTAAGAAAAATTCAATATCTGTTTCAGCTAGACAGGCCTTGGTACTACTGGCATTCTGCCAGAGGTCCCTACCCCACAGAACACTGTCAAGAGATGGGGATTACAGCCGAGCCCCTAACCAAACTGCTAGCTCATGTGGAGAAAACAGCAGCTGTAAAAAGGAGTTGAAATCACCATAGATAACCAGCTGAGGAGAACACTTACTGTAATGTTACCTCATGAAAAAATGTTTTATACAGTCTTTGACTGTTTAAAATGGGATATTGACAAATGTAATCTTCCAACCTCTCCTTCATATATATGGGATCTCTGGTACTTAGGGTCCCTGTCTGATGTCTCCGTTTCCCAAAAATTCACTGAGAAATCTAAAATGGTCCAAATAAACTCAAGAAATTTTTGATAGCGTAAAAACTTGCAATTTCAAGTTCCTTTTTCTGGAAATTAGCAACATATTTAGTATATAACTGATTTGGACGTTAAGGGCTGCAGCTATAGTTTAAGTAGTCTAGAAATAACCAATACAGAATTTCCTGCAGGCACATGATATTTTCTGCTAGTAGAAGTGGTAGAAAATTTCTACCAGTAGAAACTTCTGCAAGTGCCTTTTCCCATTTTCTTGTAAAAGGGATGTTGGGGAAACTTCTTAGTACCAAGTAGAAACGTGACACATGATACCTGCTCCTCACTAGTAGTACTTCAAGTTGAACAGAATGGGGATTACAAATGTGCACCATCCCTAGCTGTTGTTAAGGGAGAATTGGGAGTATCACCTAGTGGTAGGCATAGTTACAGAAATGCTGTAACAGAAGCAGCTACAGTGGATCATCTATAATATTATTATGCAAGTAATAAACTGACCTTTATTTTTTAACCTTAATTTGGAAGTAAATTATTAGGTTAGATGTTATCCATCAAACTGAGATTTGCTTTAATGTGAAGACAAAATTATAAAGTGATTTAAAAGATCAATTAAGGCTCTGGAAGGCACATCCCATGAGGATTAAAAACAGAATTCAACCCTAAAGTCAATGTATTTGCACCTGGTTTAGCATCAATTTTCACTTACTGGAGAGAAACAAACAAAACAATCCTATTTTCAGGTTGGACAGTTAAAATCGTCAAGTAGTCAGTATTACCTTTCTTCACTTATCCTCACTGAGATCCTGTAATTGCTTTCTTAAAAACATAACGTGTTTCAGCTTTCGGCCTGTAGTGTATAACAGAAATTATCTTTCAAACATACCGTATTCTTCTCTGCAGAATATTTTTTCTGTGCTAAGCATTCATCCAAYTCTCAATGAAAAACGCTGGTTTTCCCTGTCACAAATCCTTTAAGATTTACAACACAGCTTCACAACACAGGACCGAGGAGGTTTCCAGGTTAAGAAGCCTTGGCGCATGCTGTTTGCTAATCAGCATGTTGTACAACACTGTGAAACAACACTGTCACAGGTTGCTAAGCCCAAGGTCTAGAGCTCTGTTCAGGTACTGATTATGTGGTTGTTAAAAGGCAAAGCTGCCATTTCATCCAGCAACAGAGTAAAATATTATTTTTGTGTTATCAACAAGAAGGTATCACTGGTAAAACCAGACCAAATATGAAATTACATTTGCAAAACTTATTAAACTCTTTAAGCAAAGCTGTATGAATCTGTTAATCTAGTGACTTGCTAAGCAATAAAGTAACAGTGTTTCAAACTTTTAAGAAAGAAGTAGCTTTGACAGCTGTTGCTTCCTTTTGATGCTGCTTTAATAACATTCCTGTAAATCTCTATTGGATGCCTGTAAACAGCAGCAGTACCTTAAGCTGTAACTATCAGACAGATGCACACTCAGTTAACAGACATGGCACCCTGCTACTAAAATAATAGAAATATATGTCACACCTCACATTAATGTCCTTATTCCTTACATATTGTAGCTCATTTGTAAAGTAAAGTACTTTCGGGTGAAATCTTCAAATTAAACAGGGGATGGGGAATTGTCATTTCACAGAATCATCTGTGGTTTTTCAATAGCACTGAATACTCTCTAGTGTCAGTTGCCTGTAACACAAAGAATTTTAGCAAATGTAAACAAATTCCTACTCAACTACAGCAGGTACCCAACCCTTACAATCCTTTTACTTCTGACTTTTAATAAATATAAACTATCCTTTAAATAGTTGATACCCACTCTCTTCCTTTCAGCAAAGCCTTGTTCCTGAATCAGGTTTCCAACAGAGCTGATTAGGAATAATGAAATGAAGTAAGCAAAGTTACCTTTACTACGCTGCTTAGTATTTGACACCTCTTCTGTCATTTTTCCCCTACTCCTCACCTTTTGTTCATGATCTTCCACTTCTTTTCCCTGACTTCCCTCTTGCCGAAATCTGTTTAGCAGATCCTTTTCTTTATTGAACTCAGAATGAAACTGGCATTTCCACATTCCCTTGGTTTGSTTTTCAGACACTATCTGTGGCACGACTATGGAGATATGAGAGCTGAACTGGCTGAACACGTTTATGTGGGTGGATATGCGCAAGATATGCATAAGGTGCACAATACTTGTCCTTTCCAGAAGGGTCTCCTCCCTTAATGAAATTTCTGTAGTTGACTGCAGCACAATTGTCTTCAAGAAATCTTGTAGTAAAATCAAGCCTTACACTTTCAAATCAAGCCTTATACTTTCAACTACAATAAGATTTAAATAAATGTCAATGCAACATCTTTAGGTCAATTCAATTATAGTTGCACCATTTTATCCCATCCCACATACCTGCAGCCAAAATATACTCCCAGCTTTGTTGAGGCAGTTCAGAATCTGTAGCCCACCGATATACTCCTTCTTTTACTAATTTATTACACCTGAAAATCCAATTCATTTTTCAGCATGTAGAGCATTTTACAATAGATGACATTCTGCAAAGTTCCATGTGTTCCTCAGTGAAAGGATTAGTCATGTCAAACAAAGCTTTCTTACAATTGAAAGATTTGGCCTTAAAAATATTCAAGAAAAAAAAAGGAAAAAAGAAAAAGAAAGAATAAATCATTTTGGTCCAGTCATACAAAACCACTATTCTTACCCTCTCCAAATTGGGCAAACTTTTTTGTGTGTGTTTACTAGAAATAAACTCCACTTCAGCACAAAACAAGTACAAATTCTCCAAATACTAYTTTTTTTCCCAGAAAGTTAAAAACAAAGATATTGAAAGCAAACCACTATGCAGCCACAGACATTTCTAATGTTTCATCTCATCTAATTTTGTTCTATAACTATTGTATTTGTTATAGTTTTATTTTAATTCTGTATCTTCTCCCAATAAATTAACTATTTTAAAAATAATAAAAGTTTAATTTTCAAAGTCAACTTTTGACATTTTCTCCATCAGGAAAAGTTCTCATCACAGCAAGGGAGAGCTTGATGGTGATGGAGCTAAATATCCAAAAGGAAATATATTCATTTTAGTGATAATACTAAATGATATTTTATAACTTAATATTCAAAGCACGTTACAAGTATTAATTAGCCCTACTATCCCTCCTGTGATGTTATTATAATGCTTTTACAGAGGAAAACCCAGACAATTAATTAACCCAAAGTCATATAAAACTCAATGCTGGAGCCAGCATTGTAATTCCTGAGCACCCTCACTGCTTGTCCTGTGCTCTTCTTCCACGATAGCCTCTATTTTACAAATTACTGCATAATTGGAAGGGTACTAAATTTCCAGTCATTTACTTCTGAATGAGGTCATAAAAATTTAAACTTATATTTTTGTTTTATAGATCTCAAATTTACATTTATTTTTTACATTATGAATCCAGCAAGTTTCTAAATTCCCTAGAATTCCCTGTAATATTGTTAAAGGAGGAAATGACAGAGAAAACTGCAGCTATTAGGCAATTAATTAGGTATAACAAAGTTTATTTTCTTTTTAATTCTATTCCCTTAACTCTGGTTTATTTCTGTCTCCATGTATACTTGTCAGCACTTAAGGCAAAGGCCTGCATGGTACTAACCAGGATACTCCATATAGTTGTGCAAAGCTTAGGCATAAAACGTCCAAAAAAGAACATCCCCCTGGCTCCGTAATTGACCTTAAAGTTAGTTGAATTAATAACAACACATGGTCAAAAAATTAATCCCAGGGGAACTAGCACTGCAGTGAAAGCCAGTAGGATCTACTGCAGTCTCCAAAAAAAGTAATTTTGCAGACCTCAGGAAAAGATGTATCCAAATTCATCGGCCTGAAATCACACATATATAGACAGAAAGTTATTTTAATTAGCAGGCTAGTCACTAGAAATTCATGGTGAGAGCAATACTAATAATGCTTCAAACCTGAGATTTTTTTGCTTTTTAACACAACACATACTCTAATGACATAGTTTGTTTTCATATCAAATTTTAACACTAAACATGCTTAAAAGCTTCTCCCAAACAACATGCACTGGCTAGTAACCAATTTGAAAAAAGGTGATACTCAAATCAAATTCCACTTTTTGCTATATACTCTTTTTAATGAGCACAGAAATGCATAACATCTAACATGTGGAGTGCAATCAGTCTCCCCTACCCTCCCCCAAAATCTGTATTTTCTGCGGAGTTGTGAAGATTGACAAGTTCTTGGCATTTCTGGGTCAACCTCACTTCATATGGTCCTGATTTTTGCCTACTGTTGTCTTTTTTGKCAGTCTCCTTGTCTTGCTGCTTACTTTACTACAAGATAGTAATGTCAGCTTGAATTTTGTCCCTGCCTTGCCGTGAACTGGATCTGGTGACAACTTGTCATACAGGAGCCTGATAAGCAGCCCTGTGCTCCCTTGGCCTCCTGAGCCTGCCTGGTGCTACACTGATGCCTCCAAGGTGGGTGCCTGGTTGGGAAACAGCTCTGGAGACCTGGTTCAGCCCCATCATAGTACATCAGGGTCTGCCAACAGCCAGAGCCGTGATGTACCTGAGCAGATTTGAAGTCAACTGACGCATCGCTTCCGGACATGGGATTTGCTTTCCCACATGTGTGATTTAAAGCTTGATACTCCATAATGTCTACATTGCGGCTACCTATTATAACCATTTCTTAGGTATGATAAGTTCCTCCAAGAACACCTGCAGAAAGCAGCTTCGTCTCCTGAGGTGTTTTGGGGTTTTTTTGACTTTTGACTTTTGTTTCAACACAAAGCCATACTCTTTGGCTGAAGTTTTTAAGAGAGTTAAAACCAGACATATTTCCAATATATATTCTATGTATTTATTTTTTTTGTGTGTGTGTATATATATTCTATGAATGTTTTCAGAATCCTTTTTGCAGCATTCCCTACATATAACTTTCTTGTGAAGGGAAAGTTTATGGCAACATACTTAAAACACCTCTACTTTAGGTAAAACATTTAATTGCTCTACAGTCATCGATGGCAACGACAACTTTTATGTAGAGTCATTCAGAAATAGAAACAATTTTCTGTGAAAAATGTTAAACAATTCTTTTTGTTCAATTTTCACTGATATTTTTGTTGGCAATATAAAAAAATGCTTTCAGGTTGCACTGCTATTTGCTTTCTTCTTCTCACCCACCAAATAGATATTGAGGGATATACAGATATCTTTTTCTTAGAGAATCACATTGGAATAAATGAATATTCTCTGAAGAGCTGTCTTCCTTTAGTCATCTTCCTTTCAAAAACAATAACTGTGATGATAAACATTTTCTATCACTTGAGATTTTTCCCTGCTAAAAGGTACTTGTTATACTTAAGGAGAAATTTTGGAACAAATGCAAATATTTTTAAAATAAATTTTCTGATAATTAAAAAGACATGTTGCTGATTATTAGCATCATGAACTTAACATATCAAAGGAAAAAAAAAAAGCCTGGTCCCAAATTTCAAACACTCCAGCAATCAGAGTCAAGGGAAGGGGAAAGGAGATGGG